>OY776116.1:107747941-108069414 GCA_963675035.1 Allygus modestus
TCAAATGAACGTGTCCTCAGCTGTTCGTATTACAGTTTCTGAATGTAAGATCAAGATGCTCAAACCATTTCATAAACATTTTGAGTTTACTTATTTCTGTTTTAATAGTTCTGTGTTACCTTTTAATACTAGACTAGCTGACGTACCCGTTCTTCGCACAGGGGTTTTCTTTACCCGTTCTTTAGTCAATACAATTTGCATTTTAGTTAGCTTGAAACAGCTGTTCTTGCTTCTGCTCTTTAAGCTTCAAATGGAAGTATCCAAAGCTGTTCGCATTACAGTTTCTGAATGTTTACTTTCTTCTGAAATGTAAACATTGAAACTTAGGACGTTCACGGGGCGTAGCCCTAGGGGATTTTAAGGAAGTGAATAGGCCTGTGTTGCATGGGTTCAAGATCTACCTTCGAGTCAAGTTTCAGCCCAGTCGGTTCAATAGTTTATGCGTTCACCCGGAACATCAGATAGACAGACGGACAGACAGTCAGACAGACAGACAGACAGACAGATAGAGACCACCTCTTCTTTATAATATCATAAATTTGCAGGGCGAAGCCTGCGGCTATCAGCTAGTATAACATAAATATAAAAAGCAAAAACAACGGCTGATGTTATTTGAAATAAGACGATTTGACAGCTGCGACGGGGAACAAACAAGACTCCCAGCTCTACTGCCGATGTGTAATGTTGTTATATAAAATGATTCGATCACCAATATAAAGAGTGCCACTTTTCAGCGGTGCAGTAATTTAACTTGTTAATATGTTATTTTAGTTTACAAGTGTCAAATAGACCTGGGAGTTATAGCAACTGCCATTACGCGACTTGAATTGTTTATACATTTTTATTTTGAAGAGAAAACCGTTGAGATACTTCCTTAAAACTTTATACTCCATTAAAGTGTGTAAGTTAACGCTTCGCTCCGTTTTACATGTTTAAACATGAAAATCTCATATGTTTCAATGTTGAGCAACGTTACGATTCCGGGACACCCGCCCCGCAGTGAATGTGTTCCAATTCATCTATTCGAATATGTTGTAGTTTATAAATAGTGAATTTGCCTGTCTTACGATACCCAGATGTCAGAACGGGATAAGCTGAGTGCTTGGTGCTGAGTGATGTTAACAAAATTCTAAATCATTCATATATTAGTGTTTCTTTTAGTCCTTACATATATTAAAATTACTCTGTACACCCTACAGATCGTTTGATAACCCATGGATAGGAAACCTGATGAAAATATATCCTGAATGAAGTTTTGATTTAGTATCACTAAAAATAAATGTAAATATAAATTATTCCAAAACCTGAAAGAATGATTTTTTTCTGTAATGATTAATGTATCAAAACGGCAGATAATTTCCTCAGGGGTCCAGTAGAAGCTTAGTAGGTTGTCCAACCGAGAGAATTTAGAGGAGTGGAGGGTGGAAGGGTTGAAATTGTCGATTTCGGAAATAGTCTTTAAATCTCCACTTGTCAA
Source organism: Allygus modestus (assembly GCA_963675035.1). Taxonomy (NCBI): domain Eukaryota; kingdom Metazoa; phylum Arthropoda; class Insecta; order Hemiptera; family Cicadellidae; genus Allygus; species Allygus modestus. The sequence goes on from OY776116.1 coordinate 107,749,419, forward strand.
CTGGGCTTTAGCAGAAATAGGCCACCCTAAGTGGTTATAGTTTCCTCAAAGGTTTCCCAGCTGTTTCAACGTTTTATAAAAAACAAATTGAGAGCTTCTTAACGCTGCAGATCCAGCTAGAACCTCAGACCATAGAAAACAGGAGACTGGACATCCAGAGTATAAATGTGAAGCGCTCTGGCGCCTATAATATCCGAAAGTCCGAATAGACAGTGCTATTGCGTTGCGATTTAAGACTTTTAAATAAACATATTAAAATTACATGTCAATTTTTGCTGATTTTAATCAACTGACATTGCAAGAAATGTTTTTACTTACTAAATTCAATATTTTACATATTCTTAGATGGTTTTAAATCTTAATAGCTAGATTTTTTACTTATCCAAATTAAATTTAACCATTTTATAACATTATGTAATACAACTGTTTGAAACTAAAGGATGTGCGAAAATGTCTGAGACTATATCAGAAAGTACAGGTTTCTATCAATGACAGTACCAGCAATATTGATACTGGGAAATCTATCTGTTTAGCAATAAGTTTTAAAATATGACTGCACGAATATACACAAAAGGATTTTAATGCTACCTCATGCATAACATCATACTGCGTGATCTAAGTGACAACAATTATACTCCATCAATGGCTGAGCGGCATGGTGGCGTGGAAAATACGAGTAAACACGCAACATGCTGTAAAATATTCATTATTTCCTGTGCAACGACCTATCTCTCTCGTAGATTGAAACAAATAGAATATCTCGGAGCATATTACTGTTTTTCGTGTTTTGAATGTGATTTAGCGAATTTCCCCTATAGGGAAGAAGCTATTACTGTAGGTCTCATGGTAAGACTTAAGCCCGGGACCATGATAACTTTTTGTTTTGAGGTCCCCAGAAGCCAAAAACACTATTCGTTGAGATTTAGTCCGTGTTATATACAACACTATATAAACAACACAATATATATTAAGTCCGTGAATGCGATAACTTAAGTAAAAATCTTCCGATTTCGAAGAATTAGGCTCAAATGTGTAAAGCGAAATTTATGAATTTAAGTTCGAAAACCAGAAAAATCGGACAATGGGAAGGGGTTTCAACATTTTCCAAAAATCAGTTTTTTGCATTTTTCATCCTAAAATTTTAAAACAATCAATTTTTGTTTTGACCATTATAGAGCTTAAAAAACTAAGGTTTGCTGCGATTATTATTATTATTTACAATTATGAAATTAAACTGCAGTAAGCTATACATTTGATCGGTTGTTCTGTTCTATTGAAAACGTCCTTAAGTTAATTTCAGAGTAATAATATATGGATTAGTCACTTTTTACTTTCTCCCCCTTATACATAGTATATGGAGAAAGTAATGTTTTCGTCAAAATTTTCAAATTTGAGTTGTTAGTGGAAATATTCGTTTTGGTGCTCCCTGAATTCAAAAAAGTGATGTTTACGTGATGTCTGTGTGTCTGTCTGTCTAACTGTCTGACTGTTTGGATGTGTACAGAGCTAGAAACAACACCAGTGGACCGGTTTTGATGAAATTTGGTCACGATATATCCAGGCGTTTTTTCATTTTTTTGAATTTTATATTTTAAATGGTAATTGTCCCCCAAAAATCACCAAAAAACATTAAAAATCAAAATTTCTCAAAAACGGCTCTCAAAATTTCATTAAACTCCAGTGGTTTGTAGAGCTTTAGGTTTCCAACAAAATTACACCACCCGCATTTCTGGGAAAAATTCTGCTTCAGAAATTACAGAACTTAAATCATCAAAAATTCAGTTTTTTATTTTTCATAAAAAAACATAAATGTTAAAAAATATTACTATTCACCATTAAAAAGAGCTCAAAACTAAATAAATTAGTATTTTTAATTACTTTCTACTATTGCTGGTTGCGGAGAAAATTTAAATTTTCATTTTCGGTAAACGCAGTATGTTGTCCAATATTATTCTTATGGGGAATACAAAATTTACTATTTCTCTCTTATTTACCGATCAATATCATTGAAACTTGATATGCAGGTCATGTTAGCATTGAAAAACAGAGGATGTTCGAAATATGTTGCCACTTAAGCCTGTGGGGGGGACGAGGGGGAATTTCCCCTTTCTTAACCACTGTGTGTAGGAAAGGATACTGAAGTGCCTCTATAAAAGGGATTTGGGTGGATATTTTTGAAAAAAAAAACTTATTTAGAAGATTTGCTGTGCATTCAACCGTACTTTATATTCTATATTTAGTAAATCAAAAGTATTTTTTCATTAAAGTTACGCTAAAAGGGAGAAAGTATGTGTCAGTTTCCTCATACCGTTTATTTGCCATTGCACTGAGTAAATTACGGCCACGGCCCTCGCATTTCGTGTTTCGCTAATTTCAAGTTAATTAATATACTTTGGGATCAAATTTAATTTCAATAGTCACACCCATTCTAATTATTCAACATTCAGTACTTGGTGATAGCATTTTTCCTATGCATTTTCCCTACACTATTTCCCCTGACATTCAACAGATTGCGTTTGTAAAAAATCAGTTTAACATCTTGCATAACATATTTGACTACCATATCTTCATAAGAATTACCTTGCTTAACAAAACTTCCAAATAGATGAACAGTTAATAGTTTATGTTTGTCTCTACAAACACATAGGTTTATTTACTTTCAAAAGGCTTGTAGGGCTCCATCCCTTAGTAATCGAATTTCCAATATTATTCTTATGAACTTGTTTTAAATAATTATTACTTTAACTACTGTTTAATAATGTGAAATTTTCATAACATCTGAGTTTGTTTGACTAAAACAGCGTTGACCGAAGAACGGGCTGTAGACGTTAGTTATATTTTGTTAAAGATAATAAACATTTGATATTATTAATAAAGGACTTTAGTATTGAAAGAAAATAAATAAATTTCATTTTAAAAGATTTCAATACACACAAATTGGTTAGGAGTAGACAAAACTCTGAAAATACTTTCCAATTGTTTTTGAAGCGTTGGCACGTTGTCACTACAACACTTGTAGTTTGTAGAATATTATTTTGTGATATTTTGATAACGTCAAACACTTCCATTTACAAAGTAACTCGTGTCATTTTAGGAATGCAGTGAATGTGACGGTGCCGTTTCACCGGCAGGTAAAATCAGATATTCAGAACAAGTGTTATGTTGCTTTGTTCTTGAATTTTGTCAGGCAATGTAAAAATTGTCAATTTATGGAAATAGATATATTATTATCAGTTGTTATTTTTTATACAGTTATATTTATTTACAGCAATTGAATGCTGTTCGCTAAAAAAGGAAACAGACAGGGGGGAATTCCTAGTAAAATAGGGGAGTTAAGAAATATAAGTGGTGGGAAATACGATGTTAATTTTCTACTACACATTGACGTTAAGAAGACAGAGAAGAATGGCACGGGGAGCATCTTTAGGTTCTAAAAAATATTCCTATAAAATACAAAATGCAAAATCAAATATATATGAAAATGCTCAACTTAAATGAATCCAGTATTTTCTTATAATTTTTTATTATGTAGGAAAAATAAAGTGTTTAAATATGTTCATCTGTACAGTTAAATTCGATAAAAGTGTAAAATAATATAATTAACCTATCCTTACTGCAGGCATATTTGCGAATTACTTTTCTTTCTTACTCAGTTGGCACAATTGAAGCAACAAAATATGTATATTTAGTCGGTAATCCGTTTCCCCTGCAGGGATCTCGCCAACTCGAAATGTAATTTAGTAAAGATTTAAAATGTAAACAACACAGTTATAGTCTGTATTTATAATGTAGTATAATACTTATCTATTTTAATTGACTTAATTCAAATAAAATTGATGCGAAAAAGCGCAAAGAAATCTTTCATTTATAATAACTATGGGAACTTTGAGAGCCATTAGAGTAGAGCCCCGAGTTTTTAGGGAAAACTATTTTTTTTTTAAATTCTTTTCAGGAGGATTCCCTTAATTGGACATCTAAATCTTCAAAACCGTTATGAAAAACCTAGTTGATGACAAAAATGACTTAATGAATTAAATAAAGTTTTTATATAATTAGCCTATAGAAGCTGAAGTTGAAAATTTCATTTAATGACACCAGGTAATAAACGAATTCCCTCTTATTCTGCGATATCAGCTGTTTTCCTCGACTAATCAGCTGTTTACACATACACTCTCAGCTGTTACGATGCTCTTACTCTGATTGAAATCCTTCCCGACCTCTTAACACTGGGAGGAATCTATTGTTATAATGCTGTCGTGTATATTTGAAATTTTCTTTTGTTCAATCTCCAGTTATAAAAGAAAACTTATTTTGAGGTAAAATAACTGTTTCTTAAATTGCATTTTTAAATTTGATGGTGTGTCTTTTACTTGGAGACTAAGAGATAGTAGGTTATCGAATGACTTGGAAGGTGCGGGGACTTAGTGTAGGTTAGTGTTGTAAATGAGACCATTATGGGACTGTAGTTTATTACATCAAACCACATCATAACTGCTGTACCATATTTAGTTCTGATGATAATGGGTTTAGGCATATATTATCACCACGTGTGCATGGAATAGATACTCTATACCTGCCATAGATAGTGTATATAATAGGAGAACAAATGGGGGTATCTTCCAACAAAGACAAGGAATTTGCTACAACCTCGTCTCAAATTATATTATTAATTTGACATTCAAGTAGTTATATAAAAGAAGCTCACCATCCAGTCTCAGTAATTGTAGGCGCGGAAGCAGAATAATTCGGATGGGCTAGAAAGCGGAGAGGTCGATACGGTAAAGTGGCCACATTAAATTTGCAACTTCCTTGATAAATACGACTCAGATACAAATATTTACTATTTGTATTACTTAAAAGATTACTTACTTAATATATAATTACTTATTCTAATCAAAATGATCAGTTCTTACCAGATTCATCCAGAGTAAAACACAATCTACCTCCTTAGTGTATATAAAACACCAAGTTGTTATAGACTGCTACATTCATTTTTATGCCCAATTAATATGACCAAAAACGTTCAAGTTCAGATTTGGGAGTTTAACAGAAAACAGTTTATAGTTGATTTATATTTGACAAATTAAATTGATAGGCTCAACGTGGAAATATGAAGTCACTTTATTCTCATCCAGATAACCTAAATTACTGTAGTCTATCTATGATAAGCAATTTATCAGTCGATGACGAAAACGAGTTTGATTAAGACGGATGATTATGAATGAATAAATATTATACTACTCTCTTCAATTTCAGGAGCTGAATGTTCTCGGTAGCGCGGTCCCAATATATATGAATTTGTTTTTATATAACAAACAATATAGTTTCTTTAATCATATACCACAAGAGGACTGTAAATTTCAGTTGAAAAATGTATACCCGTCCATTTGAAATAGGAAATACTCAGTTTACTGCATAAACAGCAGTAATATTCTAGAGTATACGTATCCCCCGGCGGATTACAGTATTGATGTCCTCACATTCTGTCAAGATACGAGTGCTCTCCACACAGTTCAGCTCTGTCCCTCTCTACCCTGCTTTTTGAAGGTCAAGAACCGTGCGTGTGTAAACGAAACATGGCACGTGGAAAAATAAGGCATCCCCATTTTATATCAACGAAATATATTAGTATAGCAACAGCAGTTCTTGTAATATTTATACTGAGTTAAACAGGATTAAATAAATAAACTACGTCTCACAAAACTACAAAATATATTTACACTTATACTGTACTTACATACAAGACGTTAAACATACAAAAATATGGCACAAGGCGATCCATATACCAGTCCACACCGGTCATCAACGGGTCCAATAAGAGAATCTATGCTGTAAATACAAAGTATTAAGTAAATATAAAGTAAGTATAAATGTAAATGTATTTTGTGGTATTGTGAGACGTAGTTTATTTTATCCTGTTTAATTAAAATAACGCGTAATAAGCTAACCAAAATATTTATTTAAATTGTGTTCTAAATAATATGTTTTAGCGTTGTTAAATCCGAGGGATTAGTGTTATAGAAGGTAGAGTAACATTATCAAATATTCCTCAAGTTCTAAAACAATGAATGTAAATCAAGGAAAGTAATTAATAAGCTTAGTCAGTACCACTTTTGTGTGTATATAAACTGAACACTCCTTACTAGTCTTGACTCTCGTGTGTTATGGGGTGTGGGAAAACTGTAAGTGAAAGTATTAAGATGAATTAACATTATTTAACTAACTACATGTGCAAAGGAAATCCCAATTTAGTAAATTGTCATGTTAAAAACCTTAATCTGCGGTCAAATTAACTTAGAAAAAGTGTATTTTATTTCAGTTTGCAAATCCAAGACAATTAATAAGTTTACTTGTGCGCTATTACTACGTGCGCAATTACTAAGTTTACTTCATGCGCGATGAATGTACAAATTGTGTAGATTGTTTTGACGTCCGTGACGGAGCATATACACTAACACTGCTGCTGTTTACAGATAACGAATATGTGTTTTGGAATTTGATACAAATATTGGACGTCCTCTGCAGTATTTTGCAACACAGGAATTTTCAAAAATGTTAGTTGCTTTCAAAGTTACACAAGGTCTAGAAATATGAACTGTATCTATTTAAATAATGAATTTACTTCAGGTACCTCTTAAAAAAACCTGTCACAATTGATATTTTTTGCTTTTACACGGTTTATAACAAACGCACTGGGCTTACTATTTTTTATTTTTTCCCTGAGATATGCACCCTGTTATACGAGGTTTATACCGGTAGTAAAAAAGTAAGAACATTTAAAAATTGTTGTAGTAATAAAATACACAGTTTACTGCATAAACTGACACAGTTGACAGCATTATATTGTGTACTGTGTAATATTCACAGCGTTCATTGGAGACTGTAACATCTAAAACGGTGATTGTAAATGTTAAGACAGATTGGATATTGAAATACTGTAATGTAACATTCATTTTTAAATACATGTTTTGCACGAAGTCAAAATTACTATCGTTATAGGGCAAATGTTTATGTACATTAAACTGTAGCTCTTAACAATATTGCTGTGCAACATATATGATCAAGATTCATTTTTATCTTGAGCTCATAGTTTTCTAAGCAGTTGACCGAAAATCTTTATACACGTTTATGCTTCCTCTTTGTATTTTTTGAGGGGTTATTTGCCCCTCCCATGTTAAGTCAAGTGTGTTCAGAAGAAGTGCACTGAAAAAGTAACATAATGGTTCCCTGAGTTTACTTTGACGCTGCTCTAGGGGGGAGTCTACTAATGACTGGGGGAGATAGGCAGACAATTAATCTACCCAACACAACAACCCTTTCATCCCCCGGAGGAACTTCCTACTAGAGCAACAATTTTAAGAAAATAAACTAAGAGCTAATTGCAGTATAATTAATATAGGATAAGGTAAAATTACATATTTTTACAACAATAAGAGAATTTATCTTTCCCAAAACCGTACCTAGACCTAAAAATTACTCTTTTGGTAACAATTTTCTTGCGGTAATAAAGCGATGAAGACCTCATTTACATTCCTAATACATAAATGACAATTGTTGATTTACTAAGGGTAATGTCTTTTAGTAGGAGCTACTGTGGGACTTTGGTCTAGGTTATTGCGAGTTTTTAAAGAGAAGGCGAGTTCAAGTCTGATTTTGACAGAAGCATGGTTAGGAGATAGTAGTGATTTAGTTAGAATTGAAGGTTATAATTGTTACACATCGTACAATAGCATTAACCAAAACGATGGAGTTGTTGTATACTTAGACAAGACAATATCGGCAACCTGCAGCCAGTTGTCACTGGGAGGAGTAGCCACTGCCTTATCTGTGACCTTGGACCGGGCCGGTCGCCCATGCGAAGTTTGTGCTGTTTATCGGAGCCCGAGCTCTAATCTACATAACTTTATCGACGGCATATCTGAAAACTAATACTTGAGTAGAGATTTCCGTGGAATAAGAGTTTTGGTCGGAGATACCAACTGTGAAATTTTATCGGTGGCAAAATTCCCAAGAGGAGCGATTCCTAGAGCATGTATGAAGCAGGATTTATGTAATGTTTAAATGCAATCACTCGTCCAGAAAGTAACACTTGTATCGATCGTTATCTCATTAAGGTAATAAATACAATTCAAACTAAGTCTGCCGTGATTCAGTCTAATATTACTGATCATTACTCAATAACACTACAACTTTCAAAGAAAGTTCACAGTTATTATAAAAAAAGAAGACAATTTTTATAATAAAACTGATTGGAATGTACTTAGTCATTTATTAGCAAGTGAAAAGTGGGTGGATGTTTAAGTAGCAGTGACGTAAATTTTTGCACAGAAAAAAAATGAATTAAATAAGTTCTACCATAACTAAAGCCTCTTTAAAAGTGAAAATAAGCGCGAAAAATTCCAAAATTAAACCATGGATTACATTAGGCCTAATAACATCAATAAGAAAACGCGATTCTCTCTTAAAAAAATTAAAAGTGAACCTTTCACCCCGCGAATCCGAAATAAATTAATTCAATACCGAAATATGCTTCATTCCTTAATTAAGCGTACAAAGTTTAACTATTATAAGAATAAATTGACAAAGCATCGGGCGACCCACGTAAATTTTGGTCTGTGGTAAATGAGGTGGCCGGTCGGCCGCGCAGTAAGGAGCCGTTTCCGGTCGAGGCCTTTGCTGGCAGCTCCGACACTGTTACTCCCCCAGAAGTCAAAAATATTTGTGAACGTTTCAATACATTCTTTTCTTCAGTTGGATCCCAACTTGCCATGAAACTAAACCGACAGGTCCACCGGAGGTAGATGACGCTGCCCACGCTGTGGAGTCTGTATTTGTAATGGAGCCTGTTAGTGAACTGCAATTAGCTAACGTAAAAGTATTAAGGGGGTTCGGCACCTGGCTGGGATAATACGCCTGCTAGAATTGTAAAAGAAAATCAGTCTCTGCACATTCCAATACTTCATCTGCACAGGGGAGTTTCCAAATGCCTTTAAAATTGCAAAAATAATCCCAATTTATAAGACTGGTCAAATATCTGTGATCAATAACTTTAGGCCCATCTCATTATTAACTATCATTAATAAAATTCTAGAGAAATGCATTAAACTACAACTAACAAATTACTTAGAACATGAAAACATTATCATAGGGAATCAACACGGATTTCGTAGGGGAAAAAAATCATCAGACGCACTATTTGATCTTACAAGATTAATTTCAAACGAAATTGGAAAAAATAACTAAGTTATGTTTGCATTCTTAGATTTGGCCAAACCATTTGATTCGATAGACAGGAAAATATGAATAAAAAAGTTAGTCTTTTTAGGTTTAAAAGGTACATCCCTAAATTGGTTCGTAAATTAGTTTGACAGTCGAAAACAGTTTGTTTCTATTAATGGGGTCAATAGCGAGAACACATTTATAGATTATGGGGTGGTTCAAGGTAGTACATTAGGTCCACTTATATTTTTAATATATATAAATAATATTACAAAATTTAACATTGGAGGAAGGTTATTCTTATTCGCAGATGACACGGTTCTGGTGACCTCTGGCTCTACTTTGGATGAGGTGTACAGCCATGCGTCTGCTGACCAAAGGTACCCTTCAAATCTTATTTTTTTAAATTTTCCCGTGCTGAATGTAAGAAAACTTATTTAAAAACGTTGATTCTCTTTATTAAAAATAATATATTTACTAGAATACAACATCCCTATCAGACTAGAAATAAGATTAATATAGGCATTACTATTCCAAAAATAAATAATAAAGCCGAACAATCAAACCCTTTTTACCTTACACATATAGTATACAGTAATCTCCCCAACCAAATAAAAGAATTGAAGGAGGATAGTGTCGGGGTTTTCAGGGGAGGGTAGGGCGGTGGCTGCTGGATCTTAGTGATAAAGATCCAGAAGCAACAATCCAATCCCAGAATAGGTAGTGCATTTTTAATATTAAAAAACTACTTATTTTACATTCCGGTGGACTATTTTCTAATCACTATGAATATAATAATTAATTGCAAAAGATATATTATTATCACTACTATTATTATAATTGCATTTTATTTATGTTTTACCAAAGTACTGTATTTTTTAGTTAAGTTTATACAACAGTGGAAGTGAAACCAAAACGCAAGTGAGTGACAGTTAAGACTCACACAGACGTACAGTCTTTGTGGGGAACATTTCCAATGTATATTTGTCTGCATTATTTTATCGTCACCCGTAAATTTAATTGGAAATAAAATATCTGAATCTAAATCTGGAGTATCTTCATAGGAATGCAGTAAATAAATATGTCTCACTATGTGAACATCATATTGCAGCCATAAAATTTAGGAATTGCAGTCCTAACATTTAGGATTATTTACTAAAAAGGGACCAAGGTTCTATTCGTGGGACGTCCTGACTGGGGGCTCCTACCTGAGGCTTGATCAGTTTCTGTTTGAAATTTGACACAACATTGTCCTAAAAGACGAATTTGCATTACTGATACGACTCTCTGAAATTTGGCAAAGTCCCTCATTCTGCTTGAAGTTTAGAAATATGTATGTATTTACTTGTTGTAAATAAATGTTGGCAACAATATTTGTTTTTTTGGTGTCAATGAATGTTGAGAACTTTTGTATAAACGCGTCTTTATCTTAACATTGAGGTTTGAAAATAAAATATAATGAAGACTCTATTAAGATTGTTTATACAATTAAGTTTATGTTTTATAATAATTTACTAAAAAATGCCAGGCAATTAAATACCAGCTTACTCGGTCCATTAGTGTTTGCGCGTTCACCTCTCAAACACCAATGAGTTAAAACTTTAATATGTTTAATACCATAAGGAAGTGAGACAGTTAACAATGAGGATACGAATGTAAACGCTGGAATAATACCACATACGGGTGGTGACGGCAACCGGGCAAGACACACCCACAGTGTCGCGGGTAATTACATAAAGTTTCCAACCATATGTGTGTGACTGCCTAATGAATGCGGCTGGTAGGTGGCGGCCTCATCATTCTACCCCTGATATCAAATTAACTTTTAATTTCTACCAAATAATTCGCTTATTTTAACATATTGTTTTTATATCTTAATTTAGCGTGGCATTTAAACAATTTCAGAGTACGAAGTAGTGTGAAAAGACAAATCTCCTTTCCTTTCGTGCGAGAGAATATAGTCAGGAAGATTTTGTAAAGATTCAGACATGAATAAAGTGACACCTAATCCGTGGATCAGCTTACTCTTCAAGATCATTAATCGTTCTTGTCAAAGTAATAAATAGCAGGTATTTGATAAAGGACTTCCTGACTTCAAGAACAGTTTTAACGGTGAAACACAAACCCATTACATTTATGAAATGTTAGAAAATAGAATAACTTCAAGTTATGTAGTAAACCTCGATGTGGGCATCATTGTTTTACGGCCATGCTAGTAAATAAGGGGGGAGGGAAAAGTTACTCCACCACAATCCTTCCTCACTTTAGCTACTAGACGAAGTTATTTGATTTGTTTTTATTGCAAGATGTTATCACAGCTTATCGTTAAGCGTTTCACTGATAAGTTGTTAGTCAATAATAAATAGCGGAGAGGTAACTTTACCATCAATCATTTTTTTACTAGGTGACCATCAAGTCATTTCATTATAGTAGTTGACCTTTTGCCCACACAAATCAAGACCTTAATCCACGTCTCACCAGGAGTCAGGTTATGAGCAATACCAGATTTTACAGGTAAGGAATCTATTTATATAAATAAAATAAGTTAATTTTCTACATCGCGTTGAGCAGTGAAATGTTCCATGCAACTAAGATATTTAAATTTTTTTTAACATTTGTTTATCAGTTTGTCTATTTATAAGCGAGATTCGTTCTGCACTTCACAAAAAAAAGACTGTACTGAATGAAATAAAATATTTTTTCCTAATTTTGTCTAGAGGAGGAATCCTTTTGGATGTTTTAAATCAAAGTACGTCATTAGGGTTATGCCCCTTTGTCCTACAAGGTCGATCTTAAGGGTACAGGTTACTCAATATTTCACTACAGCATGCACAATATTTTGTCTAATGAGCATTTAGTCAGCTAATTATATTTGATCACAGAACGGAGGAAACACGTACTGCTTGACTACTCTATAAAGGTATTTAAAACCATCCACGGCCATAAATAATTGGCTATACTGAACACGTAAGCCCTTGCAACATGGTATTTGGAACTCAGTTTGTCTAAGTAGCCATTGTGATCATAATACCGAATATTTTATATGTTTTTAATTCCACCTTCAATAAGTCACAAACAAACTACAGGAGTTACTGAGCAGATAATTGAAATAAGATTGGTCCCAAAAAAAAAAAAAAAAAACTTTTATGGGCTTATTTTTGTTCCAATGAGGCTCGGCCCTAACGTCCTTCAACATTACCATGTGAATATTATATACATTACTTACTAGACTGATTGAGCATATATTTGGTAGAAAGATAGCAGGCAATGCACTATAGTCAGAAACAGGCCTATACTTTCAATCCTGTATGCCCTTTGGGACTTAACTGCTCCGTCGGCCTTTACAATTTTAATTTATTCATCACTGATGTTAGTAGTTAACTGAACCAATTGAGCAAACATTTGTTAGGAGGATAGTTAATACATCAGTACCGGGGGACCGAGCCATGCTCGGTGTTTTATTCCGCAGAAGGGGCATTGAATTTGTTTTATTTCAAATACTCGTTCATTTTCAATATGAGCTCGTTCGCTCCGCTCACTCGCCTATCAAAAAAAGAGTTTCAGTTGCCTTTCAAGTAGTTTTTTATTTCCATTATGAGAGTTGCCATTCGAGTAGGTTTTTTATTTCCATAATGATAAACAGCTGTTTAAAATATTTTGATTTCTAGAAGCTGATTTAATGGTTTGTTTTTGTTATTCATAATAAGCGGTGTTATGATTTTAAACTCCATAAACTCAATGTTAAAATTTTCAATTTTCAAATGAGTTGTTTAGAAAAATACGATTTTTCCTGAGGTAGTGGTTTTCACCAATAAATTTTTTAGACCCAAAAACCCCTAATCCCAAACTTTCAGCAAAATCCTTCCGCTGGATCTCGAGATAAATTTTGCAAACAAACAAACAAACAGACATAGCTCGTATAGGACAATTTCGCCTGCTCCTGCTCCAAAAATGCTTTACCAAATGTAGGAACTAACGAATTTATGGGTTAATAAATGTGTTCTCATCCACGGAAAAATATATTATTGTATATAAAGATATACAAAAAAACTAACATTGGGGATATGGTTAAGATTTATAAATAAAATCAAAAGAATCATAACAACTGTTCAAAAGCAACCATTCAATTGTAATAATAACACTCTCTTGGTAAAGTATCATATGATTTTTGTGAGAATAGTATTAGAACCAATGTGTACATAACCAAGGCCACACTAAATAAACTGTTTATTTAGTACCATCTGTTTATTTAGTTATGTAGTTGACATAACTTTAAATATACATGATTAGGTTATGTATAAATTGAGGGAAATATTCAAACTGAAGATTTAATATAAAACAGACATGCCCAAAATGAAAAGAAATGAGCGATATGCAACAAGCAATGCAAATACGCTCGCCTTGGAGAGGAATCGTGAATTACTGTAGGCATTTTTAACAAACTGACTGGTTTTCGAGATAAATCTCGGGCCCCCAGGTGCTTAAAAAATGTAATTAACTTCTCAAACATAACATTGTAATGTGATCACAAGCGAAGCCGTGACGTGCTACTAGTTATCTGTTAACAGACAAAGGCCTACCAACTGGAAGAAATAAATTCCCACTTGTGCCCGAGAAGAATCTTGAACGGTTACTGAATCAAATAAAGAAACTAGATTAGTATAGGTCACGTGGTATTGCTTTTATTATTGTATTAGCACTAGCCTAGGCAGTTATGCTTTCACAGTTTGCCTATCCTTGCTGTCACGGCCAACTTCAGACAATTTCTAGTAATTTGTTTGAACCACATTAAGCGTGGGTTACATTTAGACCGTGTTCCTAACTCGGTCCCTACTATTCTAGGCTATTCTCCTAATTAGTTTTGGTGTATCATTACGCGCAATGCTGTTACTTGCACATTAAAGTAATGAGTTTTAATTAAGTTTAAATCGTCAGTTTACTTAGTAATTTATAAATTAGCTCTCTTTTTTTGTGTTTAATATCATTATTATTTATTTATCTTAACTAAACCGTGTTCATTACAATTAAGTTTAAATTCAAAACTGTGTTAGATTTTATGACATCACCTAATTTAGAATCTTCGAAACAGCATTGGAATTTTGACCGTCCAACAATCCTATACTCTAATATGAGTAAGGTTTGCTTGCTTGCGACACTGATCTCAAAAACTGCTCCAACGATTTCCTTCAAATGATCCAAATAACTAATTTCTGGGATAACAATAAGTTCTAGAAAGGCCTTATCCCCAAGAAAATTCAAATAATGTAAAAAAAAAACTAAAATGAAAAGTTAACAAAATTAACATTGGGCTCATGAAGTTTCAAATCAAAAGAAAATAATTGTAACAGCTGTTCATAATCAACCAGAGAACTGTCAAAGTAATACTCATGTTGTTTATGATTATTAACATGTGATGAGACCTGAGAGCAGAGATTAAAATATTTGAGTGAAGATTCCATATATAGAGTAGTAAAATAAATCAAAGGGACATTGAGCTATAAATAACAACTGGAGTGACCTTAAAACTGCAGAAAAGAGGCAAATTAGTTATACAAATGTGATTATCAGTAGGGGGAAGTGGTGAAATATTACTCCGTCATCTAAACAAACTGACAGGCCTTCCCCCGAGCAAAGCTCGGCCCCCCAGGTACTAACATTTATACGAGGTTCGTAAGTGATTTACACATTTTACTTTTTATTTTAAAGAAAAAATATATTACGATAATAAGCTAAAATATGACCACAAAGCCCTTCTCAGGTCGAATGTATGAGTATAAAAGAAACTCTTCAGGGACGAGGATTCATTTATTACTTGGTCTCAGCAATTCTTTTATAACCGACGACGATCGGCTGGCTTTTTTCAAGTAGATTCTTTTCTTTGTTACTGGATTGAAAATTCCCCCATATTGTTTAACCTTTCATTACAACGTCATCTCCAGTAAAGTGGTTAATTCATGCAAACAAGTAAGAACTAATTTCTAAGGAGAGTCAGTTTAATGTCTTACTAATCGAAATCCAGTTGTTCTTTTCTTACTAGATTTAGATTAGAAATTCAGTAAGAAAGAAGATGTTTGTACATATTTCTTTAAATTTTACGCATTTTTTTCAATGCGAAACTAATTAGTTAACATAATTAAATGCACAATTTATCTTCCAAAATTTATTGATTTTCATCTCTAAACACGTTAAATTCTAAAACAACGCTCGGACGTTGCTATGATAGTTTAAAGGTTGAAATGGGTACAAGTTAATGTAAATTGTATATATTTCTTTACCATGTAACCATTAGTCAAAAGCCAAACCAAGCTTCATTTTGCATTGGTTTCTCTGTGTTTAAACAGTAAGGAATAGCCGTGGTCCCCTTTATCTGAGCGTGGATGCCCGGTCAAGTGGCCAAGGTAGTAAGGTGTCCTTGACTGAAGGCTTCACAGGAGAAAGAGAGTTTCTTCCTTTGTTTTCCTCCTAAATACTGCATTGCTGCCCACTTGCTTCCACACTTATCCTGCAAGTACCGTTATTCCCAGTGGGTAAGCAGACTTATCATTAAGTTCCTTACAATTCTCCCAA
The DNA here is from genome assembly GCA_963675035.1 of Allygus modestus. Classification (NCBI taxonomy): domain Eukaryota; kingdom Metazoa; phylum Arthropoda; class Insecta; order Hemiptera; family Cicadellidae; genus Allygus; species Allygus modestus. Next base: position 107,765,205 of record OY776116.1, read on the forward strand.
GGGTTTTCAACAAAAAACATTTCTACACAAAATTATGATCTATGTTCAATAAAAGTAATTTTTTAAATGTAAGAATACAATTTACTTACGAGTCCAGCTCGTAATTCTCAAATCTGAAACAACAAATTAACACCATTACGTAACTAATAATAAAACAGTAGTTTTAATATTAAAATATAAATAAAAGATAACTGGAGATTAGATAATCACAATAATAATCACAAACAAACGACAGGTTCTTATACTGTTTGAATCATTAACACGGGAATCATACTATTTTGAATTAATGTATATGTGTTGCAAAGCATAATTGTAGATTATTCATACTGCATTCCACAGTACACGATATCTACTCAAGTCAATCTAAACAGAGAGAACAAACGCTTGGTTTAAAAACCTCTATGCATTGATCAAAGTTTTCCCACTAAACACATTTAACACTTCTTTACGAACCAGGTGAATTAATATTAGGCACTATTATTACTGACACTTCTAAATAGATTTATCTGTTTCTCGTAAGCTTAGATGTTTCCAATTGTAGCTAAAAGGAATACAAGAGAAATATTTCTTGCCGATGAATCATGCGGTTGGAAATCGATCGAATAACGATGATGCTTACAGCAAATAACTGCGTCTACAGCTGTTCACAGAAAACATATCTCCACAGGTATCATATATAGGCATAGAGACCAGATGTTTTGAAAACTTAATTTGAACTCACTAACTCACTAAGATAACTCCATAAGGTTAATGTTGGAACTCTGAAGCCCTGAAGGTTGTTTTTCCTAAACCCCAATAATAGTTATGAAGGTCGAAAATTGTCGAACATGACTCAAGAAATCATTTTAATAATATGGAACAAATAAATAGACGGATAGGTAATGGAACACATAATCTGGCAGCCAACATTAAAATTCTAATCATATTTTGAAAAGTCACCTAACAGTTTCATAAACCGTTAGTATTACTTCTTTATATTCTAAAATATTAAAATCATGTCTCCAGAATATTCCTTCATTTATAATGGTTACACTAATGATTACAGTATATTTATGTTGAAAGATTTTATGTTAATTGCATTTTTAAATCATTAAGGGGTAAGATTGCTGTTGCAGATAAATTAAATTTGAAGGCCCTAGTTATAAACTCTTATGAGTTTTGTACCTGTTCTAACATCTTTTTCGTCAGTTCTTAATAACAGTGTCTTAGAGCAACATAAACAAAAGTCTCTGATGATCAACTTTTAAACCGCTGACAAAACTTCCTCTTAGTGTGGCAAGTTTAACCGCCTGTAATTAAAAATTTGCCTAAACAAAAATAAAGTTTTCTTGATCAAGTGTTGGTTTTCAGGAAAGAAAGCAATTAATTTTCAAAGGGCCGGAGTTTTCCAGCTTTGTTTCCGAAGATAATTAATTTTTCGATTAAAAATTAAAACATAAATACTATGCAAACTAAGATATTGTTGTGTTATTTACAGATTGCTATATAATTATTTAATACAGTCAGTTAGCTCAATTCCTCTTTGGCGTAGGTCTTTAAAAAAATTCTGTTTAGGCAAAAAGTGAATTAAAAGATTATTAGTTCTGTTGGGCTTCACTCGACATCCTACAATATTTTTAATGTAAACCTAAATTCCTATAGTTCATAAAATGCAAGTAAGATAAGAGGATTATATTAACACCATTTAATTAAATATCTCCGAATTTCAATCATTTCGCATTTACCCAACCACAGGTAATGATAACAACCCTTCATATGTGTCTCCGATTGTCCCTTATTATAAAAATCGCGATTCGCGTACCATATTAACTGTAACTGTTCGAGTGACGATTAACTGTAACTTTCTTTACTACAAAACAAGAGAATACAAGTTTAAAGTACCTTGACAAAAGAAGCGGAACTAAAGAGAGCAACTGAACACAACGCGGGACATAACCGGAGAATATGCAGTCGGATGCGAGACTGGCAATAGCGGGAGTGACCTGTTGTGTCGACTGCTATGACGTCATCACCGGAGGGTAGCGTCACGGGGTGGGGGTGGCGGGGTGGGGGGAGCTGAGCTTGCATCGGAAATGGATGCAGATAGTGCAACATTGTCACCAGCAAAGTTGGCACGACCCTGAGCACTGTTGCTCATTACCATTAGATATGCAATTCAGTAAGGGATCTCCATTTTAAATTGTAGTTTTGTTTGAGGATGCGGCGGTTTAGTATGAGCAGAAACGGTATTTCATTTACATACATTTCATTGGCTGCTAGTGTGGGTAGTTTATGTACCGCATTGCAAAAATGACTAATTAAGTTGAAAATGAACTTAATACCTCATTCTTATCGTCATATAAAATTGTAAAAAATAATTTGTTTATCAATGATTTATTTGTAAACTGTTAATATCATGATTTTCTTAACTTATTTTAACTTAATGTAACTATCCAAGACGTACGATAACAGTTTTATTGTTTATTATTGTTTGTACAAAAAATGGGCAAAACACATTTTTGAAAAAAAAACAATCGAAAATTTGTACTGATGATCCGCAGGTGCCATATTTTAATATTAAAGCCTATGTCACTCCACAACTAAGACGAATCTAGCGACACCTCATATATCTTATCCATCGAGCCGTTCAGACTACAGAGCGTGACAGAGAAACATACAAACGTAGAAAAATTCGAAAAACAACCGTTCGGGTAAAAAGGCTCTACGGATACATAGATCCATGCGTTTTGAAGTTGTTGTTTGATAGATCCCGTTGCTCCAATCGATGAAATTCAAAATCACCATGAATAAAATTATTCTGTAATGATTATACAGATATAAAATTAGTAATACTTAAAATATGCTAAATGAAATTGAAAATTAAAAGAGTGTAATTTAATTCTTGAATAGGCCTAATGATTTGAATTGCCTTGTTTATCGATATATGAGTGTGTGACGGTGATAGTTAATTGTAAAACCAGACAAAACGCCTAATTGTGCAATAGTATTTATGTAATGTAATTCCTGGAAACAATTTATTCAACGAAACTTACGATCTACAAAAATGTACGTCTATTGAGTTACCAATAAAATAATTAATAATAATCTTAATAAGACTACTGTTTTTACAGACCAATTCAAACAGACAAACAATTCATCATATTTTCATAACTTGTTCATCGGCACGTTTCAAATAAAAAATATACGTTGATAAAAAATACAAAAGAACCAAGATGAGTGGTCTAAATTAGCGGTAAAGTACAATAGGAGTAATTACTCCGTAATTCCGCGGTCTTTAGAGGGGAAACAAGATCCTAATGAGCTATGGTCGTTGCTGTCAGACGAAACTTACGACCTACCAAAATGTTCGTGGCTGGATCGTATTCACGAGATTCACTGTCTGAGCAAGATTACCTCAGATTTAATTTGGGCATGTTTTTATTCAAAGACAAAGCATATTCAACATTTAGAGAATGTTACGAAGTGTTTTTCTCATTTAGTAGGCAATTCTTAGAGGTTAGATATTTTTACAAAGTTTTCTAGAGTGTTTTGATAATATTTTTATTGAGAAGGCAATCAAAACATGATTTAGTGATTTAACAATCAAACTGATGAGCAATGAATACTTTAATTTAGATAAATAGAAAAATAAGGCATTTATATACAATTTAATTTAAGTATACTTTAATTAAAGTATATTTTACAATACTTATAATTGACAAAAAAATCCATCGAACAATTCTTAAAGGTAAAACCTAACATCCATCATATAGCATATATTAGCTATACTATATCTTTAATGAGTCATGTATGTACAAAATTCAAGAACAAATTTATAGGACTTAGTTTTATTGGCCTAAAGTTTCAATAGCTACACACACACACACACACACACACACACACACACACACACACACACACACACACACACACAAATACACTTAGAATAGAACCAATACAACAAAAAGCACATATAACACACAAACACACACACATATATGGTACATATATGTTTGTGTATATATGTTTTAGGTGAGCATTTGTACGCATGGTATACGTTTATATAACCATGCATAACTGTTTTTGTGTTATGCTGTATATTGCAGACGATACTGTTATTTGTCTGTTAATTATTTAAACTATATACTGTATATTCATATTATCCAGGTTTAACTGAGACTGTCAGGCCTATTTATATTTTTAGCGAATTTCCCCTATAGGGAAGAAGCTATTACCGTAGGTCTCATGGTAAGACTTAAAGCCCGAGACCATGATATCTTTTCATTTTGAGGTCCCCAGATGCCAAAAACACCATTCGTTCAAATTTATATATATATATATATATGTGTGTGTATGTGTGTGTGTCCGTAAGCACGATAACTCTCGTAAAAAGGATCCGATCTTAATGAAATTTACTACAAATGTGTAAAGTACCATTTATTTGAACGAGTTCGAAAACCAGATGAATCGCACCATCCGAAGAGGGGTTTTGGGGGGGTTTTGTACCCCAAAAATGTGATTTTTGGGGTTTTCACATGTAATTTTAATTTAAATCAAATTTTAATTTATACCATTGAATTCAGCTTAAACAAACAAACAATTTGGTATTTTGATCATTACTCTACGTCAATTGGTTACCGAGATATTGAATGTGCTAAACACAATACGTTGTCCAATGTTATTCTTATGGAGAAAAAGAAAAATTGTATATCTCGCTTATTTATGAATATAACCTGGCAAAATTTGGTATATGGCTTGATCTGTTGTGGTTTATTGTTGTTTGCACAAAAAACAATTTTTCGCCTTTGGTTCCTGTAGCAGCAAACCTAGATACTGCTATACCCCATGTTATTCTTATAGAAAATACTTAAAATGTTATATATCGCTTATTTATGAATGTATATGGATTAAACTTGGTATGTGACTTCACTAAGATGAGTCCTATTGATATTTGCATAAAAACCCATTATTTTATATGCCTTGTTGCAGCAAACCTGCATACTCATCCCCAATGTTATTCTTATGGAGAATAATTAATATTTTAAATATCGCTTGTTTGTGAATACATTTCTTATGAATCCTGTTAAGCGTTTTAATGTGTTATGTTATATATTCATTGGAAATTCGCTGAGTATGCAGGTTTGCTGCGACGGGGGTATTATTAATTTATGTTCATAATTAAGGGAGACAGAGCATTTAATTATCCTCCATAAGAATAACATGGAAGCTGAGTACGCAGGTTTGCTGCTACGGAAGCCTTTGGCAAAAAAATTGTTTTTTGAGCAAATATCAATAGACCACAACGAGATGAAGCCGTATACCAAGTTTCGTCAGTATACGTTCATAAATAAGTGAGATATAACATTTTTCTTTTCCTCTATAAGAATAACATTAGACAAGGTACTTTGTTTAGCACTTTCAATATCTCGGTAACCAATTGACGTAGAGGAATGATCAAAATACCAAACTGTGTGTTTTTTAAGCTGAATCCAATTGTAAAAACTAAAATTTGACTATTTGAAAAATTATATGTAAAAAGTACAAAAAACCCATTTTTGGTTACAAAACCCCCCCAAATACCCCTTCGGATGGAGCGATCTAGCTGGTTTTCGAACTTAAAGTCATAAATGTTGCTTTACATGTTTATACCAAATTTAATCAAAATCGGATAGTTTTTACGAGAGTTATCGTGCTCACGGACACACACACAAATATATCCGACTTAGCGGTAGTGTATAATATATACACCATATATAAAACATATATAAAACCCATATATAAAAACACCATTCGTTCGAAACTGTATATATATATATATATATATATATATATATATACAGTTTCGAACGAATGGTGTTTTTGGGGTCTGGGACCTCAAAACGAAAAGTTATCATGGTCCCGGGCCTAGGTCTTACCATGCCGACACTACGGTAATAGCTTCTTCCCTATAGGGGAAATTCGCTAAAAAATTGTATATCTCGCTTATTTATGAACATAAACTGGCGAAATTTGGTATATGGCTTGATCTGGTTGTGGTTTATTGTTGTTTGCACAAACAAATTTTCGCCTATGGTTCCTGAAGCAGCAAACCTAGGTACTTGGACCCCATGTTATTCTTATGGAAACTACTTAAAATGTTATATATCGCTTATTTATGAATTTATATGGATGAAACTTGGTATGTGACTTCACTAAGATGAGTTCTATTGATATTTGCATAAAAACCCATTATTTTGTGTGCCTTGTTGAAGCAAACCTGCGTACTCATCCCCAATTTTATTCTTATGGAGAATAATTAATATTTTAAATATCGCATGTTTGTGAATATATTTCTTATGAATCCTGTTAAGTGTTTTAATGTGTTATTATGTTATATATTCATTGGAAATTCGCTGAGTACGCAGTTTTGCTGCGACGGGGGTATTTGTATATACGGTTTATTCCGAACACACTCCGGAAACTTCAGGAACTTGTTGCTGAGGTCAAAACAATTATAAAATGTTATGGAAATATAGCGCTTCTCTCACTCTCTTTTCCATCTGTGCTGGGGAAAATTGAATTTTAATAATGTCCTAATACTCTAATATGATTAAGATTTGTTTGCTTATTCGGTTGGTTGCAACTCTACAATCTCAAAAACGGCTCCAGCGATTTCCTTCAAAAGTTGGGAATAACTAGTTTCTGGGTTCTAAAAATTATTTCTAGACAGGACTCGTCCTCAGGAAAAATGTAGATTTGTAAAAAAAAAAAAACGGATTTTAAAATTCAATAAATCGACATTGGGTTTTAAAGTCATAATCGAGGAATGGAGTTTAAAAGCATCCTTACATACGACTCAAGCGTATAAAACATCACTATAAAATAAGTTACATAATTATCTACAATTTTATTTTTTCCTTCGAGTTTCAAAGCAGATTAATAATGAAAATAAAAAAAAATCGCTTTGAACTTTTTAATTTAATTTAAATTTTACCTTTTTGAATCCATACATTTACAAAAATATGTTTTCCACTTGTTATTGATTTATACGATACATTTATAATATTATTTTTATGGTGGAGGTGTTCGTTAAAGTAACTAATTGTGCAACTCAAGACTAATATTTAGTTGTTTTGGAAATTTTAACTGTTTCTTTCCCTCACTAAAATATATTATAAATTAGATGTGATTTACGCCCCAATAATTAATTAAAACAGCAGTAGCTGTAGGATCGGGGCGGGAGCACATGCCGGCGACTCCATTTCACGGGACCGTGTGGCCTAACGGATAAGGCGTCGGACTTCGGATCCGAAGATTGCAGGTTCGAATCCTGTCACGGTCGTTCGAATATACTTTTTATGATTGTATTGGTACTTTTTATTTGTTATTTCAACTAACACTTTGAAAACTCTAAATCTTTTCTAGTTTCTACGTCTGTAAAACTCTCTGGTTATTGGTTATTTGAACGGTGTAATCCAATGTTTACAGAATTACTAGCAAATGCTTTATACTATAACTATTATGTAACTATAACTCAATTGAATAAACAGAATAAAATACAATAAAACAATTCGATATTATTTTAATTAAATGCTGATATACAATATAAATACAGAATAAAAGATCATGAAGTGACTTAGGTATTCATAGATTTATTACATTAATATTTAACACAGTATAATAGTATTAACAAATTAAAAACACAGATTTAAGCATGGTTCATATTAAATATATGCGGTAAAAATGTATTATTGGTTCCGAATGTAATATTTTTTGGACTTTGGACGGTAAAATAATCGACAAAGAATATCTGATATTGAATCAGAATTACTACATTTACAGAAAACTTATGTAGTGAGGCAAGAGTTTTCTGTGTTTTATGTACTATTTTTATATGCACGAAATAGTGTTTTAATTTTACTACAATTTGTATTTAATATAGAAAGTAACTCAATCAAATGCGAAATATTAAAATAGCTCAGAAACTGGGTAGTCTCGCACATTAGTAACATAACACTAAGTTAATTTCAGTAAACCCGTGAACAGTCTTATGAGAAAATTAAATTAGGAACCTTTATTTTTATAAAACAAACAAGTAAATCCAAATTCAATCAAATATCTTTCCCCCAGTACACATAAGTTCCTATTAATTTATTTTATGATCCAACTCCAGAATTTAGCTTGAAACATTTGTTTTAACGAATTTCCCCTATAGGGAAGAAGCTATTACTGTAGTCGGCATGGTAAGACCTAGGCCCGGGACCATGATAACTTTTAGTTTTGAGGTCCCTAGACCCCAAAAACACCATTCGTTTGAAACTGTATATATATATATATGTCCGTGAGCACGATAACTCTCGTAAAAATAATCCGATTTTGACGAAATTTTGTATAAGCGTGTAAAGCAGCATTTATGACTTTAAGTTTGAAAACCAGACAGATCGAATTATCCGAAGGGGTATTTTGGGGGGTTTTGTACCCAAAAAATGGGTTTTTTGAGTTTTATACATAGAATTTTGGAAAAAGCCAGATTTTAGTTTCTTCTATTAGAATCAGCTTAAAAAGACACACAATTTGGTGTTTTGATCATTGTTCTACGTCAAATGGTTACAGAGATATTGAAAGTGCTAAACACAGTACGTTGTCTAATGTTATTCTTATGGAGAATAAGAAAAATTATATATCTCGCTTATTTATCAACTTATCCTGATGAAACTTGGTATATTGCTTCATATCGTTGTGGTCTATTGATATTTGCACTAAAATACATTTTTTGCTAATATTTCCCGTAGCAGCAAACCTGCGTACTCAGCCCCCATGTTATTCTTATGGGGAGTTAGTAACGTGTTATCTCCCTTAATTATGAACATAAAGTAATAAAATTTGGCATGTTGGTTTTCCTACTTGAGTTATATTGATATTTGTATAAAACCCCATTTTTCGTGATCGTTGCTTCAGCAAACCTGCATACTCAGCTGCCATGTTATTCTTATGGAGAATAATTAAAATATCATAAATAGTTTATTTACGAATGTATATTGATGAAACTTGGTATTTGGTTTATGTGGTGTTAAGATACATATATATGCATTGGAAATTCCCTGAGTACGCAGGTTTGCTGCTACGGGGGTATTTTACTGTGTTGTTATTTGTTAGTAACAACAGCTCTTAAAACATAAATATATTCAAAAACGTTTTGAAAATTGGGACAGTCTGCCAGGTCGGTCTATCCGGCATATATGCATGTTCTTTTTTAAATTTTAGGTATTTATGTCTTTATAGATATTTCGTATAGCATCCAAACTATTATATACGGTCCAAGGACTTCGCCCTATTAATCTTAAATGTTTTCAAGATAATCTTATAGAGAAAGTTTATATCAGATGATTATAAAAGTACTCTAGGGTGTTAATTTGGTTATTCACATAATAACGCTGGCACATGAACAACTGTTTTATTTACTGGTGTTTAAATCACATCTAGACATTAACGGATATAAAAAAACTCACAATCAATAGTTTAAGACATAATAGCTTCGACAATAGCATCTGCACATAATCGGCTTGTTATGTAAACAAATATATAACTCAAAAATAAAAATAAACACAGCTGTCTTATAGATAATCAAAATGCTACAAAGCAACCACAATCGTATATAGATACGTTCAGGAGATAAGCGCGGTTTAAATTTACTGAAGAGCCAAGTTTAGATTAGTTAAATGAAGAGAAATGATTTTGAAATGACGTTGTAGCCAAATGGCACGCGGAGCGATATTTTATTTATCCGTCGAAACGCGAGTACAAGTGGCGTGCGCATGAATAGTTATGAGGTTACACAACCGACACCGCGACACACGAAAACAAACTCCCGTGTTTAATAAAGATTCGTTCACTTAGTGCGCTCGTCTTGAGATTAAAAAAAGAAATGTATGGTACAACAAGTGATAGCATGTAATATTAAATGTTGTTTGATTATACTATAGAGAGAAATAAGATATGAACTCGAAACTTTTGAGTTACTTATCCAGGAATATGAAGTACTGCGTTTTCATTAGCGTTTCGTTCAACTATTCTTTATGTCTAATGAGCCACGTTGGCCTAACATGCCAATGAGTTCTATGTTTAAAATTCATTGTTGGTGATGGTGAGTTTATGTTGTTTAAGAGATTATTGCGGCCACTTACCATCACTGATTAGAAACAAGTTTCACGACGTTTCGGGATCTGGAATCTGATTCAATCTTCAGGTGAGAAAAACCCTAGAACATAACAAAATTACAACAAATATTAAAAGAACAATCCAGACAAGGCTGGAAAAAACACAAAAAGCTAAAACAGAGAACTGTAAAAGCAGTCAAAATAGCAAAAGGAAAAATCAAACCGAAGACAGAAGCCAATCACAAAACAGAACACACGGTGCGGTACACGACCGCACGGCGCGGTACACGACCGCACGGCGCGGTACACGACCGCACGGCGCGGTACACGACCGCACGGCGCGGTACACGACCGCACGGCGCGGTACACGACCGCACGGCGCGGTACACGACCGCACGGCGCGGTACACGACCGCACGGCGCGGTACACGACCGCACGGCGCGGTACACGACCGCACGGCGCGGTACACGACCGCACGGCGCGGTACACGACCGCACGGCGCGGTACACGACCGCACGGCGCGGTACACGACCGCACGGCGCGGTACACGACCGCACGGCGCGGTACACGACCGCACGGCGCGGTACACGACCGCACGGCGCGGTACACGACCGCACGGCGCGGTACACGACCGCACGGCGCGGTACACGACCGCACGGCGCGGTACACGACCGCACGGCGCGGTACACGACCGCACGGCGCGGTACACGACCGCACGGCGCGGTACACGACCGCACGGCGCGACTACTCAAGCGAGACTGCTTTTACAGTTCTCTGTTTTAGCTTTTTGTTTTTTTTCCAGCCTAGTCTGGATTGTGCCTTTAATATTTTGTGTAATTTTGTTATTTTTAGGTTTGTCCCACCTGAAAACGGGATCATAAACGGCGTGAAACTTGTTTCTAATCAGTGATGGAAAATGTCCGCAATAATCTCTTCAACATGCTAATGAGATGAATAAACTTTTATTTTTTGAGGCAGATGCAGAAACGTGCTTTATGCAGATAGGTGGCCCGCCGTAGTGGGAATACTACCAGACGTGGTCTTCCCAGTGAGGTAAATATATAGAGAGGTCTCGTCTCGTGTGACAAAGGTGTAACATGCATGGTTAATCGCCATTTTGCCCCTCTGTCCACTCAGCTCCCACAGCAACAAACATCAACTTGTGAAGAGAATTTTGGTGGACTGACCTGAGGAAAATGGTGGTCAGTATGCAGGCTTTTTACCCCAGACGAGACCACTATATTAGCCTCGTTGGCTCACTAAATACCCACTAAAACACCTCCTCTACTTTTTCGGGCAACCTGGGAACTGTTTATCATGTTGCATCGGGCTATTAGGTGCAACGTTAGGCGTCTTCTTTTTGGTCAAGGGATCAACATTGAGTATATATTATGTTTTAATGAAGATAATAGGACTTCAATAATAAAAATATTAGTACTGTAAATAAAACATTTTAAAATACGTAAATGTCACCCAATGTTTGATATTCATGCTATATTTGTCCTCCTCCCACATTAAAACATCCGTCAGTAGTCCTTCCCCTCCCCCATCCAACATTTAACTATACTCGGAACAGCTGGGACGTAACAAAAGAGACAAATTCATGTTCTGTCCGTTGAACACCATTGCTTCAGTCGTTTTAATTGCAGTTTCATGTTTAGTTACTGGATTGAGTCATTACTCTTCGCCCATTTCCACGCAGCACAGTGTTCTAATGTGGAACATTACTGGAATAAAATTACTATTAGTCCAGTAATAACATTGACAAATCTTTAAACCGTATAACACCAATTATTTGTTATAATTAAATGTACAAATATGCTTGTGCTTTCCCCATACCCAGAAATGTATTTCTCCAATACTGAGTCTACTTAATAAAATTGAAAAATTTTTTATTACTACTTGGTTTCAACCCTAACAAATATGCAGATTGGCCATATTTGAATCATGAAAAGTAGGATTTTACATGTTAAATTACTGAATTCCTATACTATAATATCTATAATAGATAGGAAGCTTAAATTTCCCGTGTACATACAAATATTATATAAATATTATACCTTAAACAATACTTCACATACCTTGTATTTCTTAATTGTTAAATTTGCATGTGTCTAGATTTAAAATACTTTTACAAACTTTTTTCTGAATAATTTACTTTTTTTCAAAAATGTATTTTCACCCGATTTTAATGATATTTAAAATAGACAATGCAATTTGTATTTAAAACATTTATTTACTTTTTTGGGAGGTCTCAGGTTTAAATATTAATAAAAAAGCTTACATATTTTGGTCCATTTTTATAAAATTGAAAATTAAGGGGCTTGTTGATGTAACAAGTCGCTTAATTTTCATAATGCATTTTTACATAAAATAAAATAATTCTTTAGTTTTTGATTTCTCAGATTCAAATTTAAATCAAGATAAAAACACAAAATATTATTTTTCAAGCAGTTTGTATGAAATGAAAATAAAGGAGCATATGTACTATCAAAATCTAATTTTATATAGCCATAATTTCGAGAGTCTCATGTTCGAATCTTGAAAGAAAAATTTTGTTCTAAACTTTATGAAACCAAATTTGTATGAAACTTTATCTTAAATTATGTTAATTTTGGGTCAAGGAAATACTCTTATTATGAAAATTGGGTACAAGAACTTGGTATTTAAGAACTTAAATAAAAGGCATCATTACTAAAATGCGTTGCACAATTGATCCGAGGGAGCGGTTGGTCTGGGTATTCATGGCTCCGAGGAATGATGAAAAGCGAATGAATTATGCAGCCCCTCTGCAACTCCCTGAACAAAGATATAAGATATTCTTTGAGCCCGATGCGTTTGAACATAAATGAAGAGGGATGTTTTGAGAAGAGTCGGAATCGAGAGTCCATTTTTCACTCTACCTTCTTTACAAATTTTACTGTTGATGGAAAGTCATACAAAACACAAACACATTTTGAGAGTGTAAGTAAAAGTGAGTTATGTTTCTTATAACTTTGTCTGAAACTGATACACGTTCACTAAAAATTTTGATTTATTTCGGAATTGAATTAATAGTGGAGAAATTAAATGAACACTATATTTAATAGGGCAATTACAAAAACAAATTTTACTAAACCTAGTACAACTCAGTTTTAACCTTTTAATATTATCAACACAATACATAAACAAACTAGGCAACTCTCTTAAACCTCGGTTCAAGGGGTGACGAGTTCTATCGCTGGGCTGAAAACAATACGCTGAAGGGATTGGACCGCATTCCCTTAAAAGCGTTTGTGTGGTCGTTATAAAAGGCCTATGGTGTTGAAAAAAATAATACCTTCATAGAAAAATGAAAGTCCCTTGGAGTTATAGATGTGAAAAACTTATTACATTGCTCTCGACTGATAAACATAACTGGAGGGATAAAAATGAACAAGAAACGAAGGAGGGAAACGTTAACTATTCACAGAAAGTTGATTGGCGTAACGAAATTTGTCGTGCAAACTAAGGCGAGAGAGCAAAGAGAGCCGTTAGCACCAATCTTTCACCAAGCCTTTGCGAAAGATACTCCTGCCTACTGAGCGGAAAGGTTATTTTATAGGCCAGTCAGTGGAAATACGGTTCAAAAGGAAAATTTTGCAATCAGAAATATTTTTGCTGGAAAATGTGCATTATGGTCTCCTGATTAAAATACCAGGTTTTCTACTTCGGGTCAGATTAGCTTTTGTCGCCATATTGTAAAATGGCGCAAGTGATTTGGAATGTTTGAATCATAACCTTCTTTAAATGTTTTCTACAATTTGGAATTTTTTTAACAATTAAATCTTGACCCCTTTACACACATCTTAAAGACGATTTGTATGTTGTTTTTAACTGTTTAAAAAATATTTTAATATATTTTTCAAAATACTTGCCTTTGTACTGTTGAGTTTAAAAACCCAATATTATAGTAATTTTATGTTTTTATCTTGTGTGGGTCTGGAGGTAAACTCTTTTTAACCAAAAATGTAACTGGCTCCAATAGTTATTAAAACACGCTAAAAAGTGTGAAATAAATAATTATGCGTTTCTTTAAATATACCAGTTTCGGGAGCGTTACGTAAATAAATACATAGTAATTGTCTTAAGTGATTTGGACTTGGTGCCGTTTATCAATCTTTCATTTAATGTTGTGATACCAGAACGGCACCAACCTCAAATCAAAACAAACCTACTTAATTCCCGGCCCTAATATAATGCAATTACTATGTGTTTATTTACGTAACTATAACACATTTATTAGTGAATTTAATATGGAAAGTGAACTATTACCATGACCCGCACGGTGAAACTTAAGCCCGGGACCACAATAGAAGTTTCTAACGTTTTGAAGTTCACTCCCTAAACACGTTTTGGGGGGTCGTTCAAAATTGTGTATATATAGACACACACACACACACACACACACACACACACACACACACACACACACACACACACACACACACAAGTATATATATATATATTACACTATATATATATATATATATATATATATATATATAACACAATAGCGGTCGCATTTGTTGTCCGATTCACTTCAAATTTGTTAGGGACGTCCCTTTCTATAATCAGTTGGAAAAGTTCGTTGGGAAAAACAATCTAAAAACTCTAAACCCCTTTTTAGGGGATTAATCTTTCAAATTTCGAGTTACCAGGATCATCAGAACAGCCAAAAAATCAATGTTTTCAGATTTCAATAAAAATTGGAATAAATGTATGTTTTTACACTGATTTTGAGTTTTTAAAGTTTGTTAAGTGGAAATTCATTTCCTTCACGTCATCGTGTTGCGTGCGAACTCGTTTATTATTAATAAAGGTATTTATTTATGCATGTATTAAAGCATTTATCAGACACAATAATTGTTTGATAAAACTACAAAATATTCAATTTTTGCAATTTATATGGTTGACTGTTTGTGATAATTCTGCTCACCGAAGTCATCGAGTTTATAAAACTTTATAAAATAAGCCACAAATCTACGATTTTGGATAACACACTGAGGAGGGACAGAATATGAAAATTAACATTATTCTTATGGGAGAAGTGGGTTGAAAACTGAAATGTTTGGTGGCTAGAGCCCCCTCCCCCGCTTCACCCGAGATCTAATTTATTAATTGTAATTTGTAATGCATTTCAATCCTCGCATACGCCTGGAAGGCACGCGCGCCTCTGATTGCACCGTGTTAAATGGGATTCCCTCTACAGGGTCACGGGGGAAGTACTCTGCACCGATCAATCCAAATAACTCGCTTGAAAACAATATAAAACCCGTTAAAAGTGTATAATATTTTGAAAACGTTCATAGGAACTAGAAAATAGACGTCAAAAGCTGGTAGCAAGACACTAACCATGTTATTTGTTACTCTTGATACAAGATATTTGTAACCACTTTGGTAGGTTCTTTTAATCCCCTTATTTCATAAGTAATTAATTATGAAAACAGCAATATGCATTTGATTTATTTTTAAAATCGTAATCTTATAGTACCAAACCACATAAAATTGGTTATATATTGATTCTGAAAATAATAATCCTACTAATATATAAAAATGGGATGGTGTGTGTCTGTCTGTCTGTCTATCTGTCTGCTTTTTGTTCTTCAATCACTCAAAAACTACAGCATGAAAATTTACAGGAATGTTTCTTATTTACCAAATATAGGCCTATTTTCGTTTTGAAAATCCTATAGGGCTTTGCTCCACGGGAGTTCAAAGTTCCCATGTATTCCTTATGGACATTCATTTTAGTTTGAGCTGATGAAAATACAAACAGCTGATCTTGATTCGTAGTAGTTCCACGGACTAACCACAGAATGCAGCACACATAACTGCTTAGTTTTTCAACTCTGATTTTTTCCCCTGTTGCAAGGCACGGGATTAGCAGCTAGTAGCTTATAAATATACAAACATTTCTAAGGTGAATTTCATAAATTAAAAATTAAAAAATCTGCACAATAGTTAGTAATTAATATATTCAGTTAGTTTCCTGTGCACGAAAAATAACGACCAATCAACTAAAAACTGTTATGACATTTGTTTTTTGTGAACGTCTCACTACAGTTATAATATTTCCTAGTAGTGGATAAACAGCGGTTTAGCATCACTTCCGGCGCTTTTTCCCCATGTTATTCTTATGGGGATCAGTTTTTGGACCGACACCCGATCCCGCCTATAGAGCTCCCGCCCGCTGGCCTATATTAAATATACCCTTGCCTATATTAAATATATTGTCCCCATCCCCATCCCTCCTCTATATTTTTAAAAATTAATTTTCAAATTCAGGCTAAAAAACTATCTTTGGTGTTTACTGTCCGATTTGTCTGCAATTTGGATATGTTATTGTCCTAGGCAAGTGTTTTAATAAATTTCACTTACATTTCCCAAATTCACTATAACGGTCAAAAATATTTTTGAAAAATACTGCCAATTGCCAACTTCTTTATTTACTGTCCGATTTGTCTTCAATTTGGATGTGTTATTGTCCTAGGCAAGTGTTTTAATAAATTCCACGTACATATCCCAAATTCACTATTACAGTCAAATTAAAAAATATTTTTGTAAAATACTGCCAATTGCCACCTTCTTTATTAACTGTCTGATTTGTCTGCAATTTGGATATGTTATTGTCCTAGGCAAGTGTTTTAATAAATTTCACTTACATTTCCCAAATTCACTATAATGGTCAAATTAAAAAATATTTTTTGAAAAATACTGCCAATTGCCACCTTCTTTATTAACTGTCTGATTTGTCTTCAATTTGGATATGTTATTGTCCTAGGCAAGTTGTTTAATAAATTCCACTTACATATCCCAAATTCACTATTACGGTCAAATTAAAAATTATTTTTGAAAAATACTGCCAATTGCCAACTTCTTTATTAAATGTCCGATTTGTCTGCAATTTGGATGTGTTATTGTCCTAGGCAAGTGTTTTAATAAATTTCACTTACATATCCCAAATTCACTATTACGGTCAAATTAAAAAATATTTTTGAAAAATACTGCCAATTGCCAACTTCTTTATTTACTGTCTGATTTATTTAAAATTTGGATATGCTATTGACCTAGGCAAGTGTTTTAATAAATTTCACTTACATATCCCAAATTCACTATTACGGTCAAATTAAAAAATATTTTTGAAAAATACTGCCAATTGCCAACTTCTTTATTTACTGTCCGATTTATTTAAAATTTGGATATGCTATTGACCTAGGCAAGTGTTTTAATAAATTCCACTTACATATCCCAAATTCACTATTACGGTCAAATTAAAAAATATTTTTGAAAAATACTGCCAATTGCCAACTTCTTTATTTACTGTCCCATTTGTTTAAAACTTGGATATGTTATTGTCGTAGGCAATTGTTTTAATAAATTACACTTACATTTCCCAAATTCACTATTACAGCCAAATTAAAAATTATTTTTGAAAAAATACTGCCAATTGCCAACTTCTTTATTTACTGTCCAATTTGTTTAAAATTTGGATATGTTATTGTTGTAGGCTAGTGTATATGCACCATCCACATTTTACAAATATTGCGGTTAAATGTTAAAAAATTTTGGAAAAATACCGCCAATCGGCAACTTCTTTATGGTCTGATTTGTTTAAAATTTATGTCATTATTCTAGGCTAGTGTATATGTACCATCCACATTTGACAAATTAACTATAATGGTCAAATTTAAAAAATATACTAACAATTTCAAACTTCTTTATTTATGGATATGTTATAGCTCTTATATAGGTAACAAGACCACACTACCACAAGTTCCATTACCCCCTATAATACAGTATTTTGTCTTTTTGTTTGTTTATTTTGCTGTAATCCCAAAACTGACTTTGCTGTTTATTGTCACTTTGGATATTGTCCTAAGCATTTATTGTCTGATTTATTTTTGGATATGTTATAGCCCCCAACTATTATATCTAAAATTACAATATTATTTCCACCTATAATACAGTTGATGTGTTGTTTGTTTTGCCGCAACCTAAAAACTAATATTGGTATTTGAAATACAAGCTTATTATATACATCCAGCTGATAAGTAATATATATCCACAATTATGGTCAGAACTGCCCAAATTTTAAGCCAATGCAAAAATAAATTTTTAAAACCCAAAACAACTAATCTTTCTTTGTGCTTGTTTGGAGTAGTCTTTATTTTATCCAACTTAATTTTAATTTTGTAGTTAAAATCAAACTTCCCACATTCTAGCTCCCTTTCCAGCCAGTGACATAAAGGTTACGAATATTTTCAAACAATATATCTTTTTCTTCCCCTATGTTGGACTTGTTTAATAGCGCACCATATTCCAAATCCTCCAGTCTACTACATTCTTTAAATTTAACATTGCCTTTAATATCTCTATGTCTTCTTGTCCATTGTTACGGAAACTTTCTATTTTTGGAATCGCCACAAAATGTTGCGGTTCCGTTAAAGCTGGTGGCTGGTAGGTAGATAAATAATGTCCATAAGACTGTAATAAATATCACTGCATTAACACGGAGGTGACGATTTCAGAAATGAAATATGAAACATATTGATCAGTCCAGCGACGATTCATTTTCCAAATAATCCGCAGATTAAAATCCACTCACTCAAACTATGTCTATCTGTAAATTAATGCATTTCAACGTAAATATTTGGGGTTATAAAATTGATAGCCACCTCTTTATGAAGACATTGCAGATATTTATTAATGAGATGACCGAGCTGCTTTCATTACAGTTTAAAATGAGCCTTTGCGGTACCGATAAAACAATGTGTTGGCTTATTCATGATGAGTTGTTGGCTTATTCATGATTGTTGGATTTTTATAAATCTATTTTGTGAGGGAAGACCTGTTCGAAGGAAAGCCATTAAAATTGAACTTAAAATCAAATGCAGACTTTGACAGGATAGAAGTTGAATTTTTGAGCGGTAAGGCTATGCTAAATAGCGGATTCTCTAAAGAAATGGTTATAAAAAAGTAGCTAAATTCTCCACGATGAATTAGAATATAACATTTATTTTGACGATACTTTTAGCGCTCTTTATTCTTAAACGTTAACTTCACTCTACCTCGGTCACTTTTGAGGTAAGACCTTACGTTGCTCTGATCTGTTCTATTGCATGATACTTGATATAAAATGTCTAACTTAACCTCTTATATATTTAATGATCAATCTGTTACTGTACTGTTTGACAGTGAAAATAATCCTTGGTTCAAAGGAAAGGATGTTGTTAAAATCCTGGGCTATCAACATTCAAAACAGGCATTGCGGATAAATGTTGATGAAGAAGTGTAAGGCTATAAATATACTCTCTAAAGGGGGGTGTATCGATACACCCCCCTTTAACTTCCAATATCAGTCTAACTTCATCAATGAATCTGGTTTGTATTCTCTTATTTTGCGCTCATTGAAACCAGAAGCTAAAGCATTCAAAAGATGGGTTACAAGTGAAGTCTTGCCTTCCATTAGAAAGTATGGAGTGTATAAAATCAAACATGAAAATAATCAGTTAAAAAATCAAAACTCTCAACTCTTGGCTGAAATTACAAGGTCTCTGGAAGACAACCAAAAGCTCACTCAAATTAACTCAGAATTTAAAACTAAAAACGACATATTGTGTAAAGAGAACCGGTCACTGAATGAGTTGTTATAGGATCATCATACTTTTGTTTAATTTGGTCAATATCTTTCTTTATTATTTGTAACACACCCTCGCTTTGGGAGAATGGCAGTTTGGCCACAACACCATGTCGAGCTAAAGAGAACTTTTTAAATATTCCTCGTAAGTAGCTATTAAACGAGCCACATATTTCCTTCTTAACTTTTAAATTTATTCCGAACATCCCCATCACAATCCGCAACATTGGTTATCTAACATTATGTTATCATAAAACGCATCCGTTATAGATGTTATTTAATTTTGGTTCGCCCTCGCAATAGTTTATATTACCTATGTCTGTAAGAAGGTTATTATTACGTAGATTTTCTAATAAAAACCACATACCAAATCTTTCGTTAGTAGGTTTAATAAATGGCTAACAGAGTACATTTCTTTTATACAAAAGTAGCGGAAACATGTAAACAGGACAGATTACACCATAGGCATATAGAGGTTGTAAATATATATTGTATATAAACATAGGTGAGCGGTAAGTGTAACATGTAAGTGGACACCCACATGCAAATATGGAATATCCACAAATTCGACTAAATAAGTTTATAGTCTCAATATAATTAACATATTAACATTAGTACCCAAATTGTCGAAATTCTATAATTCTATTCTTAGTCCTTGTATTAGGTTTTGTACTATTAAACCCTACATCCTGTGCAGCAGAGTAATATATGCATTTAATATGCACATTCTACAAGACCTGTACATCTGTTGTATAAGCAGCAGAATAGACGTCTCATTGTGTTGTTGTAAAGTAAAACATAAATGTAAATTGTGCTGGATACAACCAGCCAGATATTAGACAGGAAATGTGTTGGAAGTGTATTGCCAAAGACAAACACCACATAGTGCAGCATGTAATCAATCCACCACTATTTAGACAAAGGTCAGTATTGGTACAACATCCAATATATTAGCCAAACCCACAATCAAACTTGGAAAACAAACAGTAAAAGATAAATATTATAGTAACAGAAATAGTAAGAGTATAAGGACATAGTAATATTTAAAGTTTATAAAACAACACAAATGCAGAGACACAATAAATAACACACTCCAACACATTTGGACACACGCACAGATACTGGTTTACATCCATTTAACACAACTTTACACGTTCTGTCAACCGACACAAAAATTGTTTGTAAATTGTGTAAGAAATATATGTAATATAAACAAATTTAACACAATCATAACATTGTCCACAATGTTATGATTGTGTTAAATTTGTTTATATTACATATATTTCTTACACAATTTACAAACAATTTTTGTGTCGGTTGACAGAACGTGTAAAGTTGTGTTAAATGGATGTAAACCAGTATCTGTGCGTGTGTCCAAATGTGTTGGAGTGTGTTATTTATTGTGTCTCTGCATTTGTGTTGTTTTATAAACTTTAAATATTACTATGTCCTTATACTCTTACTATTTCTGTTACTATAATATTTATCTTTTACTGTTTGTTTTCCAAGTTTGATTGTGGGTTTGGCTAATATATTGGATGTTGTACCAATACTGACCTTTGTCTAAATAGTGGTGGATTGATTACATGCTGCACTATGTGGTGTTTGTCTTTGGCAATACACTTCCAACACATTTCCTGTCTAATATCTGGCTGGTTGTATCCAGCACAATTTACATTTATGTTTTACTTTACAACAACACAATGAGACGTCTATTCTGCTGCTTATACAACAGATGTACAGGTCTTGTAGAATGTGCATATTAAATGCATATATTACTCTGCTGCACAGGATGTAGGGTTTAATAGTACAAAACCTAATACAAGGACTAAGAATAGAATTATAGAATTTCGACAATTTGGGTACTAATGTTAATATGTTAATTATATTGAGACTATAAACTTATTTAGTCGAATTTGTGGATATTCCATATTTGCATGTGGGTGTCCACTTACATGTTACACTTACCGCTCACCTATGTTTATATACAATATATATTTACAACCTCTATATGCCTATGGTGTAATCTGTCCTGTTTACATGTTTCCGCTACTTTTGTATAAAAGAAATGTACTCTGTTAGCCATTTATTAAACCTACTAACGAAAGATTTGGTATGTGGTTTTTATTAGAAAATCTACGTAATAATAACCTTCTTACAGACATAGGTAATATAAACTATTGCGAGGGCGAACCAAAATTAAATAACATCTATAACGGATGCGTTTTATGATAACATAATGTTAGATAACCAATGTTGCGGATTGTGATGGGGATGTTCGGAATAAATTTAAAAGTTAAGAAGGAAATATGTGGCTCGTTTAATAGCTACTTACGAGGAATATTTAAAAAGTTCTCTTTAGCTCGACATGGTGTTGTGGCCAAACTGCCATTCTCCCAAAGCGAGGGTGTGTTACAAATAATAAAGAAAGATATTGACCAAATTAAACAAAAGTATGATGATCCTATAACAACTCATTCAGTGACCGGTTCTCTTTACACAATATGTCGTTTTTAGTTTTAAATTCTGAGTTAATTTGAGTGAGCTTTTGGTTGTCTTCCAGAGACCTTGTAATTTCAGCCAAGAGTTGAGAGTTTTGATTTTTTAACTGATTATTTTCATGTTTGATTTTATACACTCCATACTTTCTAATGGAAGGCAAGACTTCACTTGTAACCCATCTTTTGAATGCTTTAGCTTCTGGTTTCAATGAGCGCAAAATAAGAGAATACAAACCAGATTCATTGATGAAGTTAGACTGATATTGGAAGTTAAAGGGGGGTGTATCGATACACCCCCCTTTAGAGAGTATATTTATAGCCTTACACTTCTTCATCAACATTTATCCGCAATGCCTGTTTTGAATGTTGATAGCCCAGGATTTTAACAACATCCTTTCCTTTGAACCAAGGATTATTTTCACTGTCAAACAGTACAGTAACAGATTGATCATTAAATATATAAGAGGTTAAGTTAGACATTTTATATCAAGTATCATGCAATAGAACAGATCAGAGCAACGTAAGGTCTTACCTCAAAAGTGACCGAGGTAGAGTGAAGTTAACGTTTAAGAATAAAGAGCGCTAAAAGTATCGTCAAAATAAATGTTATATTCTAATTCATCGTGGAGAATTTAGCTACTTTTTTATAACCATTTCTTTAGAGAATCCGCTATTTAGCATAGCCTTACCGCTCAAAAATTCAACTTCTATCCTGTCAAAGTCTGCATTTGATTTTAAGTTCAATTTTAATGGCTTTCCTTCGAACAGGTCTTCCCTCACAAAATAGATTTATAAAAATCCAACAATCATGAATAAGCCAACAACTCATCATGAATAAGCCAACACATTGTTTTATCGGTACCGCAAAGGCTCATTTTAAACTGTAATGAAAGCAGCTCGGTCATCTCATTAATAAATATCTGCAATGTCTTCATAAAGAGGTGGCTATCAATTTTATAACCCCAAATATTTACGTTGAAATGCATTAATTTACAGATAGACATAGTTTGAGTGAGTGGATTTTAATCTGCGGATTATTTGGAAAATGAATCGTCGCTGGACTGATCAATATGTTTCATATTTCATTTCTGAAATCGTCACCTCCGTGTTAATGCAGTGATATTTATTACAGTCTTATGGACATTATTTATCTACCTACCAGCCACCAGCTTTAACGGAACCGCAACATTTTGTGGCGATTCCAAAAATAGAAAGTTTCCGTAACAATGGACAAGAAGACATAGAGATATTAAAGGCAATGTTAAATTTAAAGAATGTAGTAGACTGGAGGATTTGGAATATGGTGCGCTATTAAACAAGTCCAACATAGGGGAAGAAAAAGATATATTGTTTGAAAATATTCGTAACCTTTATGTCACTGGCTGGAAAGGGAGCTAGAATGTGGGAAGTTTGATTTTAACTACAAAATTAAAATTAAGTTGGATAAAATAAAGACTACTCCAAACAAGCACAAAGAAAGATTAGTTGTTTTGGGTTTTAAAAATTTATTTTTGCATTGGCTTAAAATTTGGGCAGTTCTGACCATAATTGTGGATATATATTACTTATCAGCTGGATGTATATAATAAGCTTGTATTTCAAATACCAATATTAGTTTTTAGGTTGCGGCAAAACAAACAACACATCAACTGTATTATAGGTGGAAATAATATTGTAATTTTAGATATAATAGTTGGGGGCTATAACATATCCAAAAATAAATCAGACAATAAATGCTTAGGACAATATCCAAAGTGACAATAAACAGCAAAGTCAGTTTTGGGATTACAGCAAAATAAACAAACAAAAAGACAAAATACTGTATTATAGGGGGTAATGGAACTTGTGGTAGTGTGGTCTTGTTACCTATATAAGAGCTATAACATATCCATAAATAAAGAAGTTTGAAATTGTTAGTATATTTTTTAAATTTGACCATTATAGTTAATTTGTCAAATGTGGATGGTACATATACACTAGCCTAGAATAATGACATAAATTTTAAACAAATCAGACCATAAAGAAGTTGCCGATTGGCGGTATTTTTCCAAAATTTTTTAACATTTAACCGCAATATTTGTAAAATGTGGATGGTGCATATACACTAGCCTACAACAATAACATATCCAAATTTTAAACAAATTGGACAGTAAATAAAGAAGTTGGCAATTGGCAGTATTTTTTCAAAAATAATTTTTAATTTGGCTGTAATAGTGAATTTGGGAAATGTAAGTGTAATTTATTAAAACAATTGCCTACGACAATAACATATCCAAGTTTTAAACAAATGGGACAGTAAATAAAGAAGTTGGCAATTGGCAGTATTTTTCAAAAATATTTTTTAATTTGACCGTAATAGTGAATTTGGGATATGTAAGTGGAATTTATTAAAACACTTGCCTAGGTCAATAGCATATCCAAATTTTAAATAAATCGGACAGTAAATAAAGAAGTTGGCAATTGGCAGTATTTTTCAAAAATATTTTTTAATTTGACCGTAATAGTGAATTTGGGATATGTAAGTGAAATTTATTAAAACACTTGCCTAGGTCAATAGCATATCCAAATTTTAAATAAATCAGACAGTAAATAAAGAAGTTGGCAATTGGCAGTATTTTTCAAAAATATTTTTTAATTTGACCGTAATAGTGAATTTGGGATATGTAAGTGAAATTTATTAAAACACTTGCCTAGGACAATAACACATCCAAATTGCAGACAAATCGGACATTTAATAAAGAAGTTGGCAATTGGCAGTATTTTTCAAAAATAATTTTTAATTTGACCGTAATAGTGAATTTGGGATATGTAAGTGGAATTTATTAAACAACTTGCCTAGGACAATAACATATCCAAATTGAAGACAAATCAGACAGTTAATAAAGAAGGTGGCAATTGGCAGTATTTTTCAAAAAATATTTTTTAATTTGACCATTATAGTGAATTTGGGAAATGTAAGTGAAATTTATTAAAACACTTGCCTAGGACAATAACATATCCAAATTGCAGACAAATCAGACAGTTAATAAAGAAGGTGGCAATTGGCAGTATTTTACAAAAATATTTTTTAATTTGACTGTAATAGTGAATTTGGGATATGTACGTGGAATTTATTAAAACACTTGCCTAGGACAATAACACATCCAAATTGAAGACAAATCGGACAGTAAATAAAGAAGTTGGCAATTGGCAGTATTTTTCAAAAATATTTTTGACCGTTATAGTGAATTTGGGAAATGTAAGTGAAATTTATTAAAACACTTGCCTAGGACAATAACATATCCAAATTGCAGACAAATCGGACAGTAAACACCAAAGATAGTTTTTTAGCCTGAATTTGAAAATTAATTTTTAAAAATATAGAGGAGGGATGGGGATGGGGACAATATATTTAATATAGGCAAGGGTATATTTAATATAGGCCAGCGGGCGGGAGCTCTATAGGCGGGATCGGGTGTCGGTCCAAAAACTGATCCCCATAAGAATAACATGGGGAAAAAGCGCCGGAAGTGATGCTAAACCGCTGTTTATCCACTACTTTTCCTTGCAATCACGAAATATAAAATGTTACACAAATATTTTAACAGAGAAGTAACATTTTGTCCTAGAAAGGATGTTAAGTGGTCCGTCGATGATAGTAACTGCTGAACTGACTCATCAATGACATACACTGTCGTCGTTGATAACACTTCAGTTCTCGAGATTATCGGAGAAAAAGTAAACTTACAAGAAGAGAGGGAGGAGATAAAATTCGCTACACGTTGTAAATAGATGGTACCAGGAACCTTTTATACTTTTTTCCCTTTTAGCTCGACATAATTTTCGAAAATCCTTTGAGTTTTCCGCTTCATATGTCTTCGAGGTTCCAATGTTTCTAATGGTAACCTTTTTTGGTTGGTATTAACACTATCGACATTTTTGAACGTTTTGAAGGGAACGGTCTAAACTAAACCTGGTTTTGCATACAGTATTCTTCTAATATTTCACCATTTAACTCATCTTTAAATTTCCCAGTTACTTTTAGCGAATTTCCCCTTTAGGGAAGAAGCTATTACCGTAGGTGGCATTGTAAGACTTAAGCCCTAGACCATGATAAATTTTCGTTTTGAGGTCCCCAGATGCCAAAAACACTATTCGTTCAAATTTATATATATTTATATATATATATATATATATATATATGTCTCCGTTACCGCGATAACTTTTGAAGGAAACACCCGATTTTGATGGAATTTGGCAAAAATGTGGAGAGTAGCATTTATGACTTTAAGTTCGAAAACCAGATCGATCGCACTATGGAAAGGGGGTTTTATGGGGGTTTATAATTTTCCAAAAATCTGTTTTTGGCAAATTTGACCCCAAAATGGTAAAAACACTCAATTTTGGTTACAACCATTTTATAGAGCTTAGAAAAACAAATAATTTAGTATTTTGAATCATTAACATAGGTTAAGTGGTTGCGGAGAAAATCCAAAAAAACGTGTCCCATGTTAATCTTATGGGAAAAAGGTTTTTAGATTTTTCCCAGATAGTATTACTAAAAACTTCACATTTCTGTTTATTAATGTGTTTAGCTCAACAAAACAAACATTTTGGTGTTTTAATCGTTGTTCTACGTCCAACCGTTGCAGAGATATTCAAAGTGCTAAACACAGTACGTTGTCCAATGTTATCCTTATGGAGAATAAATAAATTCTATATCTCGATTATTTATAAATGTATATTGATGAAACTTGGTATGTGGCTTCAACTAGTTGTGGTATATTGATATTAGCACAAAAAATAATTTTTTTGTTGATATTCCCTGTAGCAGCAAACCTGCATACTCGGCCCCCATGTTATTCATATGGAAAATAAGTAAAGTTGTATATCTCCCTTAATTATGAACTTACATTAAGAGAACTTGGTATGTAGCTTCACCTGGTTCAGTTGTATTGATAATTGCAAAAAAAACACACTACTTATCTTCCTCGTTGCAGCAAACCTGCGTCCTCAACCCTAATGTTATTCTTATGGAGAATAAATAAAATGCTATATATCACTTATTTATGGATGTAATTTTGTGAAACTTGGTAAATAGCTCTATGTAGTAGTGAGTCACATATATATGCATTGGAAATTCGCTGAACACGCAGGTTTGATGCGACGGGGGTATTTTATTATTTTCATTATAACATTTATGATTTTTATAATAATCACTTTTATCAAATTCATTCATATTTTCATTAATAATTGTGTATGGATCTTTCTTAAACTCTATAAAATAACTATCTGTATCCATATATATTTGCAAGTTGGTTTTAGAAATCAATGTTACAATGAGAAAAGGCAGTTTGATCCAGTATCGAACCTTTTACATTTTCCGAATTTGCTCAGAATCGAACTGGCGAACGTCAGACGTTGAGACGAACACTCTATCCATTACGCTACCCAGCATATTGATTAATGGCTTGTTTAATACAATAACAAATATTAAAATTTCTTTGGACATCTTGTTAACCGAACGGTTAGCGTCTCAGATTCGGTGTAAGGGGGCACAAGTTCGATTCTCGGAGTGTCCGCAAATTAATGGGTTTGGACCGATATTCCTAAAAGCTTCAATTTCTCTTTCAACACTGTACAGTATCCACTGGATTTGGATTTTTATCGCGGAGAGATTTTAGCGCCAGGAAAAGGGACTTTATCGCGTCAGTGATAATTAACGCGAAACTTTAGTGCCAAGAATAGAGCTTCAACTAATTAGTCATGATAATCAACGGATATCACAGTGTTCCATGTGTCACGGAAATCACGTGGCATTTAACTGTAATTTGCACCTGGCACTGACGATCAGTCCGAGCTGATATCGATAATGCCCTTACACATCAGCGAACTAGGCACCGTTGGATAAAGGAAGTGATCACTGCGTCACGTGATTCCGCATAAACTATCACAAAAATATCCAATACTTACGACAGCTTATAAGCAGTGAACATGTATCACAAATATTCATGTTCCTAGCTACAAGTGGAAATGGTGTAGACATTTTTTATAGTTAAATAACTTGCGCATGCTAAGTAGTGGCATTGCTAGTACATCCTACGGAATTTAAACATCCATAAGATGCATAATTAATGGTGATTTCAGAGTAGTGATTATTGTTATTAGACTTAACGTTAACGTTCAATCGTATAACTTAAATGTGTACTGAACGAATAGCCTTCCTGTTCATTGAACTTGTAGTGATTGAACTTCTAACGAATTGATTGTACAAAATACACATTACCCTATTCTTATTACTGATCAAGTTATATCAAAGTAATATTTATATCCAAAAACATTTGTTATTCTATTTTGTATTTATAAATCCTAATTATATCAAAACTGCTTGGTATGGTTGCGTGGCTAGATGATTTAGCACATTATTCTTTAATTGCTATTTTACTTACATGGAAATTCATAAACCCTCAACCGTTTAATTAAGTAAATTTAAAAGTAATTTGTTAATTAATTCTACCATAATACTGTATAAATATTATAGAAAAAACAAAGAATTCATAAATTGTTCTGTAGTAATTTTGAAAACCATAAACTACCATTAGGGCCATAACCATAACCATAACCATAAACATTACTGCGGTCGTTTACTATTAATATGTAGGAATACAACAACTATTAAGTATCCAATTTTAATATAAACGACTGGATCAAGTTGCTTAAAGTCGAGCGAGTAATTTTAATTACTATAGCCGAGCCCATTACTGTGGCCAAATTATTGTGATGTTATTCCAGAATATAACTTGAAACATCTGTTCTTGCTGCTGTGCTGTGTTTTGTTGGTGTAGAAAGAGGTCACATACAGAATTAAATTTATTCATATTTTACCGTAATATTAATTAACTTTGGAACTTTGAAAGCCCAGGGTGGTGGTGGAGCCATGAAGTTGTACGTTTTCCAAAAAAAACACATCTATAAATTGATGACTTTGCACAAAAATACTTTATCCTTGTATAGTAAATAGGTAATATAATATATTCTATAGCACGCAATGTAATTAAGGTACTATCAGCTCTCACAGGACCCTAAATTCAGGTCAACTACTGGATATTGCAACGCCAAGTGTTTGTGTTATCGACCGATCTCCACGCTTTTTCTTTAAACTTTTGCGTTAGTTTAATTTATTGTATAGCCATTACTTATATATTCTGTTTCTTAGAAACGGATGAACTTCACTCTATATGTTTGTGAAAAAGTATTTTTTCGTCTACTTAAATAAATAACATGTTCTAATGTTAATCTCCTAGCAAATGTTACTTTCAAATTTCAGTAAAATATATTAATTTGTTTAGTTTAAAATATATATTTATTATTTATTTATCTTTTTGGAAGCCTCTTACTCTTTTGTAAATAATTTTTCTGTAAGAAGGATTAAAAGATGACATTGTTAGTCGTAATCAAATATACATGTTTATTTTTAAAATTTTACTTCCACCACCTAACCGGAATTATTCTATTTGATAGATAAATTTACCGTTATGTAATTTATTGTTTAATTAATCCTTTTTTGGTCTTCGACACTCGGTAATTTATGAAACTGCTGATGAAGGTAATATTAATCATTTTCATTGAAAGCTTTAAAACTGTAATCCCCTTGTGTGATTTATACATATTAAAAGCAGGTATATAATATGTTAACTACCACGTGGTGGAATGGAACAAAAATGGCTTAGCTATCAATAAGAACGCAATAATTATAATATTACTAAACGTTGCATTACATTATAAATGTTTCAATAACATTTAAGTTGTAAATCAATTTCTTGTCGGTAAAATAATTAAACAAACAGAAAATATAATTACCCTAGATAAAACTTCATGCGAAGAGGAGCTAATGAATATTTAATGGCAGTTAATTTGCTGGTAGTGGAGTCTTTAAATAAACCAAGTATCACTTTCAGGCGCGGGTCTCATCCATCATATGGAGCTGGTGAGACTGAAATCCACCCTTTAATAATTACATTTTTTTATTTACCTAATTATCACCAAACACAATTAAACACCACTTAACATCGACATTATCTGTACTAAACATTAAAAGGGAGATGCGTCGCTAGTTTTAAACTAATTAGCTGTGAGTTACGTGCAACTTAGAAAGGCTTTTAATGGAGTTAATGGAGTAAAAACAAGAGAATTTGGTTACTTTTAGTTTTAAATTTGTTGATCCTCAACCATAAAGTTCAGGAAGAGGCGTTGTGAGAATTAAGTTCCTTATTCGGTCGTAAAGACTATATATACTTAATTCCACGTTTATGTTAAAACATATAATCATAATTTAATTTCGTGAATAATTTTTCAAGCGTATTCCAGAAATGAAAACGTACTTATAAGAAGGCCGTCAAACTAGCTAATAAGTTAGTACAGTACAACCCATATCACGTTATTATTATATATGTACCAGCATTATTGTATTTGTTTATTATTAATACTGTAACATGAAAACAACTATGTATATATTTCGATGTTTATTATTTCAAAAATAATCAAATATCTTAATCTTGGAAACTTAAAACTGTTTATCCCATTCGTTATACCTTCCAAATAATCTAATTTGACCAAATTAATCCATAATATATGTTGGGGTATTGGAAGGAGAGCTTAGAATGTGGTTTTACAAGCAGAAAGGTTGTAAAATGTTGATCAACGGAAGAAGTAAAGTAGATCAAACTTGTTAAAGTTTGAAAACGTTTATTATACAAATGAATTTCTCGTTAGTGGAACTTCTCGCCTTAATGGGAGTTTAACTTTGAACTTGACCTTTAGAAAAAAATAATTAAAAAGATGTTTTATATTAAAAATTGCTTCAGTATAAATTCCTCATTACTTAAACAGATTATTAATATAAATTACCTCTTGACTAAGATTTGAAATATTATAAGACATATTCATTATAATATGGTTGTTTAGGTGAGTTGTTTTTCACTTCATCTTTAGACTGGAAATAAATCACCATTTGGGATTTGGTTTTGGATTGTACATTATCCTAAGTGAGACATATTTATTAGAAATTCTACTCATGAATTTATACATAGCCGCCTTTGATTTAATTCGACCTTAAATCTAACAATACATCACAACAATGGTCACACGAGGAAAATTTATGTTTGTGAAGATCGAAAAACATTTGTTTTTGGAGAAACTGACATTACGTCTAACATAAACATGGTTATATAATCACCTAACTAGATAAATCATCATCTTTAGTAGATAAACATAACATTGAGCAATAAGACGAGAAGCTCTGGGGAATTTCGAATATTTGTTCGATTTTTTTCAGAAATTAACTTGTAGGAATCCCAAGTAACTTTTTGGTATGCAATAAGATTGGGTTTTGTTACGATAACCCCTTCAAATTTGGTACGGTGGATTTCCCATTTAACTACGTGCATTTCAATATAGCTTGTTAAATGTATATATATGTAGTAATTAATCACCAGATTAGGGTAAAGACTCTAGCTCTAGCTCTAGTTCTAGGGTCACTGATTAGATCAACTATTTATAAAACCTTTCTCCAACAATATACTATACTATATTCCAAATTTAAGATTGTGATGATTTTTAAGCAACTTTTCTTATTTAGTAGTAGTTACAGTTCGGGTCAAAGTGCTTGGCATCTGGTTAGCATATGCTCTGGAATGACTTTTCGCCTCTATTTGGAGTGTTACAATCCACTTTTGTCAACAGAAAGCAAAAATCACTTATTTAATTTTAAAACATTTGTTTTGGTTGTTTTTTGTTAATGTATACTTTTATTTACGAGCAATTTCAGTAGTTTCTCACCTTTTCCAGGTGCCAAGCACCGTGAACCGAGCTGTATCTTATGATGGATTCCATAAATACAAGCTATCTTTAGAATGTTATGAAATTATTCCTATAAGTTCAATTATTCCACTTCCGTTTTTTCGGATAAACAACTTTGTTGAAGTTTTCTGATACCCAGAATTCTAAGTTTTTACATTATAGTATTACATGCCATCCATTCATTATTTAGTGTTAATTTCCCCATAATCACCAATAATTTCCCCACAATGTGCTATTTCTATATGTAATTTCCTTTACCAATGTGTCATACAATTGATTTGCCCCATAAATGTGTTACTTTGTATTTCAATGTGTTAAGTGTGTTAATTTCCCTGTTTTCATTACCCCAATAATAATCATCCTTGTCACCACTCCTCAGAAAGTATTACCCTTGTTACCCCTCTATGTATTGTAATATTTATTTATCTGTGTAACTTTAAATAATATGTATTTTATTAATTATTCACCACTAATCATTCACAGTCTATCCACATCTAATAGCCTACCTACTTAATTAATATGTTTGCTAATAATAATATTTTAGATATAATTAATGTAAGATAATTGCAATAGAATTAAAATTTAACATAATATACTTTTCAAAATTAGTCCTTAAGGAATCTAAATTACAGTGACCAGTGTTTTACCATGTGTTTGTGAACCCTGTGCCTCCAATAATAGGACAATGCTTCCAGATCTTCACCTTCTCCTAGACTCCTTCTTGCTGTTCCAGATGCCATAGTGTTAAGACCTATATCTTGTGGCAGGACATAGTTCCTGGTAAATTCAACCCAGTATGGCCTAAGTTTTAAATTGCTTAGTGTCCATTGTTTAGGGACTATATTGCTCATAATATATCACTTTAACTTCATTCCCTTTTATTTATTTTATCCCAGAAATTGGTATTGAGCGAAGAACATTTGTAAGCTGATTGGTAAACCATCTCCATTTTGTATTCTATTAGGGACAGTTGAAAGAATACAGACAGAACAAGCCCAGATGTTCTGAGATTTAATTAACATCTAACATAAAATTGAACTATCTTTTCTAAATTTAATTTGAGTATATTTTAATAATCAGTAAATTCAGTGAAAACCATTGGACTTTCCTTTTGGACAACATCAAAAATTTGTCATTGTTGCAATTTGTAAACAAACCCAATTTGGCCTTAAATTTTTTTCATTTATTTATTTCAACGTTATTCAAAAGTCAGCACGACACTTCCCCCCTGAGATAAGAGCCCTTATTTATTTAAGAACCCATTTATTGAAGAACTATGAACATTTTAATCTTAAGCATGTATTTATTGTTGTAACCCATTTGATAGCCTAGGCCAGAGTCACTTTCCCAGTAATTGTAAACTAATTTTGAATCCCCTTATTTAATAGCGTCCATAATTCAATTATTAGTCCTTCAGATAAATAAATATTATATTGTTCACCAGTATTCTGCATTTAATTTAATTAGGTACAAGGTATTTATGATAAAAGTACACCTACCTTCTGTGGGGTATCCAATACTAACTACAGCAAACAATTCTACACACTACAAGAATAAGGAAGACAGTGTAAGAAATATATTTATTTGTAAGTAAAAGAGGTATTTTTGAGCTATATTTTATTAGCCTAGTGAATTTTGCAGGAGATTTCACCATTTATTGTAGAGTAAAAATTAGGCTTGATCATGGCGGCCATTGCCCACAGACCAGATAGCGTCCTTTTTGCATCACCATTCCCCGACCCCCAATAGAGCACATTTCAAGTTATTTAAGTATAGTAAAATAAGTAATTTTAATTAGCACCCAACCAAAAAGTAATTTTAACATTTTAAGCAACAACGAAGTTTATATCTCTGAATATTAAAAAATAAATAAATATTCGTCACTTTATTCACCTGAGATAGTGAAAATTCATAAATATGAATACAGATCACAATGGCATGACAAATTTCCTGCTAGAATTGAGTTTATTCAAAGGAACCTTTTGGGGAGTTACTCGTCAAAAAATAAAAAAATGCATCATTAGTTTTTTGGAATAGTTATGAGTACAGTAAACTAAATTAATTGTATACATCAAAAGTTCCAGCTTATGACATTTCATCAGATTAAAAACTTGTTGAGTTGAAACGGTTTAATTGAAACGCGAACTTTTCATTGAATAGCCTGTAATTGAATAAGTAAAAAGTGATTTAGGGTATCGCGGAGCAAACAAATTACTGCCCTTGATTCGAATAGTTGCAGGTAGGAAGGAGCTCTGACTCGATAAAAAAAACTCGCGGTTAAACAATTTATTAAAATTTAATTTTTTTTAAATTTTAATTTCTAATTTAACCAAATAGTGTCTAATGAATTCAACCCTTGATTAAAAATTAACCTATGAGTTAATTTACTGGATTTCTTAACACTGCTATTTGCTACATCATAATATTGTTATTATAAACTATAAAGTTAAGTACAACTATCCTGTGTGTAGTACATTCCAAAAAAATACTGCAATTACGAGTTGGAAGAAAGTTTGTATTCGATTACTTTTTTAAATCAGTCACGAATAAGGTTTGAAGTCAAACTGTCCCCTCGCATTAACCATGAATAAGCAGTTTTAGAGGCGTTGCATCAAGGGAAAGACATTTTTGTTCTGATTATGTTATTGTAAATTGAACCTGTTGGCAATTTCATCGTAAGTGGTGTATTTATTGTCTTTGCTCCTTTGAGTCTTTTGGGAGTGTTTATCCCAGACTAATCTATATCGGCTTGGAAGTCGATGATTTTGGGTACATCAATAAGAAGATATCACGTGGATCATACTTTGGCTGTCCACTATGAAATGCTTCTTGTTTATCTTGGCCCCTTCATGTTTGTAGACAGCAAGGAATATCCTGTGGGAGGTCAGGGAAGATCGTCTGTTTGAGGACTGATAAGCCAGTTGCAGGAGTCAAGACTGATAGCACTCTAAAATTATAATTGGCCGGTCCTATCCCACCTTTTCCATCCTTTCGTAGCTGTTACCTTCGCCGAATTCCAATTGTTGAAGATGGACATATCGACTACGCCGCGGTTTCCTAATTCATGTACCTAACATTTGGGTTAACATTTGTTAACCCATGTTAACATTTGGGTTGCTTATGTATTTCCGCAGTTGGGGAGTAAGACCACTCAAATCACTTATCAAGAAGGGGCTCTAGGCACAAAACATTTGCGTTTCTACTTGCTTCCCCCATAATGCAAACTTGCAAATCTCAAGACTTCTCAACGGATTATTCAAAATCGTTGATTTATGGGTAATTTTAAAAAGCAAAAATATTTTCCGATTTCAACCATCAGATTATTGATATCCTAAATTTCCCATAAAAATCGCAATAGTTTAATATTTTTTATAACGTTTAATTTGTGATATCGAAATCTTGGCTCTGTAACGTGAGAACCTACTACTTTTCGCCTTCCTGATGTTAGTCTGATTGGCTCACTTAGTCTTTCTACGTCGCAACAGGACTAGCAGGACTCATGCTGGATGAGAATGGATGTCAATTACCCTAATGAGTTGGCACAGGAACTGTTGCTAAACGCGAGTATGCAGGTAATGAGCCCGATCTGGCAGTATCGCTTCACATCCACCGTAATGCCGTGTTGGTATTGTCGTACTTAACCATTCAGTAATACTGTGTTGATCTTTCATTTGCATTTTATCTTTTGTTGAAATTATCTTTCCACAAAAACACCTTTTCAAAATATGTATATTAAATTTACATTCTGCCCACTTTATATCAAACTATAATATTTTCTGTTTTGTCTTTACTTTTGGAAAAAATTACCAAGCATGTCTTTTGGATACTGTGAACAGCATATTTTATAATAATTATTTTGTTTTGGGACAAAATGCAAAGGAGATATTACTCTTCTTGGACACAATTAACAGTAATTTTACTTTTAGACAGAATGATCCTTGGACACAATGAGACACATCCGTTAAAATGTAATATTTTTGTTAGAGTCAATGTAACTAGAAACACATGTTCTGCATCACTTAGAAGTTCAGTTTATATATATATATATATATATTTAACTGGTCTTGTATAGATTTTTAGAGGAACTAACTAATAATCTTACTTTCTTAAGCGTATATACCAGTGGCGTTGACACTTGGAAGGAAAATATTTTGATTTATTATTTAGGTTTTGAGGATTGTTTTGTGAATAATGTGTTGTGTTTACAGCTGTACTTATGTAATATACTTGTTTCTAATTTATAAATATAAATTGGAATTCGTTATCAAGTTTTTATTAAAATTTCTCTGAGTTTGGCTGTCAAACATGAAACATGTTTTTATTCGCACCCATCTATGAAAAGTATATCCTTATCCTTATATATAATACATGAAGGCGATTTCTACGAAACATTACTCCTCCGTTAATAATGGACGGAATTTTACAAACGATGTGTCAAAATTAAGTGTTTTTTATGTAGACGCCCCCTTTCACCGATTCTTTAATAAGGGTCCTCGGGCTTTGCCCCACAGGCCTTCAAAGTTATAGTGTATTCCTTATGAAAAAAAGATTTTGTTGACTAAATCAGACGAATAATTTGTATTAATTGCATACTAAAACAGCTGTTGATAGTAAAACACTTTATAACAGAAGAGCTTACATAAATCCCATACTCTAATAAGAGCTATGTCTGTCTGTTTGTTTGTTTACAAAATTTATCTCGAGATCCAGCGGAAGGATTTTGCTGAAAATTTGGGATTAGGGGCTTTTGGGTCTAAAAAATCGATTGGTAAAAAACCACTACCTCAGGAAAACTCGTATTTTTCTAAACAACTCATTTGAAAATTGAACATTTTAATATTGGGCTTATGGAGTTTAAAATCATAAAACCGGTTACTATGAATAGCAAAAACAAACCATTAAATCAGCTTCTATACATTAAAATATTGTAAACAGCTTTTCATCATTATGGAAATAAAAAAACTACTTGAATGGCAACTATCATAATAGAAATAAAAACTACTTGAATGGCGACTCAAACTCTTTTTTCGATAGGCGAGTGAGCGTAGCGAACGAGCTAATCCGGGAGGCGAGTGAGCGAAGCGAAGGAGCTCATATTGAAAATGAACGAGTATTTGAAATAAAAAAATTCAATGCCTCTTCTGCGGATTCAAACACCGAGCATGGCTCGGTCCCCCGGTACTATAATATAATATTACGTTGTGATCGTGAGCGAAGCCGCGACAGGCTGCTAGTCATATATAATATTATAAATGTGAAAGTATGGATGTTTGTGCGTAACTCTGAAGTTTCATCACGTGAAAACTACTGGACCGATTGAGCTGAAATTAATAAGCTAACAGAACAATATTTTAACTAAATGTGTTTTCAATATTCCAGATGTTTTGACATTGCCTTTCTGGAAACTTTGTTAATTAGTTAGAACTAGTGACTTTTATGGGCATAGTACAAGGCATGGATTTCGCTGTCTCCTAAGCTCCTGGCGCCTTTCTCATGCATTCTTACCGGTTTCAGAGTGTTAAATATTCAAATAAAGTTTTTTTACATCAACTTATTTTTTTAGCTTTATGGAAATGTTACTAGTTTCAGTTAATATTTGAGTTATCACCAAATTTGTTTACACATTATAAGTACACAAATTACAATATGATAAAATTTAATTTTATTGTCATTATATTCATGCAATGATACAAGTCTGACAATTATCACTAATTATAAATCACTGAAAATAGTCTAGCTAGTGCTAATGATATTCTATGAAGTATTTTCCTTCGTACACGGAGGAGAAAGTGCAAATATATCTTTAGCATTATTATTTTCTTACAAATAAAAGGGAATGCGCCTTCTTCTGTGTAGATGATAAATGATCAGTATCTATATTGCCGCAGGCGCGGCGCCAGCGACTGCCCACTCGGCGCTGTCTACTGTGTCTTCATTTATAATGTTTTATTAGCAAAACTGGCTTAGGTATACATGATTATACAAATTTAACTATTATGGAACACACAATTAGAACAGACGTATCTGCAAAACTTAAAGCAGGAACAAATTACAGTTTTACAAAATACATCGCTGATCTCTCATCGATAACCTCCGGAGTTGGAGAAAATATTGATAGTTATATAGGCAATTTTTCTAAAATGTAATTACCAATATCCTTGTTTTAAAATACAAAGATCGTTTTGTTTGACATATATGCTTAATTTTCACTTAATGGTTATAATAATACGATATCATAATTTATGGCTGAATTTTTAAGCGGCCAAATGCTCTAAACCTAAACAATTAAATGTCTGACTAATTATTTTTAATCGTATTAATGTAATAACAAAATTCATGTAATTAACGTAATCGGATAATTGAACGAAGTGAAAGTATCCTTATACACAACTTTACTGCTTAGACTGGTAAGAGAATCAACTCAACTGGCGTGTCTGTGACCACAATAACTCGAGAATGCCTCCACAGTTAAACTTAAAATTTTCCAGAAAAACTTAACAGGTCAAAATCTCGGTCAAGTTCGTTATTCAGATAATTTCGTTCAGTATTAATCAAATTATTTTAAAACCAAATTTATTTTTTTCTCCATAAGAATAACATTGGAAGCCATTTTAGTGGTACTTGAATCGTTAAAATTTAGCCTACGTCTATGTTTCAACAACAGATTTTACCAACAAAAAACATACAAGAGAGATAAATCGAAGTATATTTTTAAGTTGTGAGCATATTTCTTATTTTATAAATTTATTAAGTGTACGTTTAAAAAAAATATCCATACAGTTAATATTCCCTTAGTACGCCTACTCTGTGTAAATATCGTCAATCTGTCAGAGTCAGAGGCGACGATTGTAACAGTGGCAGACGACAGACGACGCGTGTGGCAGATCGAAAAACTCAAAATAACTTTTTGATGACTGTAGATACTAAGATATTAACTTATAAAATAGTTTGTTTTAATACATTTTCTTAGACAATTGGTAATATTGTGATTGTCATGTGTAAAAAGTATACAACGCCTCAATTTGTCTAGAAAGCGTTGATGAAGTTAGTCACAGTCAGCGGACAACCTTAAAATTTATTTTTGTTGGACAATTATTTGCTAGGTTATATTTTCACTAAATTAATAATACAAATTGTATACATTACCTAAAATACATTACCAGTAATGTAGTAGGTAACCACAATAAAAGCTACAGATTATTCGAACCAAACAGCCTTTTTCGGAAGGTTATCTTGAATGATTTGACATAGCCTAGGGTTGGATTACAGTAAGAGCAAGCCAACATTAAACTGGTAATACAACAACTGTTGTAAAATACTTTAAACACATTACCAGGAATGTTGTAGTGAACCAAAATAAAAGCTTTAAACTATTCTAACCAAACTAAGCCTTTTATAAAGGTTATCTGAAATGATTTAACAAATCCTAGGTTTGAATTATACTGAGCTGTTTTCATCATAAACTTGGACCTATGGTTATAAAATGTAGGTCTATACACTTAGGCTACATGCCATTTTAGAAGTTTCATGTACGGTCTTGGTCCAACCCATGTTTATAGAATTTAATTTCATGATAGCCTAGGCTATTGAAACAATATATTGAAATATCATTTTGTAAAATACAACTGTTGTAAAATACTTTAAACATTACCAGGAATGTTGTAGCGAACCAAAACAAAAGCTTTAAACTATTCTAACCAAACTAAGCCTTTTATACAGGTTATCTGAAATGATTTGACATATCCTAGGTTTGGATTATACTGAGCTGTTTTCATCTTAAACTTGGACCTATGGCTATAACATGTAGGCCTATACACTTAGGCTACTTGTCATTTTAGAAGTTTTATGTACGGACTTGAGCCAACCCATGTTTATAGCATTTAATTTCATGATAGCCTATGCTATTGAAACAATATATTGAAATCTCATTTTTTCATCTAAATAACTGGGCCTGACGATTTATTGTTAATCCTTAAGGATATTTTGACTTGGCCTATAGAAATTGTTAACATTAGTTCATATAGGAAACTCGCTGTTCTCTTAAAAGTTAAATTAACCACACTGCTAAAGTCACTGCTTAGCCCAAAATGCTCTGTTTGTTCTAAGATAACGCACCCATCATGCCAATCCTAACAACAAACCATGCCTGAAATCTTCAATTTATTTTAAAAATAAATAAATTTACGTATTTGTACAACATTTACTTTGATAAAAACAAGTGATAAATGTATGTATGTTTTTCTACGGATAAAATGTTAGGTCGGCGGCGGGATCCAAACCTGCGACATTACGCTCCAGGAGCCAGTGTGATACCCCTCAGCTACCGCGATAAATGATTCAATGTGACTAAAACTATACCTATACTGTATAGGCATAAAATCCGGATTCAGGCAGCAGTTAAATTATAACGGAATGTATTCTGATGATGTTACTCAAATAAGATATTGAATTTTTTATAAGACTAGATTTAAGTTTGATCATGTGTTTCAATTGTCCTTATACGCGAGGAATGAGCTACACCTAGTTATTAACGTAATTCACTAGTTGTCACAACAGTGAAAAGTCTATTTGATATCGTTCAAAAAATGCGTAACTTATATTTTATAA
Organism: Allygus modestus; assembly: GCA_963675035.1. Taxonomy (NCBI): domain Eukaryota; kingdom Metazoa; phylum Arthropoda; class Insecta; order Hemiptera; family Cicadellidae; genus Allygus; species Allygus modestus. The sequence goes on from OY776116.1 coordinate 107,805,923, forward strand.
CCTTCCATTATAACAGTCACAGATAACTGAGACCATAAAAATAGCATCTGATTTATATCTCTTAATACCTCTTCCCCATGATTCTTGAAAGTTCTGACTTGGAGTTTAAAGCTTTTTGTTTCAAGAAGTTTTCGTATCAAAGCACTTTTATAGTCCCAAAAAGCCACTTAGATATGATTATAAAGAGATTATAAAAGTCTAGGAAGAGAAATTTCGTCTTTGCACATATACAAGTAGAACGTGCTGCTTGAACTCGAGCTTATTCTCTTCCCGAGCTTCTAATTTACAAAACCTTCGTATTGCTTTACATACAGCGTTGTTCGTTTCGATAGTATTTATTTGTGTATAATGACAATAAAATCTACTTTTTCTGTGTGGAGTTTGCTAATGTTATGATAAAAGTGTTAAATATATACAAATTTAATTGATTGTAGCAAATTTCCCCTATTGGGAAGAAGCTATTACCGTAGTCGGCATGGTAAGACCTAGTCCCGGGACCATAATAACTTTTCGTTTTGACGTCCCCAGACCCCAAAAACACCATTTGTTCTAAACTGTATGTATATATGTGTGTGTGTGTGTGTGTGTGTGTGTGTGTGTGTGTGTGTGTGTGTGTGTGTGTGTGTGTGTGTGTGTGTGTTGTGTGTGTGTTGTGTGTGTGTTGTGTGTATGTGTGTGTGTGTGTGTGTGTGTGTGTGTGTGTGTGTGTGTGTGTGTGTGTGTGTGTGTGTGTGTGTGTGTGTGTGTGTGTGTGTGTGTGTGCGTACGCATCCATATCTTTGTCGGGTCACACACCTGCATGGGAGCAGACAGTCGGGCAAACACCCAATTGTCGGGACTCACACACGTCCCGACAACCAATACTGCATCAAACGTTTTAGTTGGTCTCCAGAAAGACTTAGAAAAAAATGTGTACAGAGCTAGATCCCAAACCAAAGGTCCGTTTGTTATAAAATTTGGTATGTAGGTACTAATCTACGATATCTCTAGGCGGTTTTTTTATTTTTTGGAATTTGTTATTTTTAAGGGTAATTATCCCCCCAAAACGGCCAAAAATCAAGAAAAATCAAGATTTCTAAAAAACGGTTCTAACGATTTTGATTTAACTTTAGTCGTTTGCAGAAAATTATTTTTCAAACAAATTGACACCACCCGCATTTCTGTAAAAGTTTTGGTTCAGAAATTACAATACTTAAAATATTAAATATTCATTTTAGCGAATTTCCCCTATAGGGAAGAAGCTATTACCGTAGGTCTCATGGTAAGACTTAAGCCCGAGACCATGATAACTTTTCATTTTGAGGTCCCCAGATGCCAAAAACACCATTCGTTCAAATTTTTATATATGTGTATATATATATATATATATATATATGTGTGTGTGTGTGTGTGTGTGTGTGTGTGTGTGTGTGTGTGTGTTTGTGTGTGTCCGTAAGCACGATAAATCTCGTAAAACAGGTCCGATCTTAATGAAATTTGGTACAAATATGTAAAGTACCATTTATTTGAACGAGTTTGAAAACCAGATGAATCGCACCATCGGAAGGGGTTTTTTGGGGGGGTTTTGTACCCCAAAAATGTGTTTTTTGGGGTTTTCACAGGTAATTTAAATTTAAATCAAACTTTAATTTATACCATTACGTTGAGCTTAAAATACCCCCGTAGCAGCAAACCTGCGTACTCAGCGAATTTCCAATGCATATATATATATGTATATTAATACCACATAAAGCCACATACCAAGTTTCATCAGTATACATTCATAAATAAACGATTTATGACATATTAATTATTCTCCATAAGAATAACATGGCAGCTGAGTATGCAGGTTTGCTGAAGCAAGGAACACAAAAAATGGGGTTTTATACAAATATCAATATAACTCATGTAGGTAAAGCCACATACCAAATTTCATTAATTTATTTTCATAATGAAGGCAGATAACACGTTACTTATTCTCCATAAGAATAACATGGGGCTGAGTGCGCAGGTTTGCTGCTACAGGAGCCTTGGGTAAAAAATTGTCTTTTTGAGCAAATATCAATGGTCCACAACCAGATGAAGCCGTATACCAAGTTTCGTCAGTATACGTTCATAAATAAGCGAGATATAAAATTTTTATTTTTCTCCATAAGAATAACATTGGACAACGTACTGTGTTTAGCACTTTCAATATCTCGGTAACCAATTGACGTAGAGAAATGATCAAAATACCAAATTGTGTGTTTTTTTAAGCTGAATCCAATGGGAAAAAATAAAATTTGACTATTTCCAAAATTATATGTAAAAAATTCGAAAAACCCATTTTTGGGGTACAAAACCCCCCCAAAATACCCCTTCGGATAGAGCGATCTGGCTGGTTTTCGAACTTAAAGTCATAAATGTTGCTTTACACGTTTATACCAAATTTCATCAAAATCGGATAATTTTTACGAGAGTTATCGTGCTCACGGACACATATATATATATATATATATATATATATATATATATATATACAGTTTCGAACGAATGGTGTTTTTGGGGTCTGGGGACCTCAAAACGAAAAGTTATCATGGTCCCGGGCCTAGGTCTTACCATGCCGACTACGGTAATAGCTTCTTCCCTATAGGGGAAATTCGCTAATATAGGGGAAATTCGCTAAAAACAAACAATTTGGTATTTTGATCATTGCTCTACGTCAATTGGTTAGCGAGATATTGAAAGTGCTAAACACAGTACGTTGTCTAATGTTATTCTTATGGAGAAAAAGAAAAATTGTATATCTCGCTTATTTATGAACATAAACAGGCGAAATTTGGTATATGGCTTGATCGGGTTGTGGTTTATTGTTGTTTGCACAAAAAAACTATTTTTCGCCTATGGTTCCTGTAGCAGCAAACCTAGGTACTTGATCCCTATGTTATTCTTATGGAAAATACTTAAAATGTTATATATCGCTTATTTATGAATGTATATGGATGAAACTTGGTATGTGACTTCACTAAGATGAATTCTATTGATATTTGCATAAAAACCCATTATTTTGTGTGCCTTGTTGCAGCAAACCTGCGTACTCATCCCCAATATTATTCTTATGGAGAATAATTAATATTTTAAATATTGCTTGTTTGTGAATACATTTCTTATGAATCCTGTGAAGTGTTTTAATGTGTCATATTATATATTCATTCGAAATTCGCTGAGTATGAAGGTTTGCTGCGACCGGGGTATTTTTATTTTTCATACAAAATATTACTATTCACCATTAAAAAGAGCTCAAAAAACTAAATAATTTAGTATTTTGAATTGCTATCCTACGATTACTGTTTGTGGAGAAAATTTAAATTTAAATGTTACGGTAAACGCAGTACGTTGTCCAACGTTATTCTAATGGAGAATATAAAAATTACTATTTCTCTCTTATTTATTGATCAATTTCGTTCAAACTTGAAATGCGTGTCAAGTTAGCATTGACCAACAGAGGAAATTCGAAATATTTTGCCCCTTAATAAACCTGAAGGGGGGAATAGGGGGCATTTCCCCTCTTAAAACCACGTGCGTAGCGATGGATTCTGTAGTGCCTCCTAAACAGGGATTTGGGTGGATACTTTTGAAAACAACTTGTTTACAAGATTTTCTGTACATTCGATCGTGCTTTGTATTCTATATTTATTAAATCAAAACTAATTTATTGATTAAAGTTGGGCTAAAATGGAGAAAGTATGTGTCAGTTTCCTGATACCGTTTATTTATACTCACTATTGGGATCTCGTAAACCTTAATCGTTACAAGGAAGGTTAAACGAGCAAAGTAGTGCGTAATTATAAACTAAATAAAATGGCACAAAGAAATCGAAAATATTCCACCAAACTCGTTCGCTACGCTCAAAAAAACTATTTTTGACCAATAACAAAAATTTCTCATAACTCTCTTATTTTCAAGATACAAAAAAACATGTCGTGTCAAAGTTGCGTGAAATTTTACATATAATTTGAATATTTAGATTACTGCCAAATAATATACTCGGTTTCTAATATAAAATGGTCAAGTCTAAAATCGTTAATGCAATTGTAGTGTTTTATATTTTTATGTGAAAGAAATTCATTTTCTGATTACAAAAATACCACATGTGTGATATTTTATTCATAAAATAAATCTATATTTTAAGGAAACCGTATTTTTAAGCAGCCATACGATAGATATCTTTTAATGGCTCCAACATAAAGTATTAAATTTATGTTTTACAGCTAATTTACATAAAACAACTGATTCAATTAGAAAATATAATTAGAAATGTAAGAAAATAAGGTTTTGTAATAGCATGTTATACAACAATTAATTTTAATGATTTTCTTACAACTGAATTCTCCGTGAATCAGATATTTTATGTAAATCAGCTGTAAAACATAAATTTAATACTTTTATGTTGGAGCCATTACAACATATCCATCATATGGTTGCTAAAAAAAGGTTTTCTTAAATTATGGACTTATTTTATGAATAAAATATCACACACAAAAAGAATGTCTTTCACAAAAAATATAAAACACTATACTCGCATTCAAGATTTTAGACATGACCAAATGGTGTTTTGAGCATAGCGAACGAGTTTGATGGAATACTTTAAATTGTTTGCGCCATTTTATTTAGTTTATAATTACGCACTACTTTGCTCGTTTAACCTTCCTTGTAACTATTAAGATTATGAGATCCCAATGGTAAGCATAAAATACCCCCGTCGCAGCAAACCTGCGTACTCAGCGAATTTAAAATGCATAGTATATATGTCTTAATAAAGCCACATACCATGTTTCATAAAATATATTCACAAATAAGCGATGTATACAATTTGAATTATTCTCCTTAAGAATAACATTAGAGATGAAAATGCACTTTTGCTGCAACAAAGAACAAAAAATATGGGTTTTCATATAAATATAAATATTACTCAACTAGGTGAAGCCGCTTACCAAGTTTCATCAATATACATTCATAAATAAGCGATATATTCCAATTTGATTATTCTCCATAAGAATAACATGGTGGATGAGTACGCAGGTTTGCTGCTACAGTAATTATCGGTTAACATTTCTTTTTTGTGCAAATAACACTAGACTGTAGTTGGCAATGTTGGCTGATTTGTCTGTGAATGTACATCATTTATTGGCTCTCTTTATTATTTCATCTGAAGTTTTATAGTTTCTAGGTATCAGTTCTTAAACTTAATTATTAAAGTTGAATGACAGTGAAAAGTGCTAAAGCCATTCAATTGAAACCAGTGCCAATTTAAAATTTCTAAGAAAATAAATGTGATGTTATCAAACCTTGAGCTTAAAGCCATTATAAGCTGTAACTTATGCAGCCATCCTCTAACTTAAAAAGAGGAACCATCCACAGATCTTGCATTATTAATTTACATCTCTTCTTAACTATCAACAGACGACTAAAAATCTACTTAAAAGAGGTATGGAAAAGCACCTAATTCTATTGAGTTGACACTCACATTCCAGTGAACAAAAATGAATTTGATATGACATAACCTTGTACTTGGCATCCTTGGAAGTAAAGTTACGTTGGGTTAGGGTTTTTAAGGTTTGGTATGGTAAACTAAACTTACCTGACCTTTTCCAACCCAAGAAACCTAACCTAACAATACCTAACCTAAAATAACCTTTCCTGTATTTTTAGGGTAAACATAGGTCGGATGCAAAAATAATATTATGATGAGGTTCAGCGTTGAACGGCAGTTTTATTTTACTACCCACATGGCATACCCCAAACGAATTTTTTGAGCGATTTTCCAGAATTCCCCTACACTTTTCCGGCCATATCTCCGTTGTTTTACGTCGAATCGGACAAATTCGTTGATATTCTTAATCTACTCGTTGTCTCGGTATCATTTTCGTGTATCCACATGTGCCATTTTCGACGAGATTTTTTAATATTCCAGGGTGTTCCTAGCTTTTCCGCTAAAAAAAACTATAATTTCCAGAATCCAGAATCCACCGTGAAATTTCCTACATTTGGGTAAAACAATTTTCAAATTCGAATGAGATCGTTGATCGATGGTTTAACCTCTGAAAAATTATGGTTTTCTCTCTTTCTATTAATATATTAACAAATAAATGTAAGACTTATATTAATGTCGTAAACAATCTTTACAAATCCAAAATATGTTTAAGACTATTTTACAAAAATAAATATCTTACGTCTTAATTTAACCTAGGGTGAAGTGGAGTGTTGTAATCAGGAAATCAGACTGGAAAAAGTAAAAATACCCCCGTCGCAGCAAACCTGCATACTCAGCGAATTTCCAATGGAGATATAAATGTCTTAATACTACATCAAGCCACTTATCAATTTTCATAAAAATATATTCACAAGTAAGCGATATATACAATTTTAATTATTCTCCATAAGAATAACATTGGGGCTGAGTACGCAGGTTTGCTGCAACAAGGAATACAAAACATGGGTTTTTATGCTAATATCAATATAACTGAAATAGGTGAAGTCATATACCAGTTTTTATTAATTTATGTTCATAATTAAGGGAGACATATCATTTAATTATTATCCATAAGAATAACATGGGGATGACTACGCAGGTTTGCTGCTACGGGACCCTTTGGCAAAAAATTATTTTTTTGAGCAAATATCAATAGATCACAACCATATGGAGCCATATACCAAGAGTAGGGTAGAATGGAGTGTTCTGGCTCAGGAGGGACAGGAGGGACTTGGCTCAGGACCATAAGTCGGATTTGAATTCTGATTGCAGATTCTTGTTCGTCTAGTCAAGCCGAGAAATTTGCATACCCACAATGTACATTTGGACGATGTAGGGGGGGGCGGGCTATATTGGTTACCATAGGTCGGATTTGAATTCTGATTGCAGATTCTTATTCGTCTAGTCGAGCCGAGTCATTTGAGTACCCACATCGTACACTTTGGATGATGTTTACAAAAAAGGGGCCCGCACCACACTTTTGACCTTTTTTTTTTTTGCATTTTTGGATTCTCCTCGTCAAGCCGAGTATTCTCAGTACCCACATGACATACTTTGGATAATTAATACAAGAGTTGATCAGGGTAACGCTACAACCAACAGAGCTAGCCCATCAGCGCTTGCGGTCAATTGAACTACCAGTGAATGCAAATTTTAAGGAGAATATAATTGCAATGCTTTGAACATATACTGCAAAGGGAGGTGTATCGATACACCCCCCTTCAAGTACTCTGCACCGAGGCAGCTGTTCGCACAAATAACCGTCGCGTCCAGTCTACTGTCTGGGAATGCGGATGTTGTAATTTGATACCTCGACTGGAGGGTGCAGGTGTTCACACAAAAAACCGACAAGTCGAGACCTGTCTGGGAATGCGGATGCTGTAATTTGATACCTCGATGGGAAGACGGCTGACCCTTCTAGGAACCCATAGTAGACCGCTCATATCGAGTTCCATTAGAGCAGGGTGGTCTTTACCCAAGACAGCGGTTGAGAGTTTTTGCCCCGACATTCTCCGAAATCCATTAGTGGGGAGAGTCACCCACATCACCAGCCCTCCTTCAGTTCAGTTCGAGAGTTCAGTGCGTGAAGACGTGTTAGTCCGATCCTGTTCCGTTCTACGAGATTTGTGTTAGTTGTTGATTGTCATCATTTGCGATTTGCGTAAAGCACCTTTGAACTATTTAAAACGTACGTGTTGTGCTGTACCCAAGACAGCGGTTGAGAGTCTTTGCCCCGACCTTCTCCGAAATCCATTAGTGGGGAGAGTCACCCACATCACCAGCCCTCCTTCAGTTCAGTTCGAGAGTTCAGTGCGTGAAGACGTGTTAGTCCGATCCTGTTCCGTTCTACGCGATTTGTGTTAGTTGTTGATTGTCATCATTTGCGATTTGCGTAAAGCACCTTTGAACTATTTAAAACGTACGTGTTGTGCTGTACCCAAGACAGCGGTTGAGAGTCTTTGCCCCGACCTTCTCCGGAATCCATTAGTGGGGATAGTCACCCACATCACCAGCCCTCCATCAGTTCAGTTCGAGAGTTCAGTGCGTGAAGACGTGTTAGTCCGATCCTGTTCCGTTCTACGCGATTTGTGTTAGTTGCTGATTATCATCATTTGCGATTTGCGTAAAGCACCTTTGAACTATTTAAAACGTACGTGTTGTGCTGTATTGTTTGTGATTATCAAAACTTATAATCCATATTAAAGATGAACGCCACACACGTTTGTACCATTTGTGGTTGTATTTTCGTGCGTAGAAACAATTTGGTGCAACACCACATCAGATTCCACGGCTTGAGACCACAACTACCACCACCAACACCAACGCAGCAAGGTACGTTTTTTGCGTTGCATTATTGTTTTAATCAGACCTAAATGTTAGTAATATAGGAATACGCTATGCAATATAACCGCAGAGTGATACAATTATTTTTATTTAACAGCTTTAACTATTTAGCGCGAATAGAGAACTCTTTGTTTTTTAAATTTAAAATTACATGACTATATCAATATAATTTAATTTTAATAACTTATGTTATTGCTCGCCCCATCAAGTCAAGTCATCAGAGTACCACATTACATACTTTAAAAAAGGTAAGTGTTAAACATACTTCACAATCTAATCGCTTTGTGCGTTTGCAGATGGAGAAGCTGCATGTCGAGCCACATTCGTAGACCGGGGAGCTTTAGAGCGTCACATGGAAGCGAACCACCGAGTCATTCCACCCCGGCAGGTGATTGATGCTCCGCAGACGACTGCCTATGACAACCGACACTCCGTTGAAGGTGAGAATCCACATTAAAATAACTTTTTCCCCTTGAAACTAATTACCTTTTTTATAATTATTTAACTAGGTACATGAAGAAGAATGAGACCGTGACAACTGGTGTACTATTGATTTAATTGCTAGGGGGGAGATTTTCGCTCCCCCTAAAACATAATGCTTCTTTAGGGTTGGCGCAGCTCAATATTGCAGCTACATCCTTAGCTGTGAACCCAGGTTCATCAATGTAGACACACAGTACAGAAGATTACATTCCCTGTTTCAAAATTGATATTTTGATTTAACAAACTTAACTTTGAAATGTGATTCTCGAGAGAGGGGAATTTGTATCTTTAGTTATCCTAATTTGTTTTTATTTTTATTTTCAGATGAAGGACCGGGTCCTGGCCGCCACACCTGCCATGAATGCGGTCGCCGTTTCCGTCGTGAAATACACCTGCGTCGACATGTGGATTCGGTACACAGCAGAGTCCGCAGGTTCATATGCGGCACATGCGGCGTCGAATTCAAGAGGGAAGACAACCTGCGTCGACACACCATGCAATTTCACGGCAATGGTCAAGAACGAAGATTCCCTTGCGCATACTGCGGTCAGGAGTTCAAACAGCTGTTCAACAAGGACCATCATGAGCGGTTCTCTTGCCCGATCATGAAGGACCTGATCCTGAACCAAGTGGCTATGATACAGGACGAACCCCAGCCAGGTCCGAGCGCGGAGCCACAACCCGGAACGAGCACACACCAACAACCCGATGATGTTGAGATGACTGGAGCAGGACAGTCAAGCCCCGTATTCTCACTCATTCAACGGGGTTTCCGCAACCGCCTCCTAACCTACCGTCTGCAGCGACCGATGGAGAATCTCGTCACAATCGGAGAAGTGATGGCGTTGTTGATTGTGAGCCTTACAGAGTTGCTTGAGATCACCTTGGCGAAACACCGCAGCATAAAGGTCAACTTGAAGCTGGAGTGTGAGTTCAAAAATGTGCACAACAACACCTGCCTGCGCAACTTCAAGACGAAGATGACTCCACTGACGGTGACCTCGGACCTGAACCATTACATTTCAACAGCTTTTGCGAAGCTTATCAGAGAGAAGGCTGAGTGTGATCATATCGGCTCCGGGTGGACATACCTTCGCGTTCGTGATTTGGAGGTCGGTATCAACGAGTACACTCCTCTAGGTGAAGATGGTCGAGCTTGGCTCCCACTGCCTACGTCTCTGGAGAACACCAAAGCAGTCGTCAACGTATCGAACACCGATGAGCGGTGTTTTATGTATGCAGTCCTCGGAAAGTTTGTTCAAGAGAACCCCGATAGACCGGCAATGTACACCGACGATATCATCGCCCGATACGATTGGACCGGCCTTCAATTCCCCGTTGCTCTGAAGAGTATCAAGGCGTTTGAGCGGACAAACAACATCAGCATCAACGTCTATGGTATTGATCGCACGTGCGTGGGTCAGAAACCTAACGGACAACCAAAGTACCAGAACACCGTCTTTCCCTTGAAGATTTGTAGGCAGGAGCGTGAAGACCATTGTGACATTTTGTACGTGACAACGGACGGTGATAGTCACTACGCCTACATCAAAGACCTTGGCCGACTGATCCGTCCCCAACTCACAGCGCGTGTAGACAGGATATTCATCTGTAAGCGGTGCTTCGCGCACTTTGACAACCGCCCGAACAAGCTCGGTCTGACGGGTGCTCAGCGTCTGGAGGAGCACAGGCGATACTGCTCCGCTTCAGCCCCTATTCGCATGGATACGCCGAGAAAGACTGAAATCAAATTCAGCCATCCAGAGTTCACCCGACGCGAGCGTTTCACCATCTACGCGGACTTTGAGTGTGCTCTACTGCCGACCGCGGAGATGGATGAACAAGTCGACGAGCCGCACGGAGGAGTAGCCACCCACATCCACATCCCATATGCCTTTGCGTACCAGATCATCGACTCGTACGGACTTGAAGAGTTTGAGCCTCGAGTCTACTTCGGGGATGATGCGTCAAAGACATTTATGGAGATGTTGAAAACTGATGTTGAGCGATTGTGGAACTTCCTGTACGAAGCAAGAAATCTGCGCCCTGTCCTGACCCCAGCGGAAACGATGCAGTACAACTCGACAGCGAATTGCTACCTCTGTGGATCGCCATTTTCAAGAGAAGATCCAAAGGTTCGTGATCACAACCACGCGCCACCCTACGAGTTCCGTGGCGCTGCGCACAGATCATGTAACCTACGCTACAGGGAGCAGCGAGTAGTCAACTGCTACTTCCACAACCTCTCCAACTACGACGCTCACTTCATAGTGCGGGAGTTGGCGGTCGACCCTGGTGATGTTGAGGTGTTGGCTCACACGGAAGAGCGGTACATCGCTTTCACGAAGCGGTTCCTGTTCGACCGAGCAGCGGCACCGGTTGGGATGCCAGGGCGTGGAAAAAGACAGCCAGGATTCAGAGTCAGGTTCCTCGACACCTACAGGTTCCTGGCTTTGAGCCTCGCCAGCCTCGCAGCCGCACTTCCACCAGCTCAACTCTTGGAGACGAGGAAGAGATTCCCCGAAGACCACCTCTTCGATCTAGTCCGTAGGAAAGGCGTGTTCCCGTACAACTTTGTAACGTCGAACGCCGTTTTGGAAGATACTACGGAACTGCCTCTGCAGCGAGATTTCCACAACGACCTGACCCTGGAGGACATCACGGATGCAGACTACGAGCATGCTCGCAACGTGTGGGAAACCTTCGGTTGTAGGAACCTCAAGGACTACGCCGAGAAGTACCTGCGCTGTGACATTGCGCTGTTGACTGACGTCTTTGAACGCTTCAGGGACACGTCGATGGCTGAATACGAACTAGACCCTGCACACTACTACACCCTACCGTCATACGCCTGGGATGTCATGTTAAGGACCTGTCGAGTGGAGCTTGATACGATACAGGACTTTGATATGTACCTCTTCTTCGAGCAAGGCATCAGAGGAGGTATTTCCCAGGCGATCACCAGACACGCCAAGGCCAACCATGATGGATGTCGCCCTGAAGATCGACGACCTGAAGAGCCAACGAATCACCTGCTATACTTGGACGCCAACAACCTTTACGGTTGGGCCATGTCCCAGTGTCTTCCACAGGGGCACTTCCAATGGCTCAGCCGAGAGGAGATCTCGTCCCTGGATATTGCAGCGTTGGACCCCGAAGGACCCACGGGCTACGTCTTGGAAGTTGACCTTCGCTACCCCGCCCACCTGCACGACCTTCACAAGGATCTCCCCTACTGCTGCGAGACCAAACGTCCGCCAGGAGGGAAATTCAAGAAGCTCGTTACGACTCTGGATGACAAGAAGAACTACATCTGTCATTACAGAATCCTGCAACAGGCGCTGGAAAACGGACTGGAGCTTGCGAACGTGCATCGCGTCATCTCGTTCCGTCAGTCTCGGTGGTTAGAGAGCTACATCCTAATGAACACCGAACTGAGGAAGAAGGCCACGACCAAGTTTGAACAAGACTTTTTCAAGCTTATGAACAATGCGGTCTTTGGCAAGACGATCGAGAATGTTCGCAAGCGAATGAACGCTAAACTGGTGTGTACGCCGGAGATGTTCAGGAAGTACGTGGCCAAGTCAAACTTCCTGGACCGAACCTACTTCAACGATGACGTCGCCATTGTACACATGTCGAAAGTCAATATCGTCCTGGACAAACCGCTCTACGTCGGAATGTGTGTCCTCGATCTGAGCAAGTGGCTCATGTACGACTTCCTTCGAAAGATGAAGAACCGCTACGGCGATCGACTGAAGGTTGACTACATGGACACTGACAGTTTCGTGTTCGACATCCAGACTGAAGATGTTTATAAGGACATGTTGGAGCATCTGGATGATTTTGACACCAGTGCGTACCCCCGAAACCATCCCTGCTACAGCCCCGTCAACGCAAAAGTCATCGGAAAGTTCAAGGATGAAGCGAACGGTCTTCCGCTGCTCGAGTACCTCGGTCTTCGCTCAAAACTTTATTTCATGGACATTGTCGAGTTCGAGGAGAGGACCGAAGATGACGAGTTGCAGGTCATGACAGTGAAGCGCGCCAAGGGAGTCGCTAGAGGTGTTGTAAAACACAATCTAACCTCTGACGACTATCGGGAATGCCTCTTCAACGGCGTGTTGAAGAGAACCATCAACACCAGGTTCCAGTCCCGAAACCACCGCGTCTTCACAGTTCAAGTCGACAAGCTATCCTTGAGCTGTAACGATGACAAACGCTACATCCTTCCGGACGGTGTAAATACACTGCCTTGGGGGCATGTTGACGTTCCACCTCAGCCCGAAGACATCCCTCAAGACGATGAAGAGGCGGAGGATGAGGAGCGTTGAGTGGTTGTGTCATATTACCAAAGACCCTGACTTGACTTGTAAATTTCCGATTTTGCTAAATCTAGTCATTAGTTTGTATGGAGTCTCGTAAAACTTAGAAATGTGCTCCTTTTTTTGTTCTAGTCGTTAGTTTGTGTCGAGTCTCGTTTTTGCTAGCCAAACACACATGTTTAGGAGCACATACTCGATGTAAAATATATATATATAAGGTGTGTAAATAAATAGCCAAATTGTTCGTATATACATTTGTCTTTTTTTTTCTCCCCTCACATAGTCTTAAGATACTAAAGTAAAAAAAAATTATTCAGGAATATGTTAATTCATATAAACCAGGTTCAGATATGAATGTTACTTTACAATCATTGTATGATAGGTCTGTCCCAATTTTGGGCAGACCTATAATTGTACGTTAGGTCTACCCCAAAAGTGGGATAGACCTATGAGACCTCAGGTGGTTGACAACTGTTGTTCAATTGATTTAATTACCAGGGGGGAGATTTTCGCTCCCCCTAACACATAATGGCTTAGGGGGGAGATTTTCGCTCCCCCATACTACAGGAATTGTTGAAGACTAGAATGCACCTGCTAATGTCATTGTATGATTGATCTGCCCCACTGTGGGGTAAAGGAGGCGAGGATGGTAAATAATAAGAATGTTTCTTTTTTTATTCTGAGTACACAACTAGTTTATTGATAAAAAACAAATGCAAAATTTCAAAACTCAATTGGTATACATTTGTGCAAAGAGTCTTCTGATCAGTGCATCGTTGTGGCCGACAGGAGAGTGTTCAAAGAGCTGCACAAAGTCCTTCATCTTCATGCCGTAGTGGGTGCGACAGTACAGGAATACAAGGCAGTATTGACCGCAGACCAGAGTGTTGTCACTTTGAAGGCGATGCTCGTTGTACAGGTAGCGACGAGCGTTGCGTCTCAGGAATCCTTGGTAGAATTGAAGATGTGGTGGTTGACCGTAGCTGTCAAAGAATTCAATTATTCCTCCTCCTTTGTTAAGGTAGAATGCGACCCAGTGAGTGCCGTCTTCATTGTGTGGATCAGTGTTCACAATCATAGCAGTAGATGGTGAAATATAATGGGGCAATTGATCCGCAGCATAGACACCAACATTCTGTACGGGCAGTTTAGCCATACACTTTTGTATCTCTAAGGTATTCATTCTACTGTGTCGACGCCACAGTCAGTAGTAGGAGTAGTAGTACTAGTAGCAAAACAAAAGCAGGAACTGGTATCACTCACACCATCGTCGGCGTAATCATCAGCGTCAGCGATATTTGTACTTAGATGTAACCAACTGCGTAATGTGATGCAATTGGCTAGAGCGCATCGTGTGTGAGCTGTTCTGTGGTGGCGACATCGCACTGCGTTTGTTGATAGTAGACTGTTGATTGACGATAGTGATCCGCAGCCAATATCGCTGATATCCATGACATTAGTAGTACAGTGATCCGTGATGAAATTGCATCGTACAAACTCTTTTTTCTCAGCACCTTTGACGTAGACAATCGGTCGTTTGGCGATACATGCGCGTAACTTTTCCTCTAGCACATGATACCAGATATCACCTTGGCCCCATTCCAATCCGTGACAGTGTTTTGTGAGCCAATAGCTTTCACGCAGTTTCTCTTGTGATAGGAAATCTCGACTGAATGGTGGTTTGGCGATATGATGCATTAGCAGTGTTCCACTGACCAATTCCAAGACGCACACTTCCTTCAGAATGTAGTCATTTGCATTGTCCTTGAAACATTGAAAATCCACAATAATTGGAGATGCGGAATTTTTACGCGGTACTCTGCATAAACGATCCATCTTGTGCGAATGTTGGTTGTAGACTGAGGAGGAGGACGATGACACCACCGCCGACGATCTAACCGCCAAAGTCCACAGACACGTTGCGTTAGGCAACGATAGGTTAAGTCATGCTCTGTTAAGTTAGGTTTGTTGCTGATTATACACAAAAAAAATCTGTACCTTAATGTCGGCGTGCGCATTATGATTATACCATTTTTAAATTGCGCGCGCCGACATTAAGGTACAGATTTTTTTTTGTGTATAATCAGCAACAAACCTAACTTAACAGAGCATGACTTAACCTATCGTTGCCTAACGCAACGTGTCTGTGGACTTTGGCGGTTAGATCGTCGGCGGTGGTGTCATCGTCCTCCTCCTCAGTCTACAACCAACATTCGCACAAGATGGATCGTTTATGCAGAGTACCGCGTAAAAATTCCGCATCTCCAATTATTGTGGATTTTCAATGTTTCAAGGACAATGCAAATGACTACATTCTGAAGGAAGTGTGCGTCTTGGAATTGGTCAGTGGAACACTGCTAATGCATCATATCGCCAAACCACCATTCAGTCGAGATTTCCTATCACAAGAGAAACTGCGTGAAAGCTATTGGCTCACAAAACACTGTCACGGATTGGAATGGGGCCAAGGTGATATCTGGTATCATGTGCTAGAGGAAAAGTTACGCGCATGTATCGCCAAACGACCGATTGTCTACGTCAAAGGTGCTGAGAAAAAAGAGTTTGTACGATGCAATTTCATCACGGATCACTGTACTACTAATGTCATGGATATCAGCGATATTGGCTGCGGATCACTATCGTCAATCAACAGTCTACTATCAACAAACGCAGTGCGATGTCGCCACCACAGAACAGCTCACACACGATGCGCTCTAGCCAATTGCATCACATTACGCAGTTGGTTACATCTAAGTACAAATATCGCTGACGCTGATGATTACGCCGACGATGGTGTGAGTGATACCAGTTCCTGCTTTTGTTTTGCTACTAGTACTACTACTCCTACTACTGACTGTGGCGTCGACACAGTAGAATGAATACCTTAGAGATACAAAAGTGTATGGCTAAACTGCCCGTACAGAATGTTGGTGTCTATGCTGCGGATCAATTGCCCCATTATATTTCACCATCTACTGCTATGATTGTGAACACTGATCCACACAATGAAGACGGCACTCACTGGGTCGCATTCTACCTTAACAAAGGAGGAGGAATAATTGAATTCTTTGACAGCTACGGTCAACCACCACATCTTCAATTCTACCAAGGATTCCTGAGACGCAACGCTCGTCGCTACCTGTACAACGAGCATCGCCTTCAAAGTGACAACACTCTGGTCTGCGGTCAATACTGCCTTGTATTCCTGTACTGTCGCACCCACTACGGCATGAAGATGAAGGACTTTGTGCAGCTCTTTGAACACTCTCCTGTCGGCCACAACGATGCACTGATCAGAAGACTCTTTGCACAAATGTATACCAATTGAGTTTTGAAATTTTGCATTTGTTTTTTATCAATAAACTAGTTGTGTACTCAGAATAAAAAAAGAAACATTCTTATTATTTACCATCCTCGCCTCCTTTACCCCACAGTGGGGCAGATCAATCATACAATGACATTAGCAGGTGCATTCTAGTCTTCAACAATTCCTGTAGTATGGGGGAGCGAAAATCTCCCCCCTAAGCCATTATGTGTTAGGGGGAGCGAAAATCTCCCCCCTGGTAATTAAATCAATTGAACAACAGTTGTCAACCACCTGAGGTCTCATAGGTCTATCCCACTTTTGGGGTAGACCTAACGTACAATTATAGGTCTGCCCAAAATTGGGACAGACCTATCATACAATGATTGTAAAGTAACATTCATATCTGAACCTGGTTTATATGAATTAACATATTCCTGAATAATTTTTTTTTACTTTAGTATCTTAAGACTATGTGAGGGGAGAAAAAAAAAGACAAATGTATATACGAACAATTTGGCTATTTATTTACACACCTTATATATATATATTTTACATCGAGTATGTGCTCCTAAACATGTGTGTTTGGCTAGCAAAAACGAGACTCGACACAAACTAACGACTAGAACAAAAAAAGGAGCACATTTCTAAGTTTTACGAGACTCCATACAAACTAATGACTAGATTTAGCAAAATCGGAAATTTACAAGTCAAGTCAGGGTCTTTGGTAATATGACACAACCACTCAACGCTCCTCATCCTCCGCCTCTTCATCGTCTTGAGGGATGTCTTCGGGCTGAGGTGGAACGTCAACATGCCCCCAAGGCAGTGTATTTACACCGTCCGGAAGGATGTAGCGTTTGTCATCGTTACAGCTCAAGGATAGCTTGTCGACTTGAACTGTGAAGACGCGGTGGTTTCGGGACTGGAACCTGGTGTTGATGGTTCTCTTCAACACGCCGTTGAAGAGGCATTCCCGATAGTCGTCAGAGGTTAGATTGTGTTTTACAACACCTCTAGCGACTCCCTTGGCGCGCTTCACTGTCATGACCTGCAACTCGTCATCTTCGGTCCTCTCCTCGAACTCGACAATGTCCATGAAATAAAGTTTTGAGCGAAGACCGAGGTACTCGAGCAGCGGAAGACCGTTCGCTTCATCCTTGAACTTTCCGATGACTTTTGCGTTGACGGGGCTGTAGCAGGGATGGTTTCGGGGGTACGCACTGGTGTCAAAATCATCCAGATGCTCCAACATGTCCTTATAAACATCTTCAGTCTGGATGTCGAACACGAAACTGTCAGTGTCCATGTAGTCAACCTTCAGTCGATCGCCGTAGCGGTTCTTCATCTTTCGAAGGAAGTCGTACATGAGCCACTTGCTCAGATCGAGGACACACATTCCGACGTAGAGCGGTTTGTCCAGGACGATATTGACTTTCGACATGTGTACAATGGCGACGTCATCGTTGAAGTAGGTTCGGTCCAGGAAGTTTGACTTGGCCACGTACTTCCTGAACATCTCCGGCGTACACACCAGTTTAGCGTTCATTCGCTTGCGAACATTCTCGATCGTCTTGCCAAAGACCGCATTGTTCATAAGCTTGAAAAAGTCTTGTTCAAACTTGGTCGTGGCCTTCTTCCTCAGTTCGGTGTTCATTAGGATGTAGCTCTCTAACCACCGAGACTGACGGAACGAGATGACGCGATGCACGTTCGCAAGCTCCAGTCCGTTTTCCAGCGCCTGTTGCAGGATTCTGTAATGACAGATGTAGTTCTTCTTGTCATCCAGAGTCGTAACGAGCTTCTTGAATTTCCCTCCTGGCGGACGTTTGGTCTCGCAGCAGTAGGGGAGATCCTTGTGAAGGTCGTGCAGGTGGGCGGGGTAGCGAAGGTCAACTTCCAAGACGTAGCCCGTGGGTCCTTCGGGGTCCAACGCTGCAATATCCAGGGACGAGATCTCCTCTCGGCTGAGCCATTGGAAGTGCCCCTGTGGAAGACACTGGGACATGGCCCAACCGTAAAGGTTGTTGGCGTCCAAGTATAGCAGGTGATTCGTTGGCTCTTCAGGTCGTCGATCTTCAGGGCGACATCCATCATGGTTGGCCTTGGCGTGTCTGGTGATCGCCTGGGAAATACCTCCTCTGATGCCTTGCTCGAAGAAGAGGTACATATCAAAGTCCTGTATCGTATCAAGCTCCACTCGACAGGTCCTTAACATGACATCCCAGGCGTATGACGGTAGGGTGTAGTAGTGTGCAGGGTCTAGTTCGTATTCAGCCATCGACGTGTCCCTGAAGCGTTCAAAGACGTCAGTCAACAGCGCAATGTCACAGCGCAGGTACTTCTCGGCGTAGTCCTTGAGGTTCCTACAACCGAAGGTTTCCCACACGTTGCGAGCATGCTCGTAGTCTCCATCCGTGATGTCCTCCAGGGTCAGGTCGTTGTGGAAATCTCGCTGCAGAGGCAGTTCCGTAGTATCTTCCAAAACGGCGTTCGACGTTACAAAGTTGTACGGGAACACGCCTTTCCTACGGACTAGATCGAAGAGGTGGTCTTCGGGGAATCTCTTCCTCGTCTCCAAGAGTTGAGCTGGTGGAAGTGCGGCTGCGAGGCTGGCGAGGCTCAAAGCCAGGAACCTGTAGGTGTCGAGGAACCTGACTCTGAATCCTGGCTGTCTTTTTCCACGCCCTGGCATCCCAACCGGTGCCGCTGCTCGGTCGAACAGGAACCGCTTCGTGAAAGCGATGTACCGCTCTTCCGTGTGAGCCAACACCTCAACATCACCAGGGTCGACCGCCAACTCCCGCACTATGAAGTGAGCGTCGTAGTTGGAGAGGTTGTGGAAGTAGCAGTTGACTACTCGCTGCTCCCTGTAGCGTAGGTTACATGATCTGTGCGCAGCGCCACGGAACTCGTAGGGTGGCGCGTGGTTGTGATCACGAACCTTTGGATCTTCTCTTGAAAATGGCGATCCACAGAGGTAGCAATTCGCTGTCGAGTTGTACTGCATCGTTTCCGCTGGGGTCAGGACAGGGCGCAGATTTCTTGCTTCGTACAGGAAGTTCCACAATCGCTCAACATCAGTTTTCAACATCTCCATAAATGTCTTTGACGCATCATCCCCGAAGTAGACTCGAGGCTCAAACTCTTCAAGTCCGTACGAGTCGATGATCTGGTACGCAAAGGCATATGGGATGTGGATGTGGGTGGCTACTCCTCCGTGCGGCTCGTCGACTTGTTCATCCATCTCCGCGGTCGGCAGTAGAGCACACTCAAAGTCCGCGTAGATGGTGAAACGCTCGCGTCGGGTGAACTCTGGATGGCTGAATTTGATTTCAGTCTTTCTCGGCGTATCCATGCGAATAGGGGCTGAAGCGGAGCAGTATCGCCTGTGCTCCTCCAGACGCTGAGCACCCGTCAGACCGAGCTTGTTCGGGCGGTTGTCAAAGTGCGCGAAGCACCGCTTACAGATGAATATCCTGTCTACACGCGCTGTGAGTTGGGGACGGATCAGTCGGCCAAGGTCTTTGATGTAGGCGTAGTGACTATCACCGTCCGTTGTCACGTACAAAATGTCACAATGGTCTTCACGCTCCTGCCTACAAATCTTCAAGGGAAAGACGGTGTTCTGGTACTTTGGTTGTCCGTTAGGTTTCTGACCCACGCACGTGCGATCAATACCATAGACGTTGATGCTGATGTTGTTTGTCCGCTCAAACGCCTTGATACTCTTCAGAGCAACGGGGAATTGAAGGCCGGTCCAATCGTATCGGGCGATGATATCGTCGGTGTACATTGCCGGTCTATCGGGGTTCTCTTGAACAAACTTTCCCAGGACTGCATACATAAAACACCGCTCATCGGTGTTCGATACGTTGACGACTGCTTTGGTGTTCTCCAGAGACGTAGGCAGTGGGAGCCAAGCTCGACCATCTTCACCTAGAGGAGTGTACTCGTTGATACCGACCTCCAAATCACGAACGCGAAGGTATGTCCACCCGGAGCCGATATGATCACACTCAGCCTTCTCTCTGATAAGCTTCGCAAAAGCTGTTGAAATGTAATGGTTCAGGTCCGAGGTCACCGTCAGTGGAGTCATCTTCGTCTTGAAGTTGCGCAGGCAGGTGTTGTTGTGCACATTTTTGAACTCACACTCCAGCTTCAAGTTGACCTTTATGCTGCGGTGTTTCGCCAAGGTGATCTCAAGCAACTCTGTAAGGCTCACAATCAACAACGCCATCACTTCTCCGATTGTGACGAGATTCTCCATCGGTCGCTGCAGACGGTAGGTTAGGAGGCGGTTGCGGAAACCCCGTTGAATGAGTGAGAATACGGGGCTTGACTGTCCTGCTCCAGTCATCTCAACATCATCGGGTTGTTGGTGTGTGCTCGTTCCGGGTTGTGGCTCCGCGCTCGGACCTGGCTGGGGTTCGTCCTGTATCATAGCCACTTGGTTCAGGATCAGGTCCTTCATGATCGGGCAAGAGAACCGCTCATGATGGTCCTTGTTGAACAGCTGTTTGAACTCCTGACCGCAGTATGCGCAAGGGAATCTTCGTTCTTGACCATTGCCGTGAAATTGCATGGTGTGTCGACGCAGGTTGTCTTCCCTCTTGAATTCGACGCCGCATGTGCCGCATATGAACCTGCGGACTCTGCTGTGTACCGAATCCACATGTCGACGCAGGTGTATTTCACGACGGAAACGGCGACCGCATTCATGGCAGGTGTGGCGGCCAGGACCCGGTCCTTCATCTGAAAATAAAAATAAAAACAAATTAGGATAACTAAAGATACAAATTCCCCTCTCTCGAGAATCACATTTCAAAGTTAAGTTTGTTAAATCAAAATATCAATTTTGAAACAGGGAATGTAATCTTCTGTACTGTGTGTCTACATTGATGAACCTGGGTTCACAGCTAAGGATGTAGCTGCAATATTGAGCTGCGCCAACCCTAAAGAAGCATTATGTTTTAGGGGGAGCGAAAATCTCCCCCCTAGCAATTAAATCAATAGTACACCAGTTGTCACGGTCTCATTCTTCTTCATGTACCTAGTTAAATAATTATAAAAAAGGTAATTAGTTTCAAGGGGAAAAAGTTATTTTAATGTGGATTCTCACCTTCAACGGAGTGTCGGTTGTCATAGGCAGTCGTCTGCGGAGCATCAATCACCTGCCGGGGTGGAATGACTCGGTGGTTCGCTTCCATGTGACGCTCTAAAGCTCCCCGGTCTACGAATGTGGCTCGACATGCAGCTTCTCCATCTGCAAACGCACAAAACGATTAGATTGTGAAGTATGTTTAACACTTACCTTTTTTAAAGTATGTAATGTGGTACTCTGATGACTTGACTTGATGGGGCGAGCAATAACATAAGTTATTAAAATTAAATTATATTGATATAGTCATGTAATTTTAAATTTAAAAAACAAAGAGTTCTCTATTCGCGCTAAATAGTTAAAGCTGTTAAATAAAAATAATTGTATCACTCTGCGGTTATATTGCATAGCGTATTCCTATATTACTAACATTTAGGTCTGATTAAAACAATAATGCAACGCAAAAAACGTACCTTGCTGCGTTGGTGTTGGTGGTGGTAGTTGTGGTCTCAAGCCGTGGAATCTGATGTGGTGTTGCACCAAATTGTTTCTACGCACGAAAATACAACCACAAATGGTACAAACGTGTGTGGCGTTCATCTTTAATATGGATTATAAGTTTTGATAATCACAAACAATACAGCACAACACGTACGTTTTAAATAGTTCAAAGGTGCTTTACGCAAATCGCAAATGATGATAATCAGCAACTAACACAAATCGCGTAGAACGGAACAGGATCGGACTAACACGTCTTCACGCACTGAACTCTCGAACTGAACTGATGGAGGGCTGGTGATGTGGGTGACTATCCCCACTAATGGATTCCGGAGAAGGTCGGGGCAAAGACTCTCAACCGCTGTCTTGGGTACAGCACAACACGTACGTTTTAAATAGTTCAAAGGTGCTTTACGCAAATCGCAAATGATGACAATCAACAACTAACACAAATCGCGTAGAACGGAACAGGATCGGACTAACACGTCTTCACGCACTGAACTCTCGAACTGAACTGAAGGAGGGCTGGTGATGTGGGTGACTCTCCCCACTAATGGATTTCGGAGAAGGTCGGGGCAAAGACTCTCAACCGCTGTCTTGGGTACAGCACAACACGTACGTTTTAAATAGTTCAAAGGTGCTTTACGCAAATCGCAAATGATGACAATCAACAACTAACACAAATCTCGTAGAACGGAACAGGATCGGACTAACACGTCTTCACGCACTGAACTCTCGAACTGAACTGAAGGAGGGCTGGTGATGTGGGTGACTCTCCCCACTAATGGATTTCGGAGAATGTCGGGGCAAAAACTCTCAACCGCTGTCTTGGGTAAAGACCACCCTGCTCTAATGGAACTCGATATGAGCGGTCTACTATGGGTTCCTAGAAGGGTCAGCCGTCTTCCCATCGAGGTATCAAATTACAGCATCCGCATTCCCAGACAGGTCTCGACTTGTCGGTTTTTTGTGTGAACACCTGCACCCTCCAGTCGAGGTATCAAATTACAACATCCGCATTCCCAGACAGTAGACTGGACGCGACGGTTATTTGTGCGAACAGCTGCCTCGGTGCAGAGTACTTGAAGGGGGGTGTATCGATACACCTCCCTTTGCAGTATATGTTCAAAGCATTGCAATTATATTCTCCTTAAAATTTGCATTCACTGGTAGTTCAATTGACCGCAAGCGCTGATGGGCTAGCTCTGTTGGTTGTAGCGTTACCCTGATCAACTCTTGTATTAATTATCCAAAGTATGTCATGTGGGTACTGAGAATACTCGGCTTGACGAGGAGAATCCAAAAATGCAAAAAAAAAAAGGTCAAAAGTGTGGTGCGGGCCCCTTTTTTGTAAACATCATCCAAAGTGTACGATGTGGGTACTCAAATGACTCGGCTCGACTAGACGAATAAGAATCTGCAATCAGAATTCAAATCCGACCTATGGTAACCAATATAGCCCGCCCCCCCCCTACATCGTCCAAATGTACATTGTGGGTATGCAAATTTCTCGGCTTGACTAGACGAACAAGAATCTGCAATCAGAATTCAAATCCGACTTATGGTAACCGAGATAGCCCCCCCCCCTACATCGTCCAAATGTACCTTGTGGGTATGCAAATTTCTCGGCTCGATTAGACGAACAAGAATCTGCAATCAGAATTCAAATCCGACTTATGGTAACCGAGATAGCCCCCCCCCTACATCGTCCAAATGTACCTTGTGGGTATGCAAATTTCTCGGCTCGATTAGACGAACAAGAATCTGCAATCAGAATTCAAATCCGACTTATGGTAACCGAGATAGCCCCCCCCCCTACATCGTCCAAATGTACGTTGTGGGTACTCAAATTTCTCGGCTCGATTAGACGAACAAGAATCTGCAATCAGAAATCTGATCCGAGGTTAGGTTAGGTTACGTTACGTTAGGTTAGGTTAGGTTAGGTTAGGTTAGGTTAGGTTAGGTTAGGTTAGGTTAGTATTCGCAACAACAAAAAATTCGCAAAAAAAAAATTCGCAAAAAAAAAAATTCGCAAAAAAAAAAAAAATTCGCAAAGTGTCACAGACGAGACCTCGGGGGGGGGGGGGCTCGGGGGGGGGGTGTCCCTCCTGTCCCTCCTGAGCCAGAACACTCCATTCTACCCTACTACCAAGTTTCGTCATTATACGTTCATAAATAAGCGAGATATAAAATTTTTCTTTTCTTCCATAAGAATAACATTAGACAACGTACTGTGTTTAGCACTTTCAATATCTCGGTAACTAATTGACGTAGAGAAATGATCAAAATACCAAATTGTGTGTTTTTTTAAGCTGAATCCAATGGTGAAAACTAAAATTTGAATATTTCAAAAATTATATGTGAAAAGTCAAAAAACCCATTTTTGGGGTACAAAACCCCCCCCAAAATACCCCTTCGGGTAGAGCGATCTGGCTGGTTTTCGAACTTAAAGTCATAAATGTTGCTTTACACGTTTATACCAAATTTCATCAAAATCGGATCATTTTTACGAGAGTTATCGTGCTCACGGACATATATATATATATATATATATATATATATATATATATATATATACAGTTTCGAACGAATGGTGTTTTTGGGGTCTGGGGACCTCAAAACGAAAAGTTATCATGGTCCCGGGCCTAGGTCTTACCATGCCGACTACGGTAATAGCTTCTCCCTATAGGGGAAATTCGCTAACAGCTTCCTAACCTTTCCAAAAATAAAATAGACATACAGTTTTGAATAAACCAAAAATATTTCAAAAGGATTTGGAAACCATTTTAAAACTGATATAATGCACAGTGTGTCTTAAAACTCCCCCCTTCCCCATATTATGTTTTATGTTTTATTAATGGATATAGAAAGCTTTTCTGTGAGGAATGTTTATGTGACCGAAGAAAGAGGTTTTTCTAGTATACAATTTTCAAGCCCTATTTTGGAAATGGAGTAATTTGGGGGCAGGTCTAAGTAAACAATTTAAACGTAAACCCCTTATATGTGATCATCACTTTAAGGCCTTGTTAAAAGAGGAAGAATGGTGCAAATTAAAGGACTCTATGTTGTTCCTATCCAAAATGGCGGCCATTTCAATTTGGGATTTTTCTATGCAATACCCCTTAAATAGTATTTTATAGGGATAATACCCCCGTCGCAGCAAACCTGCGGACTCAGCGAATTTCCAATGCATAATATTTGTCTGAATTCCACATAAAGCCGCAAACCAAGTTTCATAAAAATATATTCACATATAAGCGATTTTAATTATTCTCCATAAGAATAACATTGGTAATGAGCATGTAGGTTTGCTGAAACAAGGAACAGAAACAATTGGTTTTTATGCAAATATAAATAGAATTTAACTAGGCGAAGCCACATACTAAGTTTCATCGATATTCAATCATAAATAAGCGATATATGACATTCTAGTTATTCTCCATAAGAATAACATGGGGGCTGAGTACGGAGGTTTGCTGCTACGGGAATAATCAACAAAAAATCAACTTTTTGAGCAAATATCAATATACCAGTACTACTTGAAGCCACATACCAAGTTTCATCAACATACATTAATAAATAATCGAGATATCAAATTTTATTTATTCTCCATAAGGATAACATTGGACAACGTACTGTGTTTAGCACTTCGAATATCTCTGCAACGGTTGGGCGTAGAATCACAATTTAAACACAAAAATGATTGTTTTGTGGAACTGAACAGATTGGTAAAAGCAAATGTGAAGTTTATATTAAAATAAACTGAGGAAAAGAAAAAACCTTTTTCCCATAAGATTAACATGGGAGATTTTATGAGCAGGTTTTTTTGGATTTTCTCCGCAACCACTTAACCTAGGTTAATAATTCAAAATACTAAATTATTTGTTTTTTAAGCTCTATAATATGGTCAAAACCAAAATTAAGTTTTTTAAAAATTTTAGCGTGAAAAATGCAAAAAACTGATTTTTGGAAAATTTAAAACCCCCATAAACCCCCCTTCCCATGGTCTGATTTTTCTGGTTTTCAAACTTAAAGTCATGAATGTCATTTTACACATTTGAGCCAAATTCCATCAAAATCGGACGGTTTTTACTCGTTATCGTGTTAACGGACACATATATATATATATATGACCACCGGGAAAATCAGACCATGGGAAGGGGGGTTTATGGGGGTTTTAAATTTTCCAAAAATCAGTTTTTTGCATAAAACAGTTTTTTGGTATATATATATATATATATATATATATATATATATATATATATATATATATATACATATATAAATTTGAACGAATAGTGTTTTTGGCATCTGGGGACCTCAAAACAAAAAGTTATCATGGTCTCGGGCTTAAGTCTTACCATGAGACCTACGGTAATAGCTTCTTCCCTATAGGGGAAATTCGCTAAAACTGTTCGTTCATAACCTTAAACAAACAACAAAATGAAATGACAGCAGGTGAGCAGGTCAAATGTATTTTGACAGTTCAACTACACTGCTCAAAAGTGGTGCTGAATAATGTTCAGTTAAAAAACTAATAATTATTAAAATGTAATAATAATTCGTCAATTATAGTTTATTACAATCATTAAATCGTCAAAACATTACCCTAAAAATTTCATGACTATCCATAAACCTGTGAAAAAGGAGTTAGCGTAACCTGAATTAGATTTTCAGACTGAAGTAGGAGGATTTCGCTTCGCTTCAATCCAATAAGAGTTTAAAAGCCTGAGTGTATAAAGGTTTCAGAGATGCACTTAACATAAAAGTGGGTCAGGTGTAACTCCTGACTTAGTTGTTCGAATATACTACAGAAGTTACAGTGTGTCATGCCATTTCAGTAATTGTGTGTCTAACACCTGCAGTTGCAACGGCACTCTCCAAAGCTGATTGCAAAGTATGGCCAAGTAGCCCAACTTATCAACCCAGATTTCACAAATTATTTGGATAGCAGCGCCATTCCATTACGTATCAACAGCGAAGTGTAATAATCCCTTGACTGACTCAAACTAGAAATAAAATATGTGGCGCGGAAAGCCATTTTACAGTCAGCACTGTTCTGTTAAAAGGTTCTGCCTGGCTGAAATATGTCAGATGAAGTCACACTCTTGCTTCAACATATTGTTAGCTTATCAATAAGCAGTTGTTGTTATTGTGTTAGAACTTTTCCAAATAGAAAGTTGATTTATCACAGTCGTGGTATTTTTTACAATATATATTGTTAAAGATGTCACATGCTTATCATTGCTTTTACACATTTATTGGTTGAAATGCACTTTTATTTAGTTTGTTGTTTCGATGCAATTACATCCGAAGTTAGTCTAACACAGTAATGAAATCTAACGTCGTCTCTTAAAATTGTTTGTACTTACTCGTCGTTTTAATTAATTGTATACTTTTCTTAGATCACACATGCGAATTGGTGTACTTTATGGATAGTAAATTAACTAACAGTCTTTACTATCATCGATTACAATAAAAATATCCATGGTAAAAATTGACTGTAGGGGTTAATGGATATGGAAAAGAGAAATATCAAATCTACGATGTTCCAATGTTATTCTTATGGGGAGTTTTTTCAGAGTACTGGTAACACAAAGTTTAACTCCTAACTAGATATTTTTAACATGATAAAAAGGGTATTAATAATAAGAAATATTTTTAATTAATAATTTTTAAATAAGACAAATTCAAACGTTTTTATTCCCTTAATCTCTTAATCACTGAGTAAGATGCCGACACAACTAGGGCATATTTTAGGACAAATATGAATGATTAATAGCATTAACAGTACAGTTATAAAAGCACAAATAATATAATACACAAGAGTTTTTTTAAGTTGTACCTCACTACCACTTAAAGCCACTAACTAACTTTCATCAAAACATATTCATAAACAAGTTTATGGCATGTTATTTATTCTTTACATGAAAAACTCAAAAAACGACCATGCAAGTACAGTATAGCAAGGACTACAGTATGGGTTTTTATGAAAAATCTAACTTTTTACAAACTTAGAGTTAATAATTATAATAGTAGAACATAACTAACAATTTAAATCAAGCAGAACATTTATTGAGCTATTTTCTTTTTTTAAGATACGTACATTATTACTGCTGAATATTGCTTCGTTGTTTAGGGTGCTACTGTTATTGTTTTATACAAATTTGATAACACACTACGAACTTATTATAGACTTGTATTGACAAATTACTATTATTTTACAACAAATTATAAACGTGCAGCACACAAGTCGCATTCACTCAAACAAAGGGCTTAGGCCTACGTGTTTTGAGGGTGTGTAGGGCCTACTTACATTTTGCCAATAATTACTTTTTCATTAGCTTAAACGCATTCAAAACATTAGAGTGACGTCAGCTATACACTATACATGTATAATCAATAACGGGATTTTAAAAAGGTAATAAAAATATATTCTTTGTTTAAAATTTATTGTTGGTGATGGTGAGTTTATGATATTCCGGACATTTACCATCACTGATTATTGTTTTTACTATAAGTGAAGGAAAATTTCCGCAGTAATCTCTTAAATAAAGCAAAAATATGACTATTAATGTTATTAATAGATTTAATAACATTCATAATAATTGTATCCCTTGATTTATTCAATCAATTTTGGAATAAAACCTTGAAGTGTCTGCTAACAGCTTCGTTATCTAACTAAACTTTCGTGTTCAACTTAATAATTATTTTCTTGCGAACGAACCATTTTAGTTTTATTTATTGGCAACAATATCCATTAAAACTTTGTATCTCATTACTTAACTATCTAAAGTTTAATATTTATTTAGTCATGAATTTAACAAGAGAACTAACAAGATAATTAGGAATATATTTGTCTATTTTCAAAATTAAATACACATGTTTTATGGTAAGACTAGTAAATACAGATCTCCTTGATATAAAAAAGCGAGAAACCAACTTTTCTTTTTTATAATATTATGTCACACTAACAAGAACTATATAAACTATATACAATTGTTTTAATAGCAATATTAGACTTAAAATGTAGGTTATGTACTACAACAATGTAATATGTAGTTTATTTTTTTGTGGCATATAGCTTAGTAGATATTTGACAAAATCCTCAAAAATACAAAATTTTCAGATATTTTACTAAAGGCAGCAGCACCGGTGGCAACAAATTCTGACGGAAAAACTTTAGAAATAAAGTCAGGATACCTCCCTGAAAATAATCAGACCTTCCCTAATTCCGATTAGACTGAAATTTGTTGAATGGCTTCTACACAACAGACCTACTCGCGATCTAATAATCCTGTTGCGTTTCACCCTACTGGACTATGAATTTCCTTTGTTTATCTAATGGACATGGGTACTTACTGAACCGATCGAGTAGAAATTTTGAAGGAAGATAGTTAATTATGTGAATTCATATTTCCGTTTTTTTTAACCCTTAAGAGCTTCCCCCCCCCTCTCCCGGTCTTCAAGTGTACAAAATGGTTAATCGTATGACCATTATTTACTGAACCGATTTAGCTGAAATTTGCTACAAAAATATGTAATAAACTAGGATATATCTTAAACTTACACCCTTTCAGAAAATCCTTTAGGGCTCCGCCCCCTACCCTGACCTTTAAAATTGTTATGTTAACCAATTCTCATTTACTATTGGACTAATGGAGCTGAGGAATTAGGAAGGTAGCAAATACACTCAGGCACAAAAAGCCTTTACGCTTCGGCTCCCCCCTCCCCTACGATTTGCAAAGTTATGTTAATCTCATGGATATCAGTATTTATATTTATTGGATTGATTAACACGTACGCTGTGGCACGGTCCGTTTCGACCGGCCTGGGCTGCGCGCGGACACAGGGCAGTCGAAAGCGGCCTACAATTCTCTTGAAACTTTAAACCAGTCAGTGTGAGCCCAGCACTGGCTAGAGGCAGGTGATTTGTTGCCTGCGTGTAGCTCAGAATGCGAGCTTTATTTTGGTGTAGGTTGGTAGTAAATTTCCACCAATATCCCGGCCGTCACAGGACTTCTCCACATTCGTTTTCGTACCCCTTAGTCCCTGTAGATGGCAACCGTGGTTGACTACTGCTATCTGGATTCTGCTGTTACCTGTTGGTGCTTTTTAGAACTACGTCCAGTTGTGTTGTAACGCAGTACATTGCCGTACAGTGTTTTTGTCATTCGTTAGCTGGGAATTCAAAATGTAACCGCGCCTATCGGAACAGTTGCCGTGTGGCGGGAACAAGCCCCCGGGCGTGCCCGCAATGAATGTGTTAAGGTGATAAAATGAATAGACCAGAATACAAAATAAACCCTTTTTTTAGTTCAACCTAAATGTTTGAACGTTTTTACATTTACCTTCACTTACAAACTAACTGACCAATTTAGCTGAATTCAGGTAGAGAAATAGCTAATACAGGACATCCTTTGGAGACACTCTCCACCGGTATTCTAAATAAAAGATATAGATACTACAGAAGCTTTACAATGCAGAAAATGATGGATATCTCAAGCTCTAACTAGATAGCCATTCTGCTTACCATTAGAAGTGACCTCCGGTTCTTTCATCTCTGTGGTAAAACCTAAATAAAGGCAGGTCGAGTCATAGAGCTACACAGTCCTTTGATTGGGAGTGGAGAATACTTCATGAACATAAAACCACTGACTGAGGCAGAATTGGAACCGTTGATCCAAGCCTGCCCCAGGCCGGGAGATACTTGATTCTTGATAATTGATTCTTGATTCTTGATAGCAGCTTTAGACCATCAGTCATGTTGAACCTGATGGTACTCTAGCCCACACACGCACGAGTTAGTTTGTCCACCAGGTTAACTAAAAGACCCTAGACAGTGTTTATATCTGTAAAATTGTGTATACCGTTATTAAGAATCAAATCAAATCAAAATTCTCTTTATTTGTTCTTGTACATAATATACATTAAATGGCGTCAATCTTAAACTAAACTAAACAAACGTATACAAAATTATAAAAAATATAAAATCAGATTACATTTTGGTTTTATTATAACATTTCTCATGGGAGTAAAAAGTTTGTTGTCAAATAAATTTTCAACTTAGAATTTAGTTTATTAACCTGTTAGGCCTTGGAGAAGGGTTAGTCCTCTGCGTCTACCTGCTTCTCTCATTTTGCCTAATCCAAAATTATTGATTTATGGCTCGTAATAAAGAACAAAAAATACCTAGCAATTTCATGAATTTTGATATCACAAAACAAAAATTACAAATATTTAATACTTTGAGGTTTTGTTGAACGATTATCATTTGTGATATAAAAATTCTGCTTAATGAAATCGCTAGGTTTTTTGTTTTTTCTCTTTAAAATGAGCCAAAAATCAACGATATTGCATTATCCATTGAGAAGGGACGGGCTTTGAAAGTTAACATCGACCTTATGGGGGAAGCAGGTTGAAACAAAAAAGGTTTCGTGACTGGAGCCCCCTCTTAACTAATATTTACTGAAAGGTAATACCATCAGGCCTTGGCAATTAAAGGAGTTAGGCTCTTAAAATTAAAAGTAAAATCAAGTTCACTGCTTCTGGTCTCGAGTATGGGACAAGTCTGTGTCTGTGGAACTAAAATATACTATTATCATTATTTTAACTAAAAAATACCCCCGTAGCAGCAAACCTGCGTACTCAGCGAATTTCCAATGCATATATATGTATCTTAACACCACATAAAGCCACATACCAAGTTTTATCATTATACATTCATAAATAAACGATTTATGACATTTTAATTATTCTCCATAAGAATAACATGGCGGCTGAGTATGCAGGTTTGCTGAAGTAAGGAAAAAAAAAAGATGGGGTTTTATACAAATATCAATATAACTCATTTAGGTAAAGCCACATACCAAATTTCATTAATTTATTTTCATAATTAAGGGAGATAACACGTTACTTATTCTCCATAAGAATAACATGGGGCTGAGTACGCAGGTTTGCTGCTAAGGGAGCCTTTGGTAACAAAATGTTTTTTTTAGCAAATATCAATGGTCCACAACCAGATGAAGCCGTATACCAAGTTTCGTCAGTATACGTTCATAAATAAGCGAGATATAAAATTTTTCTTTTCCTCCATAAGAATAACATTAGACAACGTACTGAGTTTAGCACTTTCAATATCTCGGTAACCAACTGACGTAGAGAAATGATCAAAATACCAAATTGTGTATTTTTTTAAGCTGAATCCAATGGTAAAAACTAAAATTTGACTATTTCCAAAATTATATATAAAAAATTCAAAAAACCCATTTTTGGGGTACAAAACCCCCCCAAAATACCCCTTCAGATAGAGCTATTTGGCTGGTTTTCGAACTTAAAGTCATAAATGTTGCTTTACACGTGTATACCAAATTTCATCAAAATCGGATAATTTTTACGAGAGTTATCGTGCTCACGGACATATATATATACAGTATCGAACGAATGGTGTTTTTGGGGTCTGGGGACCTCAGAACGAAAAGTTATCATGGTCCCGGGCCTAGGTCTTACCATGCCGACTACGGTAATAGCTTCTTCCCTATAGGGGAAATTCGCTAAAACCCACGAAAATGTACGTGATTTGCACTCAAAGTACCCAAAGTGACTTCGTCTTGACAGAATCACATCCAGGACTTTATACCATACCCTAAATTTCCTAAATGTTACCTTATTCTGCTTTTTTCTAAATAATGAAAATTTGAGTTACGACCTTAAAGTCCTTGGGTATGATTCTATCATCACTTCAGGTACCTAACTTGAATGCAATTCACGTACATTTTCGTGGGGTTTACCCCTATAAAATGCTTTTTATTGGCAATTTTATTAAAAACTTCCAACTTTAAATGACCGCCATTTTGGATAGGGTCAACATACAGACCTTTAAATTGTGTCATTCTTCTTATTTTATCAAGAGCTTTAAAATTAAGTATCACAAGGTAGGGGTTTACATTTAAAATCTTTGGCTTACCCACAAATTTTAAATGTTTTTTACAAAATAGGGTTGGAAATGTGTATACTTAAGAAAGTCCCTTTGGTAACATAAAAATTTCACAAAGTAGTTTACCTCCATTAATACAAAATAAAATTATAATATGGGGTGGGACTTTTGAGACACCCGGTATAGTTTATTTGTTTAGATTTTTTATCAATAAAATTCAATTTTTGTAAAACATATTCCCCACTATTACTCTTACCACACTTCACCTAAATTACAATTTTTTTAACTCTGATTTTCCTATTCATATATTTAAAATTGTAATAATTAAAAAGTGAGGCTAGAAAATAATTAAACTGGTTACTTACAAGACAAACAACACCGATGTCAATCCCTTTTTCATGCCATTTAACATCCCCTCTTCTCCCTGGTATGATTGCGATAAAGTATAGTTTGTCTTAAAAAAAACAAGTCGGGATATTTTCTAGTTTTACCTTGTTTATAGTTATTATATTGTTGAATATATGGAACTTAGTTGAAGTTTTTGTAAAACCTATATTTTACACTAGAACATATAAAACACAATTTTAAAATTGTTAGTTGTAAGACTATTTTCATTTTGTAGAGTAATAAACTTTTTCTATATGTAAATTTATCTGCATTTTTTAACACTTAAATTTTACTTCCTGATTCTCCCTCTGTAATAAAAAAAGTCAATCATCCTAAACAATTGAGATCAAGGTCTGTCCAGTTCAGGTAATCAAATTTCACTTTTTAAGTCCTAATCAATGTAAAGAGAAACAGCAAATTCAAATTTAAAATTTTGAAAAGTTTTGTCTAAGTTCACTCAGACAAAATGGAGTGTAACAAAAATCTGACCACATATAAGGAATCTGTCCATGGATCACTGTATGATCTATGGATATACTTATATTTCCCTGCTGATCAGATTATGCCACTTTATTCCATTGAAAGAATATGAGGACAAGGAAGAAATGCCTTATGTTTATCACAGTATACAAGAATTAAATCCACTGCAAGCTGCTTTTATTTAGCACAATTCAAAATAAATCAAGGGTTTGGATTATTTAAGTTAAGATTGACTCTTCATACTCTCTACCAGTGCTACCTTGCATTACAGTTTACTTTTTGAGCCTATAATACAACCCTCATAGAGAACATTTTAGGAGTTAATAAATTGAAACTGTACAATATTTATTTCATTACCAGTTTGTTTTTAGAAATAATAACAATCACCTTCCTGCTTGTAATCTGTTATGAAATTGGTAAGGTTAAAGAATTTTTCATAAAATCATAAGCATACTTCAATAAGTAGGTGTTCTAATACAGTAGTGTATTATGCTGTTAATTTTTTAATCCCTCTTTAAACACCGAAGGCCATTCTGTGTTATTTTAAAGTGAATACATTATTTTTTTGGCTGTTCTGATGCTCCTGGTTCTATTTACCTGTAATGCTGAGAATACAATGTTGCGCATTATAAGGTTAGGAGAGTGTCCAGTCAGGATTGAAAGTAGGTGTAAGGGTTACGGGGATGATAAAAATACACCAACTTATGAATAACAGGTTTTTATAATGTAAAACGCCCATTAGACAACGTACTGTGTTTAGTCCACATACATTTTCTTTAATAACTCGGTAAATGTTTATGCTAGAATGACGAAAGAGGGCTTAAAAGTTTTGCCTCACAAATCCATCATTTTACTTGCATTTTACATCCGGGAATTTTGTTGCCCTTTTTGGTCCCAAAACCCCAAAATGTTTAATATAAAATCCAAAAAAAGGGGGTTAGAGTTTTCCTATTGCTTTGCCCAATGAACTTCTCCAACTGATTATTACAAGGAATGTCCCTATCAAATTTTAAGTTAATCGGACAAAAAAATTCGACCGCTAGAATGCAAACACACACACACACACACACACACACACACACAGACACACATATATATATATATATATATATATATATATATATATATATATATATATATATATATATATATATATCCACAATTTTGAGCGACCCCCCAAAACGTGTTCAGGGGGTCACGTTAGGAACTTCTATGGTGGTCCAAGGGCTTAATTTTTACCTTGCGGGTCATGCTAATAGTTAAAATTTCCATAGGCAATTCACTAAAAATTTAGTTTAGAAATATTGCACACATTTTTTGTGTTTTTCAGTAACAGCATTTCTTTTTAATAAAAAAAAAACATAAGCTTTATTTCAGGACGATATAAATTGTAATTTTTTCAAGTTTCAAGGGGGGAATATATACCCCTGACCCCCCATCCACACCACCGGTGAGGGGGGTGGGGGAAGTAAGGTATGGGCCTACAGGAGCATACCTCGCTGAAAACGCGGTGGCCATGGGGCTGCTATTGCCGCGCGCCAAGCTCCAGCAATGAGTGGGCGATATGGCAACACTGGGATGACTCATCTGGCTACGATTCACCGTATTTTAACACAGAAACGGACATGTCCTCGATCTTTATGTTTGTCGGGACAATAAACACATTATCGTGTTTGTCGGGACATCCCGACAGTAAGTTTTCCTAGTTCACTCAGACAAAATGGAGTGTAACAGAAATCTGACCACATATAAGGAATCTGTATTTAAGAATGAACATTAAATATGTTTTAGCTTGAAAGTCCCGATAAGTGTGTTATATTCAGGTGACTAAGATACGCATGCGGGTATGTGTGTGTGTGTGTGTGTGTGTGTGTGTGTTTGTGTGTGTGTGTGTGTGTGTGTGTGTGTGTGTGTGTGTGTGTGTGTGTGTGTGTGTGTGTGTGTGAGCACGATAACTCTCGTAAAAATGATCCGATTTTGATGAAACTTGGTATAAACGTGTAAAGCAACATTTATGACTTAAAGTTCGAAAATCAGCCAGATCACTCCATCCGAAGGGGTATTTTGGGGGCGTTTTATACCCCATACATTTTTTTTAATTTTTTACATATAATTTTTGAAATAGTCAAATTTTAGTTTTCACCATTGGATTCAGCTTAAAAAACACACAATTTGGTATTTTGATCATTCCCCTACGTTAATTGGTTACCAAGATAATGAAAGTGCTAAACACAGTACGTTGTCTAATGCTATTCTTATGGAGGAAAATAAAAACTATATATCTCGCTTATTTATGAACGTATACTGGCGAAACTTGGTATACGGCTTCATCTCGTTGTGGTCTATTGATATTTGCTCAAAAAACATTTTTGGCCAAAGGCTCCCGTAGCAGCAAACCTGCGTACTCAGATCCCATGTTATTCTTATGGAGAATAATTAAATGCTCCGTCTCCCTTATTTATGAACATAAATAAATAAAAACTGTTGTACAGCTTCACTTAGTTGAGTTATATTGATATTAGCATAAAAACGTATTTTTTGTGTTCCTTGTTGCAGCAAACCTGCGTACTCAGCCCCAATGTTGTTATTATGGAGAGTAATTAAAATATCGCTTATTTGTGAATATACTTTTATGAAACTTGGTAAGTGGCTTTTTGTAATATTAAAACATTATATCTCCATTGGAAATTCGCTAAGTATGCAGGTTTGCTGCGACGGGGGTATTTATTCTTCAACTGGCTTGTCCCCAGTGCGACTTCATTCGCGTCGTTTTTCTTGACTACCATTTATTCTCGTTTCTTTTCCCATGGATACCAAAATTATCACTATAAAAACCTTAAATGAAATCATTACTCCATAAGGTTAACATTGATAATTGCACTCCATAAGGTTAACATTGATAATTGCAAAGTCAAGTGGGGCGAAGCCCTAAAGTCCGAGGAGTTAGATTAGTCGCTAGAAACCTTCCTAGGGTTAACCTGAATGACCATGCAAAGTTTCAGGAGCACATAACGGATTTATATTGATGAGATTAATTTTAGACTAATGGCGTGGAGCCCTAAAGACGAATGTAGAGGGGGCGAACTTAGTGGTGGAATACCCTCCGCCCAACCCGATTTTTATTGTTACGGATGATAATAATTGTAATATAAAAAAGTAACCAAATATAAAAATAACAGTTTAACCCAACATGCACTGAAGTGAACTGAACTAAGGCAGAAAAGGCAGAAAAACGTTCATGCGCAGTGTAAGGGTGTGATGACTAAAAACACGTGGACACATTGCATGCGCGGTAAAACTCCCGTTGCTATGGCAACGTCACGTACGCACCACCTAGCGCCACCACTCTGTCTGCACCTCGCCGCCCGCTCACTCGAACTACCGCTTTTGTATCTGAGATCTGATTGACACATTGACACTCACAACAGAATACACACTACACAACGTTAACCTAGACGTTTGCCCGGTTTGTTGGCAACCACACCCAAGTAACGCAACGGTGGTTTCGCGGGTAAAAAAGGAAGCAGGGTAAGGTAAGGGCAGTCGTGTCGTCGCGTCAGTGCAGCCAACTGTCAGGTGTCACCAGAATGAAATTACCTCTCCCATTAACTGTTTACGCTTGGTTCCACAACTTTAGTATGCATACAGACCATTTAGAAAAATAACTTATGATAGACAATGCATAAATTGGATTGGCGATAAAGAATTAATCGCAACACATTTAACCAGCAGAAAATTAAATAACTGCACAATTTTTATACAATATAAAACAAACATTTCTGAGCTTAAGGGGGGCGATCGCCCCCCTCGTCCCCCCTGGATCCGCCACTGGTCCCCCGGGACTTCCAAATCCCCATGTTATTCATATGGAGGAGAGTTTTATTTGTTTTATGTCACACGTGTTTTCTTCTTAATTCAATTCATTTCAATAGACAGCTGTTATGAGGATCTATATAAATAAAATTAGAGTTTTGTCTGTACATTGCTTGGAATAATGAAATTCTTGGTTTTAGCGAATTTCCCCTATAGGGAAGAAGCTATTACCGTAGGTCTCATGGTAAGACTTAAGCCCGAGACCATGACAACTTTTTTTTTAGGTCCCCAGATGACAAAAACACTATTCGTTCAAATTTATATATAAGTATATATATATATATATATATATATATATATATATATATATATGTGTGTGTGTGTGTGTGTGTGTGTGTGTGTGTGTGTGTGTGTGTGTGTGTGTGTCCGTGAATGCGATAACTTGAGTAAAAAACGTCCGATTTCAATGAAATTTGGCTCAAATTTGTAAAGTAACATTTATGACTTTAAGTTCGAAAACCAGAACAATCGGACCATGGGAAGGGGGGTTTAAGGGGGTTTTAAATTTTCCAAAAATCATTTTTATATTTTTTACCCTAAAAATTTTTAAACACTTCATTTTAGTTTAGACCATGTTATAGAGCTTAAAAAACAAATAATATGGTATTTTGAATTATTAAGCTAGGTTGAGTGGTTGCGGAGAAAATCCAAAAAAACCTGCTCATAAAATCTCCTATGTTAATCTTACGGGAAAAAGGTTTTTGGCTTTTCCTAAGTTAATTTTAATGTAAACTTCACATTTGCTTTTACCAATCAACTCAGCTCCACAAAACAATCATTTTTGGTGTTTAAATTGTGATTCTACGTCCAACCATTGCAGAGATATTCGAAGTGCTAAACACAGTACGTTGTCCAATGTTATCCTTATGGAGAATAAATAAAATTTGATATCTCCATTATTAATGAATGTATATTGATGAAACTTGGCATGTGGCGTCACGTGGTACTGGTACAAGGATATTTGCAAAAAAAATTGATTTTTTGTTGATAATCCCCATAGCGGCGAACCTGCGTACTCAGCCCCCATGTTATTCTTATGGAGAATAAGTAAAATTTAATGACTCCCTTAATTATGAACATAAATTAATAAAACTTGGTATGTGGCTTCACCTTGTTGAGTTATATTGATATTTGTATAAAAACCCATTTTTTTAGTTCCTTGTTGCAGGAAACCTGCTTACTCAGCTCCCATGTTATTCTTATGGAGAATAATTAAAATGTTATATAGTGCTTACTTATGATTGAATATTGATGAAACAATAAAAACAATTGTTTGTGTTCCTTGTTTCAGCAAACCAATGTACTCATCGCCAATGTTACTCTTATGGAGAATAATTAAAATTGTATATATCGCTTATATAAGAATATATTTGTATGAAACTTGGTATGTGGCTTTATATGGTATTAAGACATATATTATGCATTGGAAATTCGCTGAGTACGCGGATTTGCTGCGACGGGTATATATATATATATATATATATATATATATATATATATATATATATATATATGTATGTGTGTGTGTGTGTGTGTGTGTGTGTGTGTGTGTGTGTGTGTGTGTGTGTGTGTGTGTGTGTGTGTCCGTGAATGCGATAACTTGAGTAAAAAACATCTGATTTAGATGAAATTTGGCTCAAATGTGTAAACTGACATTTATGACTTTAAGTTCGAAAATCAGAAAAATCGGACCATGGGAAGGGGGGTTTATGGGGGTTTTAAATTTTCCAAAAAACAGTTTTTTGGATTTTTCACCCTACAATTTTTAAAACACTTAATTTTGGTTTTGACCGTGTTATAGAGCTTAAAACAACAAATAATATGGTATTTTTGATTATTAACCTAGGTTAAGTGGTTGCGGGAAAAATCCAAAAAACATGCTGATAAAATCTCCCATGTTCATCTTATGGGAAAAAGGTTTTTGGCTTTTCCTCAGTTAATTTTACTTTAAACTTCACATTTGCTTTTATCAATCACTTCACCTCCACAAAACAATCATTTTGGTGTTTAAATTGTGATTCTACCTCCAACCGTTGCAGAGATATTCAAAGTACTAAACACAGTACGTTGTCCAATGTTATCCTTACGGAGAATAAATAAAATTTGATATCTCGATTATTTATGAATGTATATTGATGAAACTTGGTATGTGGCTTCACGTTGTATTGGTATATTGATATTTGCACAAAAAATAAATGTTTTGTTGGTTGTCCCCGTAGCAGCTAACCTGCATACTCAGTCCTAATGTTATTCTTATGGGGAATAAATAAAATGCTATATATCACTTATTTATGAATGTATTTTGGTCAAACTTGGTAAGTGGCTTTATGTAGTAGTGAGAAAAATATAAATGCATTGGATATTCGCTGAGTACGCAGGTTTGCTGCGACGGGGGTATTTTTGCGTTTCATAGGTTAGAGAATCCGAATCAAGCCTTATCTCAATTTCTGTCTGTTTGTCGGATGGTTGGTTGGTTGGTAACGCTCTGCATTACACCTTTGTCCGCTTTTCACGCAAACACGAGAGTACTGTTATGGCTGAAACTTATTTACTGTATTGTATGCACATATGAGAAGGTTTTAGACGGATTAAAACTAGCACAAGTCTTTTTGAAATTAAACAGCGAGCTCCTAAAAAACTAATTTTATTTTATTTCGACTAAGTTTGTCCGCTTTTCACGGGAAAACTAATTAACCGATTGCGACGAAACTTTTTCACTGTGTTCTATGAATGTGGTAATAAAAATAACAGTCTATAATACAAATTCCTATCTTTTAGATTCTTCATAATCTCAAATTATGGGTTTAAAGGGGCGGTTTGAAATTGCTTCGAGGGGAGTATTCACCATTACCATTACCATACCCCATACCATTACCATACCATTACCACACCATTCACTATGGTATTTGTAAAAGTTTTGAAATGGGGAATAGAAAAGAGTAGCCTAATTTGATATTGAAATAGGGAATTATTTCACCCCACATGTTAACACTTCAACAAACCCCTGTTGGCTAATATCATGTCAATTGCAAAAATATTATAGTCATTATTAACAAATCTATTAAAAATAAGTCCTGTGACAAGAGTAGTTATAGGCCTATTTAGATAATATATTTATTTACACATACCATAAACAGATAACTATACAGCCTACCATTCATCTTAGCATATTCATAGAATATATTTAGCACCAATAAAAAATGTTGTCGTGTAAAATATATAAAGGAAAAATAAATGCTATTCATTTGCATATGCAATTATAATTTCAAATTTATATAACGAATACAAAATAAACTAAATAATAGCAAATGTATCAATTCGAGTTCTGTTTTTGAGATTTATTTTATTCAGTAAGCATGATACAAATAAGGGTGCATTAATTAATAAATAACCCTATTTAA
Source organism: Allygus modestus (assembly GCA_963675035.1). Classification (NCBI taxonomy): domain Eukaryota; kingdom Metazoa; phylum Arthropoda; class Insecta; order Hemiptera; family Cicadellidae; genus Allygus; species Allygus modestus. Next base: position 107,847,046 of record OY776116.1, read on the forward strand.
CACACACTTTATTTTATGGGCAACAACTCCATCTTTGGGGGGGGGGGGTTAGTAAAGGACCAAGCATAATTTTGGGGGGGAATCGCGCTATTGCCTTTGGGGGGGATGGGCACCCCTTCTCTTGGATGTAACGAATACGTTTGCACTTTTCAAACAATACAATGTATTTATTTGTAGTAATGCCAGGTCATTAACACACATAAACACATTTAACACATGTATTTAATACACAGTGGGTGATTTATGACTGTTTTAAAATGCCCCCTGTAGCCCCGACAAACCCTGTCCATCCATCAAGCCATCATCCATCTCTGCTCCCTTGTCGCCGACCTGCTTATAAATATAACTCCAGGTTTGATGGATGGTGACGGACGCGTCGCGTCATTGGATTGGAGGGATTCCCTCGACGGCATTGATAAATTTTGTGAATTACAGATGTTATTTATGTGATTTTGAAAATATTACTTACATCTCTGAAACCATACTCGTGCAGAGTTTATTATGGAAGTTGTTTAGTATTTTTGAAATTGTTTGGTAGGATCGTGAAATACTGAGTTCCCCACCTGTGGTATCCATTGCCAGTTGTAAGAAAGTAAATAAAAATAACTATGTTCACATATTTTATTTAATAATAACATTATCTATTGAACGTAATCTTTACTTTCAACAAAGAAATTCTTGCAAAAAGAATGGGAACGTTGGAACCTAATAAATACAAAATACTCTACTTTAATTTATTGTTTTTTATAAGGAAAGTATGAAGGAGTGTAAATTTAATCAATTATAGGTTAATTGTATGAGTGTACACAGACAAATAACTGCCATTAAAGTTTACATTAGACCGCCAAAAGCTGATGAATCCTTTCCTCTAATCGCCTTTAACTCCTTTAAGCTCCCAGACAGAAACGTCATTAAATTAATTCGTTATTTCCAATCACAGCCAGAGGTAATTCACAACGCTTTCAGATTTAATATACCGTTGTTTTAAAACTCAACATTATTACATCCTTGTTATACATCTGGTGCATCGTATTTACTTATTGGTATTCCAGCTAAATATAAAATAGTTTAAGCAGTAAACTAGAAATACTAAGCAGTAATGTGCAATCATAATTATTGCCAGCTAATAACGCCACATATAATTAAACAACATAAATTGCATCAGGTTGTTGTTTAATTCTACATTAAAAGTCATAAATTGATATGCAATGTTAAATAATTTAAAATGAGAGTGTTACATTAATTGTTAGTTATGTTGACTTGAATTTCAATCACCGGAACTGAACTCATCAGGTTTTGAACATTGAACATTGTGCACTTATAGAAATTGTGCTGTTAATTAAGTATGTCCCTAAATTGAAATTTTCAGAGTAACCATGATTATACTCATAGAACAACCTTACCCTAAACAAATTCAACGAACCTAAATAAGTGCACATCTGAGGGAGCTTGCACTTAGGGTAAGTATTCAAGCCACAATTCACAAGGCCGGATTTTACAAAGTGACTTCGTCAACACGTGACGGGGTTTTAAAGTGTTACTAAGTTCACGGATTTGGAAGAGGAAATGGTTGAGGGGTTGATGCGATGTGAGATGATTCTGAGAAGATGTTTCCTCGTAATGGGGATCCAAGCTGGTGATTAGGCCGTATCTTAGACTTTCTTGTGCAAATTCTTCACTCAAAGGTTAAGTAGACCACATTAAATACTAAGTTATTTTGGTACGCATCGCGCTGTCCTAAGAGGGGCGAATTTATATATTGAAAACTTATAATACATACTTATTACTTAAACAGTTAAATATGTGATATTTTGTATTTCAAACACATGTGTAACATTTGTGAAAATTTGATTTATGTGATTTGTATTAATATTTCTTTGATTTTCAACACATTTTTGCTGTTCTGATGCTCTGAGAATACCTTTATATATAATTCTGTAAGCGAAATTTCTAAGTCAAATTGTGGGAGTTTGGCAAATCGCAAGGTGATGCGAGATGGGGATGTTTATTTAGTTCCAAGTGGATTTATGTCCAAAATTATATTTAAAATTCGCTCTGCAATATACATGCGCAGGGGTCAGCCGTGCAGTATCGTTGCCCGCTTGTACGCCTGCGAGGTCTACATTAATTTGAGGCGGCTGTACTTTTGGAGTTTAATTCACTCGGCCGCCATTGGAACACAACCAAATTATTATATCCACAACTAAATTATTATTTTTAAAAGTAGTTTGTAGGGGTTTCTCCAGTCGCGTTCTGTCTGAAATTAAACTAAATATTTATAATTTCTACATTAACTGTACTATTACACACAACAACGTTTGGAACTAAACCCACTCCCTATTTTAAATCGTTATTGAGTTTTGGAACTAACGCCACTGGTGATTTAATTCATTTTGGAACTAAAGAACTAATATATAGTTTTGGGCCTAAATCCACTTGGAACTAAAGTAACACACCCTGTGAGACGGCTTAAATGAGAGGTCACTTGATACCAGGGACTCGGGAAAAATAGCAGTATTTCTAAAAGGTTATCATCAAACGGGAAATAACGTAAAACATTCCCCATAAGATAAGCATGGGGATTTAAAAACGTCTAATTTGTTTACATTAAAACATATGATTACGTTTCTACTTGGTTTACGAACTGATATGTGTTCTTACTTAGTCTATATTGTTTTTATTTCCTCAGAATGTAAAGAGTGAAAGAATATTAGATTAGGCAGAGTATTGTTGCGAGGTTAGGGGATATGACCCCTTCAAGCCACTAGTATTTCGCAATTCCTAAAAATAACCTAAATTTATACATTTAACGGTATTTATTAAGCCCTCTAGCTAGGGATATCCGTTTTTATATACATTTTGTATTATTTGGTATCCCTAATTAAGTCAAAGACAACAGAAAATTAAAAACAAATTATTCAAAATATAATTTATACGAATGATTTACTTGAAAGTGTAAGAGCTTTAAAGAAGAACTGAGTTTTCAACGAAAAATTAATTTGCAAACAACTTTTCCAAACATTGACGTTCGTTGAACGAAAATATTTTACACTGAAAAAGCGCAGAATAATTTACGAATAATAATTACTTCAGGTTATTTGAACAAAATATTTCCTTAAGAGAACAGTATTGATTTATATTTTTCAACGGTGGTGTAATTAAAAATAACAGAGGTTTAAAGTTATGCAAACGATTCAGAGAAACGAAGTTTTGTGACAAGAAAATAGTTTGCACAAATGCCTTGTTGAGCATTGAAGACTGTGTTTGTTTGTTTAAGGGGTAAGCCCAGTAAATTAACTCTCATTAAGTGCTCACTGTCCCCTCCCTCCCTTTCCTAATTACGTGTTGAGATTATTAGTTGTTTAATACACTTACATAATCGTTTACTGTGAAAATCTTTGACATTATCACAAACCAAATCAAATTCTTTATTGCAATATAAATGATATATTCAGTGACAAAAGTCATACAAAATGTATTTAAACATGAAAATCAACAAACTTACTGATATAGTAGCTTCATTTACGTATTTACAAAAAGTATAAGCAACAGAAAGTTGTCCATGTCTTATCAGGTAGGTATTCATTGATACCGTAGTATTCTTTAGTGATTAAAAATGCTTTCAGACCTCGCTTTAAAACATGAAATTTGTGTTTTACTGTTAAACTAAGTGGCAGGGAATTGAAGAATGAGATGTAAGATGTGTGTTGTTGTTAGTGATAAAATCCGTATTCTGACGAGGAGATGGGTAATGGAATGTATGGCGTAAACTTTAGTTAGGGTTATGGCTGGTGTGATTTAAATTAGTTGGAATTTCCTTTGAAAAAACTTGAGAAATTCTAAAATGTGTTTACTTCCATAATACACCGGACAATGTTTTAGCATTGATTATACATCCTACGGAATGTATAATCAATTATAATCAATGTATAACATTCCGTAGGATTCCTTATTAATGGTTTTAGCCAACAAGACTGGATGTAAATAAAAAAAAAAACATGAACATAAACACTGGTCCGTCTACTTAACCCAGTAAGTTATGCTTCAAAAACCCCTGTAAGAAAAACCCAGTAAATAAAACTAAAAATTGAGCCGTGACAAAGTCCCGCCGCGCGATATCACGCCTCATGTTGTGGACAATTTAGTTATAGTAATGTTTTGAGCTTTGTCGATGCGTGGGTCTGACGCCACACCGGAAAGTCGAAAGTTACATTTGTTGCTCGTCAAAGTTTTTGTGTAAAGTACGTTTTGTGTCATTTGTTGTGTTCTCTGTGTAAAGATTCTGTAATGATGGAGTGCTAAGCAGGCCTGGTTGGTCACGTAGTATTTCTAAAAGGAGTGACATTCTCCATCGTGGACTTGGTGGAGAGAACATCCAAGGGTTGTCCCCCATGCCTGCCTATTTGGACCTGGGCCCCTCTCCAGCCTGCCACATCGCCATCCGGTGGTCGCCATCTTGTCACTGACCCGCCCAGAAATGCCTCCAGCCGCAAATGATTTTGAAATGATTTAGATATTTTATTGATTGTTTCTTCTTTTTTATTAATTAATGTGATGAACAGAAGATGTGTGGACTCAAGGACTTGTTGAGTTTTTAAAGTTTATATCTCCGTTAATTAGTTTTGTCACAGAGCTCCTTCATTAATTTAATTGGGGCCCCTAGTAAACTAAAAATGTAAAGTCAAGTCAATCGCTGTTACTGTAATGTCTATTTTATTTCATGTTTGTATTGTTATTTATTAATTAATTAATTTAGTTTCATAATATAAATTGAAAACCCACTTGCAATTTTAATATTTTTGGAAACTTGAATTGTAAAAGAATTTAGAATTTGGCACTTTGATATTTGCAACTTTTAAAATGAACGAATTGCTATTAGTCTTTTGCTATGCCATTGAAAACCTGTAAACTAGAGGAAAGGTGGGAGTAATGGCCGAATCAACTTGAGAAATGATGTTGGTGAATTTGTATGTATTTGTTGTTTTGTTAGTGAATTACAGATTGTATTTGTTGTTTTGTTAGTGAATTACCGATTAGGGTACTTTGGTATTATACGGATGCCACCCTTATACAGCGCGCTGCGGCAGTTATGTTAGGATGGGTTATCATAAAAATGATTGTAGGACTTTCCTTGTTTCGTTACAAATCGAATGATACCTGATGAGTCATACTTCCGGCCGCCAAACCCCCTCCAAATAGGCCAAGGTCAGGTCGTTGACCGGAGCGCGCGCATTACCTGTCACCGCCTGTATCTGGGTTAGTGTCATGAGTGATTTATTGCCGTGCACTACGTTACATTTGTTTTCATAATGAGTGACGTTCTTTTGGTGTGGGATTTACCTCGAAATGAAGAGGAAACCGTACGTATTTTTATGATAACCCATCCTAACATAACTGCCGCAGCGCGCTGTATATTTGGCGGAGTACATGTGGCGATCGGGTGTGGCTGCTAGCGGCGGCGACGCATTCAACACGATCCTAGCGGACATCGCTGCCTTTTGGGAGGCACAACACAAAGACCGCTCATCAGAATGATGTAAAATTTGTACAGTAAGTCAATAAAAGTACGTTTTTTCGAATTATGTATTATACTTTGTATTCAGTAAAAATTTAACCTCCAAAAATAGTGGCATCCGTATAATACCAAAGTACCCAGATGAGTGCTTCTCAGCCGTGAGTTTTATTGAACTTTTGCTCCACGGAATTCCTTGTTGATAGGTAGGGCTGTGAGCCGCCCCTCGCCCCGTCACCATGGGAGCACGCTTTCCAGCTGATAGTTCGTCTAGGTGCGGGTGCGAGGGCGTTGGTTGACAATAACACACCCTATATAATAATTAGGAAATAGATCATTCGTTTAAATTTAAATTTTATTTTTTAATTAGTTAAAATTTGTATATTAAGTTTTTTAATTAAGAACTATAATTAAAATACCCCCGTTGCAGCAAACCTGCGTACTAAGCGAATTTCCAATTCATATATATGTATCTTAATATCATATAAAGCCACATACCAAGTTTCATCAATATACAATTATAAATAAACGATTTATGACATTTTAATTATTCTCCATAAGATAATATGGCGGCTGAGTATGCAGGATTGCTGAAACAAGAACACAACAAATGGATTTCTACAACAAATATGAATATAAGCCAACTAGGTGAAGCCACGTACCAAGTTTTATTGATTTATGTTCATAATTAAGGGAGACATCATATTTTACTTTTTCTCCATAAGAATAACATGGGGGCTGAGTACGCAGGTTTGCTGCTACAGGAACTATCTCGGTAAAAATTGCTTTTTGTGCAAAAACAAAAGAGCACAACCATATGAAGCCATATACTAAGTTTGGTGCGGTATACGTTCATAAATAAGCGAGATATAAAATTATTCTTATTCTCCATAAGAATAACATTAGACAACGTACAGTGTTTAGCACTTTTAATATCTCCGTAACCAATTGACGTAGAGCTATGATCAAAACTCCTAATTGTGTGTTTTTTTAAGTTGAATTCAATGGTGAAAAATAAAATTTGTCTTTTTCAAACATTATATGTAAAATCTCAAAAAACCCATTTTTGGGATACAACCCCCCCCCCAAAATACCTCTTCGGATAGATCGATCTGTCTGGTTTTCGAACTTAAAGTCATAAATGTTGCTTTACACGTGTGTGCCAAATTTGATCAAAATCGGACAATTTTTACGAGAGTTATCGTGCTCACGGACACACATATATATACAGTTTTGAACGAATGATGTTTTTGGGGTCTGGGGACCTCAAAACGAAAAGTTATCATGGTCCCGGGCCTAGGTCTTACCATGCCGACTTCGGTAATAGCTTCTTCCCTAGGGGAAATTCGCTAAAACAAAGTTCGTTTTGCGATTTGTAAAATACCAAAAGCTGTACTTCTACTGTGTTTAGTGAGGATACATACGTGTTGTCTGACATGAATGAACGACTTGTTTACGATGTAGTAAACTATCACGGCGGCAACGCGTCTCGACAGCGAATCCTATTGTTAGTATCGTTATTTATCGCACATCCGTTTAGGGCTTAGTAATACCACTAGCTGCTGTTGACAGCTTTACCGGCATTTTGAAGTCCTTACAGAGCGGTTTTGTTGTGATTGTAGGAATGAACCAGCTACAATCACCTTCCTTTAGAATGAGCGAATCCGCTTTGCTGCACTTTTGTAACAATTATGTCTGTGTATTGTAATGTGTGTTTGTTTTCTTTAGCGAACTCGTTTGGCTAAATACCTTGCGAATACCTTTAGCCAAACCTTTAGGGAATATCTTGTTTGGAGGTATCTGTTTCGGTAATCATCTGATCCAGTACAAATAAAAGACCATAAGATTAAAATTCAGACTTCATTTTCTAAAGGACCATTTCTTGTAATCAGCACAAAATTCAATACAAAAAATAATTGTATTTTCTATATAACGTAACCTATTTTAAAATACAAAAAGAGATTATTTTCCCAATAAATCTTTCCACGGCAAATTATATTAAACAGGCTATTAACAACATATATAACACTTTAGAAGATAAAAAGTATGGCTGTATCAGCACCATATGTAAACAACTTTAAAAGTTTTGTAATGTAATGCTACTTTAACAGAAGTTTAGTTGATAACGCGAGTTTAAAAATGATCTTATATTGTTGGTTAAATATCGTTAAGTCAACATTTTGGGAGTTTAGCTGGATGATGGGAGATGGCTCAAATTAATGGTCTAGATCCCAGGGACTCGGGAAAAATAGCAGTATTTAAAAAAAGTTACCAGCAAACGAAAAATAACTTAAAACATCCCCCGTAAGAAAATCATGGGGATTTGAAAACGTCTACTTTCTTTACATTAAAACATGTTGATAAGTGTCTAATTTGTTTACGAACTGATATGTGTTACTTCTCATATTATTTTATTTTTCTCATGATGTAAATAGTAAAATAAATCGGATAAGGCAGAGTATTGAAGCAAGGTTAGGGGCTATGGCCCCTTCAAGCCACTAGTCTAATATAATCTTAAATGTTTTTTATATTTTTACATCCTTGATTTTCGCATCAGTAAAGAGAAAAACTTGTTTAATTTTAGTAAACATGGAACAGTGAGCTGTTCCACTTTGTGCTTTTGGACAAGATAGGGGAACCTCAATACAAGACAGAAATCCTCGCCCCAACTCGTTTACTAGACAGATGGACCTTGAGAATTTTTTCGTTTCGAACTATCGGCAGCGACATTATCACGCAGCTAGTAGCCTGGTTAGATTAGGTTAGTGTTGCAGGGATGGAACCCGGGACCTCTCAGACCAAGGTATTCTCATTATTAAATTATGCCGTGAGCTTCTCATTTCTCTTTTCATGGCACATGATTTGCCTGGACCCCAAATATAACTACTTTTAATTTTTAACTGAGGGGACTTTTTTTACAAAATAATGCCTATGATAAAAAACTGCATACAGAACAAAGTTGTTGCAATCCATGACCCATGTTCCGTGTTGGGTCTATGGCCAGTCGATTCTCAGAGATAAATATATCTATGCAATTTGATGAGTAGTATCAACGTAAAGCTACACAGTATCAATAAATAGCATGCTATTAATTAGTATATATTGTAATAAATTAAATATATTAAACTTTTATACACAAAGAAGAAAATATTTTGAAAAGATTTATAGCATTGTTAGTGAATTTCCTTTAGAAAAGTGAACTATTAGCATCACCCGCACGGTGAAACTTAAGCCCGGGACCACCATAGAAGTTCCTAACGTGACCCCCTGAACACGTTTTGGGGGTTCGTTCAAAATTATATTATATATATATATGTGTGTGTGTGTGTGTGTGTGTGTGTGTGTGTGTGTGTGTGTGTGTGTGTGTGTGTTTATGCACTCTAGCGGTCGCATTTTTTGTCCGATTTACTTCAAATCTGGTAGGGAGGTTCCTTTCTATAATCAGTTGGACCCGTTCGTTGGGCAAAACAATCTGAAAACTCTAAACCCCTTTTTTGGGGATTAATCTTTCAATTTCGAGTTTTTAGGCCCAAAAAGGGTGAGAAAAGCCCCGAACTAGCATAAATATTAATCGAGTTATTAAAGAAAATGTATTTCGGCTAAACACAGTGCGTTGTCTTATGGGGTTTCTTACATTAGAAAAGCATGTTACTTAAAAGCATGTTGGGGTATTTGTATCATCCCCAGTAACTTCGCGCCTACTTTCAATCCTGACTGGACCTTCTCCTAACCTTATAATACGCAAAATTGAATTCATAGCCTTACAGGTAAATTAAACCAGGAGCATCAGAACAGCCAAAAATCAATGTTTTAAGATTTCAATAAAATTATGTTTTTACATTGGTTTTAAGTTTTAAAAGTTGTTTATGTGGAAGTTCACTTCCCTCACGTCAGCGTGTTCCGTGCGAACTCGTTTTTATCATGTAGGGAACCCTCTAGCTATTATGTTCACAAAGAAAAGTCTCCTAATGCGGAGTGCTTGTGTATAACTGCAGCTCTAATGTACAGCCATTATCCTATATCCCACGCCTAACCGGGTAACTGGATACCCCGGACCATTATCCGACTGAGACCATCAGAGTCATAACTGTTACGTTAACAATCAATTAAATAACTGACGCTGTTGTTACTGAACGGTGTGAAAGGCTAATAAAGCCTAGTGATTTCAAAACGTGCCTTTTACATCTACAATTGTGTTTATAAAATGTTTACACTACCACTAAACTTGAAAATGAAGAATCCCTAACAGTTTGTTTTGCTAGAGCTTAATTACTTTGCTGGGACCTAAATCAACAAAATTGTAATTAATTCGTGACAGTGAGTCAGATACACATAAGGTTATCTAGCAAAGCAGGGGTTCCCCATTTCATGGGGTGGATCTATTACCGGCATTTGGCCGTGTGCCGGAGTGGCTGCTGTTTAACACAGTCTATTAAGGGAAATTGAAGACGGTCTACTCACATTCATGTAAGAATAATATACTATTTTTCGTATAATAATAGTTAAATAATTGACCGTTCCAAAAATAGAAACAAAACTCTAGTAGGACTTTTACTATTTTTAAACAGAATCTCTTGTGTCAGATATTTTGTATTTTTAATTTGTGTCTGATTCCCAAACAAGTTAAATATTTCGATTAATACTTTCATGTAAACGTCCATTGGTCAATTTACAAACCAAACTCTATTATCTGAACTAGAGAGCCCTTAAGATCTTATTAAAACCCTTCAATCCTTCAGTAATTAGACTACACTGGCTCCGGTGTTGCTAACTACTGGTGTCTTTGGTCTACTTGCTCAAATATTGCAATCGTTAGTTGTCTAATTTAAAATTAGACAGAAACGTGGCAAAAAAGATAAGTATTTCAACAACTAACCCAATTAACCTAACGGGGTTAGTTAGAGTGGGTGACAAAAAATGAACCGATGCTACGTGGTGTAATCAGTTCTTTATGTTGCATACTATCATCGGTTCTTCACGAACTATCCATCCTATCGGTTCTTTATATTTTGGATGTGTTACGAATTTTGTAGTTTTTAACGAACAGTAATCTCTTCTACGTACAAAGTACAAAAACAATAATTTAATTTACAATGATAACTATTTCTTAATTATAGCTATACTTTAATAAATTCATCAAAACGTATTACAACATTTTTTACTTGGTTTTAAATCAATTAAATTTAAAATATTTGTTTCTGTTTGTGTTACAATGTTTTTTAAGAGTTCACACAATTAATTAATTTTAATGAACTGATAACGACACACTCTCAAGCACGGGCAACTACCTATGTGAGAGCTACTTTCTAGTTTTAAGTCAGTATTACATACACTCTGTGTAATTTAAAAGGGTTACTATTGTGACAGTGTATATTTTTTAAATATCTTTATTATAGAAATATAGCTGTTTTTTATTTAATTTCTTACGATATTTTAAAATTGTGCCTAAACAAATTCAATAAATTAAAATATTTCAAATATTTTAATTGGTGTGTGGTGTAGAGCGTTTTAATTAAAGGTTTTCACTTACATTGAGAGCTAGAATAAAGATGACGCTCTTCAGAAATACATTCGAATGAAATGGCCAATTTCTTCGTTCGGTAAGACTCAGAGCTGTTGCATAGTTTATCCGCTTTTTATTCCCTTCCTCTTGCATCAATGATCTCTAACAGGGCTGCCCTGAAATGGACTTTTAAATATTGCCGTTCTTAAAGCTGCGGTCTCATTTGATGTTTTGTTATTATTATTATTAGTGAATTTCCTTTGGAAAATGAACTATTAGCATGACCCGCACGGTGAAACTTAAGCCCGGGACCACCATAGAAGTTCCTAACGTGACCCCCTGAACACGTTTTGGGGGGTCGTTTAAAATTGTATATATATGTGTGTGTATCCACTCTAGCGGTCACATTTTTTGTCCGATTAACTTCAGATTTGGTAGGGACGTTCCATTCTGTAATCAGTTGGACAAGTTCTTTGGGCAAAACAATCGGAAAACCCTTTTTTTTGGGGATTAATCTTTTAAATTTCGAGTTTTTGGGCCCAAAAAGGGTCAGAAAAGCCCCGGATGTAAAATTAATGCATGTAAAAAGATGGTAATTAGTGAGGCGAAAGTTTCAAGCTCTCTCTCGTCATTCTAGCATACATATTTACCGAGTTATTAAAGAAAATGTTTCGACTAAACACAGAACGTTGTCTTATGGGGTTTCTTACATTAGAAAAGCATGTTACTCATTTGTTGGTGTACTAGTATCATCCCCAGTAACCTCGCGCCTACTTTCAAGCCTGACTGGACCTTCTAACCTTATAATGTGCAAAATTGAATTCATAGCATTGCAGGTAAATGAAACCAGGAGCATCAGAACAGCCAATAAATCAGTGTTTTCAGATTTCAATAAAAAACATGTATGTTTTTACACATATTTTGAGTTTTAAACTTTTTTGTGGAAATTCACTTCCCTCACGTCAGCGTGCTGCGTGCGAACTCGTTTATAATTTGATCCTCTTAAAATAGAATGACATAATTATTTTAATATATATATTCAAGTTTTTGGCAAAATACAGATGCGATAAAATTATACCCTGTCGTCGCAAAAATCAATTTTCGTTTTTATAGGTTAAATATGAAATGTTTAGATTACTGTACTTCTGAGTAGCACATTATTAAAAACGTTTTATTTAGTTGAATTAAGCAATAAGGATCGTTATGTATTCCAGTTGCCTAACAACAAAAGTTTGGAAATTTCCAATCTGATGGTTTCTTAAGACAACATTTAACAACAAATTTAAACACTACTGATGTCAAAGATGTTATATTCGATAGCATTTTACACAGGAAACCCAAACTTCAATTTGCCTCAAATAAACTAAGGCAGATTATATCTCTAGGCAACCGTATAGGTATGACCTCACAGTTACTTCAGATACAAGGAGTTATGCTGTATATTTTACCGATGTTTATTTTGATAACTAGTTGAGACACCCTCTCAGGCTACGTAAAAGAAGAGGGAAAATTTCAATGATCTGATAATTCCAATAAAAAATATCATTCAAATGATGCATATTAAATCTGCTGTATACAGTACGTTGCGAGTTTCATTTGAATGCAGTACATTTGTATAGCTCGAAGACGGTTAGTTTAAGATAAGCAGGTAGAACAATTAGTCACAGTAACAAATGACGCAGCGTCTGACACACGATATGACGCTCCTGGAACCCCGGTTAAACCAGCACCGTGTTGATTAATAGAGCGTTTAAGGGGTTGTGTACCCGTGGTTTGATTACTTAAGGAAATATTGTAAATTTATTGTTAGACTATTCACACCTTTAACTCCTTTATTTAATTTTAACTTAACCACTGGTTACTATCGTTTGAATATGTTTTGAACCTCACGACAACGTAATCGAGTTTCCAGTTAAATTGGTCTAAGTAATTGTACTTGATGGCATTTCATTGACACAAGAACCAATTATTTTAACTTTTAAATAATACATCGTTTTGTCCCCAAAGATCATAGATTTTTCTGTTGTCTTTGGTTTTTCCAAAGCTGGTTTTTCCAGCTATAATTGATCAACTTAATCTTTAGTATGTTTTTAGTACGTCTTTGTGTATTTTTTGGTACGCCCGCTTTTACTATCTTCTTTTGTCATAGTTGGAGTAAAGAGTTCCTCCTTATATATTTATTAATTTCCGCAACTTCAGTTTGAAGATGGTTGTGACACGTTTTTGAGTCTTCCTCGATTAGTCTTCCAATAATACTGTCAGTTTAGTATTAAAAAAATAATTATTAAAACAATGTTTTCAATTTGTATGATTACCATAGTTAAAGAATCATAAAATATGCAATAATCTGAATCCGACCCAAACGGTGGTTTTACGGTGAGTAGATAGTAAAATATGTTTATAAATTAATTAAATGAAACAGTGAGACTTTAGTGCAAAATAAAATAAAACAACAGGCGCATATGAAAGCATTGTATGTGAAATAAATGTACTGTATGGTACAAAATAAATGTTATTATTTAATCGTCTTGAAATGATCACTTTAGTGGCACATAAATTATACATTCGTCAATTTAACATGAAAAAATGTTATTATTAAATTCACAAATAAAAGTAAACATTATTAACAAGAATTAGAAGTAGGTTTTTATTCATTCTTAGTTCAGCTATATAAACCAAAACAAAAACAATTTCTTATTGGAAAAATAATGACAACTCGAAAAACACATGATTGAGAAAACACATGATTAAAACAAAGTCAAGTCATATGTTAACAGTTATATTTTAATGATTTAGAAAACACTAAATCTTCAAAATGTTATTATTACATCTGAAGTATTCAAATAACAACTCGAGATAGACAACCAGACTCACCCAAAAATGTGCTGAAAATTGTCAAAGCTACAGTTGTAAAGTTGCCGACAGGCGCATAAGATAAATGAATTCCCAAGTGATATTTTAGAAGCACATTCGCTCTCCGTTTAAATTTAGAATTATTTCAATTGATTCGTTCAATAACTCTCTCCGGGGTTTTGTTGATGTATTCAATTTAAAAACATCCTTAATTGTCAGAGGTCTTGATTTGATCTTTATTGGCAATGTTATTGCAATGATTTGCACTTTTAAACATTTTACAAAACTGTGTTCAGTTACGTTTAGTTTCTCCGCTTACAAATAATTGTTTCAAATTCATGCTGAAAACTATTACCTCTTGTTCAAAGATTTCAGGTGTCGGATTATCAATTTTATCAGGATTATCCCTCAATCAGGTCTCCCTGAGCCGCTGGTGTCTTGAAATTAATTACTTCGATAACTTAGGTCTGAAAAACGTAATGTTGATCATATTAGTTTGACATTTTTATAATATTCATTCCGAATGGCATTATTTTGTTGTTAAGGCAATAGTATTTTATATTTGTTGAGTAACATAATTGCTGTGAGTGTTTCCCAAAAAATCTTAAATGTTTTTATAATTTCAATATTTTTTTAAATCTCCCCCTTAGGGCCGCTTTCCCCAAATGAGGTTTAATTTAAACTGGTTTAAATGTAAACGGGGGTTTAAACTCAGACCACTTTCCCAACTGCTCAGTTGCTCTGGTTTAGTTTATCCTTGTAGGTAACAGTGTTGGCACTACTAATTTGCCATTTCGTCTGCATTTTTGCCAACGAGAATAATCGCGGAGGTCTCAAAAAGTGAAGCCTACAAGGACAGCCATTTTTCCCTCTGCATGAACAATATGGTCAAATAACGGGGTTACCATAGACACTAAGGTTGAATGGGTTACCATGGACACGATGTGGTAAATTGGTTACCATGGACACGGTGTGTCTTGTATTGTATACGTGGTTGACTATTAGGCATTCTCATCTTCTATAAAACTATATTAAGTAAAACAAATTTTAAATTTAAACCAACAGCATTTAGATCTGCATAAAAAAGTTAAACTATCTTTTGATCTAGCTAGTTTTAGGTAGAGTCGTTCAAGTGTTTTTGTCATACCTAATACATATTGCCCATATGTAGAACATATTTTTCTTCTAAATCCTTCTGATGTTGTTGAAGATGGTGATTGTATTCTTGGTTGACTACTAGGCATTCTCATCTTCTATAAAACTATATTAAGTAAAACAAATTTTAAATTTAAACCAACAGCATTTAGATCTGCATAAAAAAGTTAAACTATCTTTTGATCTAGCTAGTTTTAGGTAGAGTCGTTCAAGTGTTTTTGTCATACCTAATACATATTGCCCATATGTAGAACATATTTTTCTTCTAAATCCTTTTGATGTTGTTGAAGATGGTGATTGTATTCTTGGTTGACTACTAGGCATTCTCATCTTCTATAAAACTATATTAAGTAAAACAAATTTTAAATTTAAACCAACAGCATTTAGATCTGCATAAAAAAGTTAAACCATTTTTGGATCTAGCTAGTTTTAGGTAGAGTCGCTAAATATATCAAGCTTGTTGATGTTTGCAGCTAGCTAGATTTTTTTAAATTTATTCCAAAAGGCCTTCGGAAAATATCACAAGCTCATATAATTTATTTGTTCTTTGTCTTGTTTACTGTTGTTATATGGGATTTAAAAATTAACTAGAATGATCTACTAGTCAAACGTTGTTAAATTCAAACACCAGCTTCAATAATTAAATTCATAAATATTTTAACAAGCCTAACACAGTAATTATAAGCAAACTCATATAAATCAAACATTTCCTTTACATTTACACTACTTACAACTTTCAATTTTAGGTTAGACTGTTAGAAAAGTAAACCAACCAAGATTCGGTGACAGTCTATCCTCCATGTTTAGAAAAATATTACTCTTTGGTCTTGGTTTAAACTACTTATTACTTGTTAAACGACCTCTCCAGGTGGATTAACTTATACCCAGTTTAAACGGAGGAAGTTGTTTGGGGAAAGTGATATTTTGGTTAAACTAGAGTTTAACCCAGCATAATAGTTAAACCACATTTGGGGAAAGCGGCCCTTAGTGGTTTCTACTTGCCACTTTAAATAAATGAGTAAGGAGTAAGGTTAACAATGTACCTCCACTGTTAGAAATGTATTTCTAAACCCCGTTAATTATTTCTATAAAAATTTACAAACTAAAAGTTATTTATATACTTTTCTATTGCTTTCGTCGAGTCCCAAGTATTACAAATTAACGACACTTACGTAAGGCAAGTTGTTCTAGTTTGATTTTAATAAGGTTGTAGTTCGTAAAAATAAAATAAAAAAACTACAGTTGGGAAACTTTTCCATCAAGCAGATAAACATCCATCATAGAATAAAATAAATGATTTATTATGTCAAATAATCACGTTGGAAGTTTGGATTTTGAACGTGTAATTGAGTTACCTAAGTATTGTGAAACAGTGTGACAAAAATAGGTTGCTCTACAGTATAAACAAGAAGTAACAGGTTTCGATTTATAGGACAAACACTCAGTTAATTTCGAGAATTGTAACAGTTATTTTTTTTAGTATAATAGCAAATAGAGTATTTTACATTATATAGTTATATTTGTATAGTAATATTATAGTTTTATTATCATTCTAAGCTAGAATGATAAAGGTCTCAGTGAACAATAGGGAAGAAGCTATTACCGTGGCATGGTAAGACTTAAGCCCGAGACCACGATAAGTTTTTGTTTTGAGGTCCCCAGATGCCAAAAACATTATTCGTTCAAATTCATATATATGTGTATATATATATATATATATATATATATATATATATATATATATATATACATATAGATAATGTGTCCGTTTCCGCGATAACTTTTAAAAGAAACACCCGATTTTGATGAAATTTGGCAAAAATGTGGAGAGTAGCATTTGTGACTTAAGTTCAAAAACCAGATCGATCGCACTATGGGAAGGGGGTTTTATGGTGGTTTACAATTTTCCAAAAATCTTTTTTGCAAATTTGACCCCAAAATGTTAAAAACCCTCAATGTTGGTTATAGCCATTTTATAGAGCTTAAAGAAACAAATAAATTAGTATTTTGAATCATTAACCTAGGTTAAGTGGTTGCGAATAAAATCCAAAAAAACGTGTCCCATGTTAATCTTATGGGAAAAAGGTTTTTAGATTTTTCTCAGGTTGTTTTACTAAAAACTTCACATTTCTGTTTATTAATATTTTTAGCTCAACAATACAAACATTTTGGTGTTTTAATCGTTGTTCTACGTCCAACCGTTGCAGAGATATTCAAAGTGCTAAACACAGTACGTTGTCCAATGGTATCCTTATGGAGAATAAATAAAATGCTATATCTCGATTATTTATAAATGTATATTGATGAAAATTGGTATGTGGCTTCAACTAGTTGTGGTATATTGATATTACCACAAAAAAACAAGTTTATTGCTGATAGTTCCCGTAGCAGCAAACTTGCATACTCGGCCCCCATGTTATTCATATGGAGAACAAGTAAAGATGTATATCTCCCTTAATTATGAACCTAAATTAAGAGAACTTGGTATTATTAACCAACTTATTAAGTAACTTGGTATATTAAGCTTCACCTGGTTCAGTTATATTGATAATTGCAGCAAACCTGCGTCCTCAACCCTAATGTTATTCTTATGGAGAATAAATAAAATGCTATATATCACTTATTTATGAATGTATTTTTGTGAAACTTAGCATTGATTATACATCCTACGGAATTTTGTATTCAAAATCAATGAACTTAGTAAATAGCTCTATGTAGTAGTGAGTCACATATATATATGCATTGGAAATTCGCTGAGTACGCAGGTTTGCTGCGACGGGGTATAGTAATATTATAGTTTTACTATCATTCTAACCTAGAATGATAAAGGTCTCAGTGAACAAAAAAACACTCAAGGGATGAGATGATTTGATGACTTTGAGTTGCGAGTGAGAAGAGGGTAATAAAAGGGCTGAACATCTGATTTTTACAGTTATGGCTCCCATTGTTGTGGAGTAATGCCCTCCTTCTTCTCAGACGTTCAAGCTCCTAAATCTTGTGCTTCCACTAACTCTACATGTCCTAATCTATTTTAAAATGTGGGATGATTTTGAACGTATTATTAACGCTGTAATCACAGCAAGCTTGGTAAAATTTGAGAAAGTGTTTGTGAGTTGTTACAATTTGTAAGAAGTTTTCACTTGGTTTTAAAACTGTATGGGAAAGAAATGCGCAATACGGTATTGTACAGTTTAGCCAATTGAAACGGTTGACCGTACAGCTAAAAAAACCAAACCCTCAAGGACAAAGTTTAATTACCGTTTAGTTACCGTTAATTAACTGTTTAGTTTTGTTTGGTAGGCACGCCGCCTACTTTAAAGTTGAGACTGAACAGTTAAAATCATTTAGGGTCGACACCTTAAATAGACACTCTCGTAGATAATAATTAAGAGTTCGTGTGTCAGGTTATATCTAAGAAGGGTCTTAGATATGCCCTGACACACGAACTCTTGGTTGACACCTAGGGAGGTGTCAACCATCAAATCAGTAAGATTGTACTTATTACATTGGGTTCATAATTAGAGTATGGTTATGGAATTTTGATTTAGTTGAAATAGTTATCGTTGTCCATTTAATATTACCATTTTATTTGTGATTAAAAGTGCCTCATAGGCAAAACCGCTCTAATAAACGAAATGTTATATTAATTTACTGAAGAAAGTGTTCAGTTTGTATTTTTTATTTTGTCAATGACAGTATAAAATATATTTATATATAATTCTGTAAGCGAAGTTTTTAAGTCAAAATTGTGGGAGTTTGGCAAATTGCAGGATTATGGGACACGGCTCAAATTAAATATCTTGACCCCAGGTACTCGGGAAAATTATAATCATTTGAAAAAGTTACCAGCAAACGAGAAATAACGTAAAAAAAACCAAAAGAAAAGAATGGGGATTTAAAAACGTCTGCTTTGTTTACATTAAAACATGTGATCGAGTGTCTACTTTGTTTATGAACTGACATCTGTTCCTACTAATCTATACATTTAATTCGAATCGAATTGGTCTCCACGAAATATCTCGAGCTAGGAAGAAGTTAAGTTATGACGATACATTTTAAAGCTTGAGGGCCAAGGACGGTGGGAAACATATCAGAAATGATAACTTTTCGTTTTGAGGTCCCCAGACCCCAAAAACACCATTCGTTCAAAACTGTATATATATATATATATATATATACGTGTGTGTGTGTGTGTGTGTGTGTGTGTGTGTGTGTGTGTGTGTGTGTGTGTGTGTGTGTGTGTGTGTGTGTGTGTGTGTGTGTGTGTGTGTGTGTGTCCGTGGGTGCGATAACTCTCGTAAAAAAGGTCCGATTTTGATGAAATTTGGTACAAACGTGTAAAGCAGCATTTATGACTTTAATTTCAAAAACCAGACAGATCGACCTATCCGAAGGGGTATTTAGGGGGGGTTTTGTACCCCTAAATGGGTTTTTTGAGTTTTTTACATATAATTTGCAAAAACGTAAATTTTAATTTTTTCATTGGAATCAGCTTAAAAAGACGGACAATTTGGTGTTTTAATCATTACTCTACGTCAATTGGTTACTGAGATATTGAAAGTGCTAAACACAGTACATTGTCCAATGTTATTCTTATGGAGGATAAGACAAATTGTGTATCTCGCATATTTATCAACATATCCTGACACAACTTGGTATATTGCTTCATTTAATTGAGGTCTATTGATATTTGCACAAAAAACCATTTTTTGGCCGATAGTTCCCGTAGCAGCAAACCTGCATACTCAGCCCCATGTTATGGAGAATAAGTAACGTGTTATCTCCTTTAATTATTAACATAAATTAATAGAACTTGGTATGTAGCTTTAGCTAGTTGAGTTATATTGATATTTGTATTAAAACCCATTTTTAGTGTTCCTCATTTCAGCAAACTTGCATACTCAGCCGCCATGTTATTGTTATGGAGAATAATTAATATGTCATAAATCGTTTATTTATGAATGTATATTGATGAAACTTGGTATGTGGCTTTATGTGGTATTAAGATAAATTAATATGAATTGGAAATTCGCTGAGTGTGCAAGTTTGCTGCTACGGGGGTATTATTTAAAGTGCCTAAGTGCCTACATTTCTGCTAAGCCTAGCCCCATTCTTCATAACGTGGTCTTCCCCACAAGGTTAAACCTAAATTATATCAAATGTTACCCTAATTGGATTTATTGGGGACACTTTCTTAAAAATTATAGTTAAATCAAATTTCCGCCAAATTGCAAAATTAATTAAAACAAAATTTAAGTCTCTTGCTCTATTGAACACAAACTGTTAGCTGTTGTTTTCACTCAAGCAATAATGTTAATATGATCTTCAAACAATCAAATTTGCAATTATAAACAATAAGATCCATCATACATATTAAGCTCAATAACCTTAAAATTGCATTATTAGTGAGTCCCTCTGTCTTATATTACACTACTTTGACATTTTTAGTTTGCCATAATAATTCCAAATTATTTAGTTTACAACATTTAGTTTTATTTTATTTTGTAGACGAATGCATATACATGAAACGTAGATGTCTCGAATCACAATAGAGACTTCGAACTTTCGGCAACTGAAATCAGATTATATTACCCTTAGTAAGTCTCCTTGTTACCCTGACCCTAACTCATTTAACTCGTCTAATAGAAAACGTTAGGTGACAGGAATGAATAAAAACAACTATAGGTAAAAAGGTAACATAGCCAAACTAGTAACAATGAATACGGTCTGTATTCATTGATAGTAACAAGTTTCCTATGATAACTAAACAACACAAGTTGATACAGTTTTTAGTTCGAAAAAATCCATAAACAAAAATTTGTCAATTGTAGACAAATACCTTAAAAATTGCGTCGATAATCCATATTGAAAAGTGCCTGAATTAGACTCAATTCCAATTAAATAATAAAACAAAAACAAGAATTTACAAGATATCAAAAAGTAAAAGTTTAAATCTTGAATTATGAACTAAAAATAAAATAATTTACTCCTGATTTTACTTTCAATGTTAATTGTAACTACATCAAAAACTTAAATTCTATTTGATCAAAATAATGCTTTTTACTTTCTCCCCCTTATACGAAGTATATGGAGAAAGTATTGTGTTTTCGTCAAAATTTTCGAATTTGAGTTGTTAGTGGAAATTTTTGTTTTGGTACTCCCTGAATCCAAAAAAGTGATTTTTACGTGATGTCTGTGTGTCTGTTTGTCCGTCTGTCTGTCTGTCTGTCTGTATGGATGTGTACAGAGCTAGAGCCCTAAACAATGGTCCAATTTTTATGAAATTTGCTATGTAGGTACTAATTCACGATATCTCCAGGTATTTTTTTAATTTTTAGAATTTTTTTATTTTTAAGGGTAATTATCCCCCAAAAACCGCCAAAAAACATGAAGTATCAAGATTTCTTAAAAACGGCTCTAACGATTTTGATTAAACTTTATTCGTTTGTAGAACTTTAGTTTTCCGAAAAAATTACACCACCCGAATTTCTGTAAAAATTTGGGTTCAGAAATTACAAGACTCAAAATATAAAAAATTCAGTGTTTTGGATAAAAAAACAAACAAAACATAAATATAAAAAATATTAAAATTCACCATTAAAAAGAGCTAAAAAAAATAAATATTTTGGTATTTTGAATTACTATTCCACGATTACTGGTTGCGGAGAAAATTTTAATTTTAATTTTGCGGTAAACGCAGTACGTTGTTCAATGTTATTTTTATAGGGAATACAAAAATTACTATTTCTCTCTTATTTACTAATCAATTTCTTTCAAACTTGATATGCTTGTTAAGTTAGCATTGAGCAACGGAGGAAATTCTAAATATGTTGCCCCTTACTAAATTACTAACCCTAGGCGGGGGGAATAGGAAGTATTTCCCCTCTTAAAACCACGTGTGTAGCAATGAATTCTGTAGTGCCTCCAAAACAGGGATTTGGTGATGTTTTTAAAACAACTTGTTTACAAGATTTTCTGTCCAGTACATTCGAACCGTGCTTTGTGTATTCTATATTTAGTAAATAAAAAGTAATTTATTCATTCAAGTTGGGCTAAAAGGGAGAAAGTATGTGTCAGTTTCCTGATACCGTTTATTTACTTTCTCCCCCTTATACATAGTATATGGATAAAGTTTTATTTTCGTCAAAATTTTCGAAATTTAGTTGTTAGCGGAAATATTTGTTTTGGTGCTCCCTGAACCCAAAAAAGAGATTGTTACGTGATATCTGTGAGTAGATGTGAACTAGCGGGGAGGCGCCACTTCCGGCGCTTTTTCCCCATGTTATTCTTATGGGGAGCCGTTTTTGCACCGACGCCAGCTCCCGCCTATACTAATAAGCCACAAGTTTCCGCGCTGGCCTATATTAATACCCAACCCTTGCCTATATTAAATATATTTTCCCCATCCCTCCTCTATATTTTTTAAAATTAATTTTCAAATTCAGGCTAAAAAACTATCTTTAATGTTTATAGTCCGATTTGTCTGCAATTTGGATATGTTATTGTCCTAGGCAAGTTTTTTAATAAATTCCACTTACATTTCCCAAATTAACTATTACAGTCAAATTAAAAAATATTTTTGAAAAATACTGCCAATTGCCAACTTCTTTATTTACTGTCCGATTTGTTTAAAATTTAGATATGTTATTGTTACAGGCAAATGTTTTAATAAATTAGCCTTACATATCCCAAATTCACTATTACGGTCAAATTAAAAAATATTTTTGAAAAATACTGCCAATTGCCAACTTCTTTATTTACTGTCCGATTTGTTTAAAATTTAGATATGTTATTGTCCTAGGCAAGTGTTTTAATAAATTCCACTTACATTTCCCAAATTAACTATTACAGTCAAATTAAAAAATATTTTTGAAAAATACTGCCAATTGCCAACTTCTTTATTTACTGTCCGATTTGTTTAAAATTTAGATATGTTATTGTTACAGGCAAATGTTTTAATAAATTAGCCTTACATTTCCCAAACTCACTATTACAGTCAAATTAAAAAATATTTTTGAAAAATACTGCCAATTGCCAACTTCTTTATTTACTGTCCGATTTGTTTAAAACTTGGATATGTTATTGTCGTAGGCAAGTGTTTTAATAAATTACACTTACATTTCCCAAATTCACCATTACAGTCAAATTAAAAAATATTTTTGAAAAATACTGCCAATTGCCAACTTCTTTATTTACTGTCCGATTTGTTTAAAATTTGGATATGTTATTGTTGTAGGCTAGTGTATATGCACCATTCACATTTTACAAATATTGCGGTTAAATTTTAAAAAATTTGGAAAAATACTGCCAATTGGCAACTTCTTTATTTATGGTCTGATTTGTTTAAAATTTATATATGTCATTATTCTAGGCTAGTGTTTTAATAAATTACACTTACATTTCCCAAATTCACCATTACAGTCAAATTAAAAAATATTTTTGAAAAATACTGCCAATTGCCAACTTCTTTATTTACTGTCCGATTTGTTTAAAATTTGGATATGTTATTGTTGTAGGCTAGTGTATATGCACCATTCACATTTTACAAATATTGCGGTTAAATTTTAAAAAATTTGGAAAAATACTGCCAATTGGCAACTTCTTTATTTATGGTCTGATTTGTTTAAAATTTATATATGTCATTATTCTAGGCTAGTGTATATGTACCATCCACATTTGACAAATTAACTATAATGGTCAAATTTAAAAAATATTTTGAAAAATATACTAACAATTTCAAACTTCTTTATTTACTGTCTGATTTATTTTCGAATATGTTATAGCTCTTATATAGGTAACAAGACCACACTACCACACGCTCCATTACCCACTTGTCTTTTTTGTTTATTTATTTTGCTGTAATCCCAAAACTGACTTTGCTGTTTATTGTCCGATTTGCCTACACTTTGGATATTGTCCTAAGCATTTATTGTCTGATTTATTTTTGGATATGTTACAGCCCCCAACTATTATATCTAAAATTACAATATTATTTCCACCTATAATACAGTTGATGTGTTGTTTGTTTTGCCGCAACCTAAAAACTAACATTGGTATTTGTGTTTTTACAAAACTATATTTTGTAAATTACTTCCAATAACTCCTTTATTTACTTTTCGACTTGTTATATCCCCTTATATCTAAATTTACCGTATATTTTTTCCTTAAATACCCCATTTCCAAATTCAATATTACGGTTGGATTAAAAAAAATAAATGCAAGCTTATTATATACATCCAGCTGATAAGTAATATATATCCACAATTATGGTCAGAACTGCCTAAATTTTGGATATGTTTTAAGCCAATACGATAGCAAAAAATAAATTTTTAAAACCCAAAACAACTAAACACAAAACACTAATCTTTCTTTGTGCTTGTTTGGAGTAGTCTTTATTTTATCCAACTTAATTTTAATTTTGTAGTTAAAATCAAACTTCCCACATTCTAGCTCCCTTTCCAGCCAGTGGTTGGAGACATAAAGGTTACGAATATTTTCAAACTGTACAATATATCTTTTTCTACCCCTATGTTGGACTTGTTTAATAGCGCTTATTAATAATTCCGCACCACATTCCAAATCCTCCAGTCTACTACATTCTTTAAATTTAACATTGCCTTTAATATCTTGCATCTCTATGTCTTCTTGTCCAACATCCCACTCATTGTTACGGAAACTTAGGTTTTCTATTTTTGGAAAGGAATTGCCATAAAATGTTGCGGTTCCGTTAGTGTTAAAGCTTGCAAGTGGCTCGTTGGTAGGTAGATAAATAATGTCCAAATCACCACTGTATGGCAACACGCTATAACCTTGCCTATTCTTATTTATCTCTATAAATACAGTTTTACAGACACCTTTAACATAGTATACACCCCATCCGCCCATCCTTTTCTGCCAACACTCCCACAAACTTGTTGTTTACTACAAACGCATACACTATATAATGTCCATAATGCTCTAGATCCTCCCAACGTCGCAGGAAGTAATCTTTTAATTTATCCTCTCTTTCCCTTCTTTCTTGTTCTTTAGCCAACTGTGCTTTGTATTCCTCTGCAACAGTATTTTCCACATATTCCAATGTCTTCTAATTCCAATTTCCTCTTTTTGGAACACCCCTCTAAGAAAGGCTTGGAAAGTGGCTCTATTTCTTTAATAGTGTATGGGTACAGTTTATTGGTCCGGCTTCTTAAAACGTAGGGAGTAAGGGACTTTCCACTAAGCCTAATTCTTCTAAATTGATGTGTTTAGGTATAGTGGAGAAAGGTGTATTTGATTTTGTAAAACATGCGCCCCCCCCAGATTTGATGTAACACTTATGCTTTACACTTATGGCATCCTCCTCTATTACCTCTACATAGTTAGTTGGTAAACAGTTAAAGCTAAATGCAGATAGAGCATACTTTATTAATTTTTCCCTTTGTGTACTATCTTTTGGCAGTTTTAGTTGTACTCCAGTTATCTTCCCCCAATATGCGTATTGTAATAAATCGTTAAACAACAACTGTTTTGTAATTGATTGGCAACTTTCACCCACATCTTATGCAGAGGTACAGCATAGAATGGAGCATTTTGAAAGTACCGTTTGTTGTCTTCTATTAGACTTAAACAATCTCTTAAAGGTTCAAACCCTTTACCTCTACAATAGTTATAGATTGTTGCCTCTAACCTTGTTATTCCATTCTCTCTAGCTAGTTTAGACGAGAACGTTTCTTTTAGTCTCGCATCTGGACAGTTTACAAAGTTTATTATATGGTTTCCTATACTTTTAATTACTCCAGGGCATGTAATCTGGCATATAAATTTATTATATATTTTTACCCTGCTATTTACATTAAACCATGTTAAACAGTCTTTACTAACATTATCTACAATAACATTATATCCATTCGCCCCTTGGTAGCAAAAGTTAAAGTTTTCTGTAAGATATTGGCACATTTCCTCTTTATTAAATATTCCAGCCAAATCTAGTGTTATATCGAAATCCATAAGATAGTACATTTCTTTTTCCACATCTTGCAGTATCTTTGGAAGATCTTCCAACAAATCCTTAATTTTAACATTTGCAAGCTCTATTTTATAGGGAATTGCTATAGGATCATCGTACTTTTGTTTAATTTGCTCAATATCTTTCTTTATTATTTGTAACACACCCTCGCTTTGGGAGAATGGTAGTTTGGCCACAACACCATGTCGAGCTAAAGAGAACTTTTTAAATATTCCTCATAAGTAGCTATTAAACGAGCCACATATTTCCTTCTTAACTTTAAATTTATTCCGAACGTCCCCATCACAATCCGTAACATTGGTTATCTTAACTAACATTATGTTATCACAAAACGCATCCGTTATAGATGTTAAGTTATTTAATTTTGGTTCGCCCTCGCAATATTACCTATGTCTGTAAGAAGGTTATTATTACGTAGATTTTCTAATAAAAACCATATACCGAATCTTTCGTTAGTAGGTTTAATACAATTCCCCAATAAATGGCTAACAGAGTACATTTCTTTTATACAAAAAAGTAGCGGAAACATGTAAACAGGTCAGATTACACTATAGGTATATGTGTGTTGTAAATATATATTGTATATAAACATAGGCGAGCGGCAAGTGTAACACGTACGTGGACACCCACATGCAAATATGGAATACCCCCAAATTCGACTAAATAAGTTTATAGTCTCAATATAATTAACATATTAACATTAGTACCCAAATTGTCGAAATTCTATAATTCTATTCTTAGTCCTTGTATTAGGTTTTGTACTATTAAACCCAACATCCTGTGCAGTAGAGTAATATATGTATTTAATACAGATACGCACATTCTACAAGACCTATACATCTGTTGTATAAGCAGCAGAATAGACGTCTCATTGTG
Organism: Allygus modestus; assembly: GCA_963675035.1. Taxonomy (NCBI): domain Eukaryota; kingdom Metazoa; phylum Arthropoda; class Insecta; order Hemiptera; family Cicadellidae; genus Allygus; species Allygus modestus. Next base: position 107,873,950 of record OY776116.1, read on the forward strand.
TTGTTGTAAAGTAAAACATAAATGTGCTGGATACAACCGGCCAGATATTAGACAGGAAATGTGTTGGAAGTGTATTGCCAAAGACAAACACCACATAGTGCAGCATGTAATCAATCCATTACTATTTAGACAGTATTGGTACAACATCCGATATATTAGCCAAACCCAGTCCAAACATTGTGTCCTCAAAATGTTATGATTGTGTTAAATTTGTTTATATTACATACATTTCTTACACAATTTACAAACTATTTTTTGTGTCAGTTGACAGAACCTGTAAAGTTGTGTAAAATGGCTGTAAACCAGTATCTGTGCCTGTGTCGTAATGTGTTGGAGTGTGTCATTTATTGTGTCTCTGCATTTGTGTTGTTTTATAAACTTTAAATATTACTATGTCCTTATACTCTTACTATTTCTGTTACTATAATATTAATTTGTTACTGTTTGTTTTCCAAGTTTTATTGTGGGTTTGGCTAATATATCGGATGTTGTACCAATACTGTCTAAATAGTAATGGATTGATTACATGCTGCACTATGTGGTGTTTGTCTTTGGCAATACACTTCCAACACATTTCCTGTCTAATATCTGGCCGGTTGTATCCAGCACATTTATGTTTTACTTTACAACAACACAATGAGACGTCTATTCTGCTGCTTATACAACAGATGTATAGGTCTTGTAGAATGTGCGTATCTGTATTAAATACATATATTACTCTACTGCACAGGATGTTGGGTTTAATAGTACAAAACCTAATACAAGGACTAAGAATAGAATTATAGAATTTCGACAATTTGGGTACTAATGTTAATATGTTAATTATATTGAGACTATAAACTTATTTAGTCGAATTTGGGGGTATTCCATATTTGCATGTGGGTGTCCACGTACGTGTTACACTTGCCGCTCGCCTATGTTTATATACAATATATATTTACAACACACATATACCTATAGTGTAATCTGTCCTGTTTACATGTTTCCGCTACTTTTTTGTATAAAAGAAATGTACTCTGTTAGCCATTTATTGGGGAATTGTATTAAACCTACTAACGAAAGATTCGGTATATGGTTTTTATTAGAAAATCTACGTAATAATAACCTTCTTACAGACATAGGTAATATTGCGAGGGCGAACCAAAATTAAATAACTTAACATCTATAACGGATGCGTTTTGTGATAACATAATGTTAGTTAAGATAACCAATGTTACGGATTGTGATGGGGACGTTCGGAATAAATTTAAAGTTAAGAAGGAAATATGTGGCTCGTTTAATAGCTACTTATGAGGAATATTTAAAAAGTTCTCTTTAGCTCGACATGGTGTTGTGGCCAAACTACCATTCTCCCAAAGCGAGGGTGTGTTACAAATAATAAAGAAAGATATTGAGCAAATTAAACAAAAGTACGATGATCCTATAGCAATTCCCTATAAAATAGAGCTTGCAAATGTTAAAATTAAGGATTTGTTGGAAGATCTTCCAAAGATACTGCAAGATGTGGAAAAAGAAATGTACTATCTTATGGATTTCGATATAACACTAGATTTGGCTGGAATATTTAATAAAGAGGAAATGTGCCAATATCTTACAGAAAACTTTAACTTTTGCTACCAAGGGGCGAATGGATATAATGTTATTGTAGATAATGTTAGTAAAGACTGTTTAACATGGTTTAATGTAAATAGCAGGGTAAAAATATATAATAAATTTATATGCCAGATTACATGCCCTGGAGTAATTAAAAGTATAGGAAACCATATAATAAACTTTGTAAACTGTCCAGATGCGAGACTAAAAGAAACGTTCTCGTCTAAACTAGCTAGAGAGAATGGAATAACAAGGTTAGAGGCAACAATCTATAACTATTGTAGAGGTAAAGGGTTTGAACCTTTAAGAGATTGTTTAAGTCTAATAGAAGACAACAAACGGTACTTTCAAAATGCTCCATTCTATGCTGTACCTCTGCATAAGATGTGGGTGAAAGTTGCCAATCAATTACAAAACAGTTGTTGTTTAACGATTTATTACAATACGCATATTGGGGGAAGATAACTGGAGTACAACTAAAACTGCCAAAAGATAGTACACAAAGGGAAAAATTAATAAAGTATGCTCTATCTGCATTTAGCTTTAACTGTTTACCAACTAACTATGTAGAGGTAATAGAGGAGGATGCCATAAGTGTAAAGCATAAGTGTTACATCAAATCTGGGGGGGGCGCATGTTTTACAAAATCAAATACACCTTTCTCCACTATACCTAAACACATCAATTTAGAAGAATTAGGCTTAGTGGAAAGTCCCTTACTCCCTACGTTTTAAGAAGCCGGACCAATAAACTGTACCCATACACTATTAAAGAAATAGAGCCACTTTCCAAGCCTTTCTTAGAGGGGTGTTCCAAAAAGAGGAAATTGGAATTAGAAGACATTGGAATATGTGGAAAATACTGTTGCAGAGGAATACAAAGCACAGTTGGCTAAAGAACAAGAAAGAAGGGAAAGAGAGGATAAATTAAAAGATTACTTCCTGCGACGTTGGGAGGATCTAGAGCATTATGGACATTATATAGTGTATGCGTTTGTAGTAAACAACAAGTTTGTGGGAGTGTTGGCAGAAAAGGATGGGCGGATGGGGTGTATACTATGTTAAAGGTGTCTGTAAAACTGTATTTATAGAGATAAATAAGAATAGGCAAGGTTATAGCGTGTTGCCATACAGTGGTGATTTGGACATTATTTATCTACCTACCAACGAGCCACTTGCAAGCTTTAACACTAACGGAACCGCAACATTTTATGGCAATTCCTTTCCAAAAATAGAAAACCTAAGTTTCCGTAACAATGAGTGGGATGTTGGACAAGAAGACATAGAGATGCAAGATATTAAAGGCAATGTTAAATTTAAAGAATGTAGTAGACTGGAGGATTTGGAATGTGGTGCGGAATTATTAATAAGCGCTATTAAACAAGTCCAACATAGGGGTAGAAAAAGATATATTGTACAGTTTGAAAATATTCGTAACCTTTATGTCTCCAACCACTGGCTGGAAAGGGAGCTAGAATGTGGGAAGTTTGATTTTAACTACAAAATTAAAATTAAGTTGGATAAAATAAAGACTACTCCAAACAAGCACAAAGAAAGATTAGTGTTTTGTGTTTAGTTGTTTTGGGTTTTAAAAATTTATTTTTTGCTATCGTATTGGCTTAAAACATATCCAAAATTTAGGCAGTTCTGACCATAATTGTGGATATATATTACTTATCAGCTGGATGTATATAATAAGCTTGCATTTATTTTTTTTAATCCAACCGTAATATTGAATTTGGAAATGGGGTATTTAAGGAAAAAATATACGGTAAATTTAGATATAAGGGGATATAACAAGTCGAAAAGTAAATAAAGGAGTTATTGGAAGTAATTTACAAAATATAGTTTTGTAAAAACACAAATACCAATGTTAGTTTTTAGGTTGCGGCAAAACAAACAACACATCAACTGTATTATAGGTGGAAATAATATTGTAATTTTAGATATAATAGTTGGGGGCTATAACATATCCAAAAATAAATCAGACAATAAATGCTTAGGACAATATCCAAAGTGTAGGCAAATCGGACAATAAACAGCAAAGTCAGTTTTGGGATTACAGCAAAATAAATAAACAAAAAAGACAAGTGGGTAATGGAGCGTGTGGTAGTGTGGTCTTGTTACCTATATAAGAGCTATAACATATTCGAAAATAAATCAGACAGTAAATAAAGAAGTTTGAAATTGTTAGTATATTTTTCAAAATATTTTTTAAATTTGACCATTATAGTTAATTTGTCAAATGTGGATGGTACATATACACTAGCCTAGAATAATGACATATATAAATTTTAAACAAATCAGACCATAAATAAAGAAGTTGCCAATTGGCAGTATTTTTCCAAATTTTTTAAAATTTAACCGCAATATTTGTAAAATGTGAATGGTGCATATACACTAGCCTACAACAATAACATATCCAAATTTTAAACAAATCGGACAGTAAATAAAGAAGTTGGCAATTGGCAGTATTTTTCAAAAATATTTTTTAATTTGACTGTAATGGTGAATTTGGGAAATGTAAGTGTAATTTATTAAAACACTAGCCTAGAATAATGACATATATAAATTTTAAACAAATCAGACCATAAATAAAGAAGTTGCCAATTGGCAGTATTTTTCCAAATTTTTTAAAATTTAACCGCAATATTTGTAAAATGTGAATGGTGCATATACACTAGCCTACAACAATAACATATCCAAATTTTAAACAAATCGGACAGTAAATAAAGAAGTTGGCAATTGGCAGTATTTTTCAAAAATATTTTTTAATTTGACTGTAATGGTGAATTTGGGAAATGTAAGTGTAATTTATTAAAACACTTGCCTACGACAATAACATATCCAAGTTTTAAACAAATCGGACAGTAAATAAAGAAGTTGGCAATTGGCAGTATTTTTCAAAAATATTTTTTAATTTGACTGTAATAGTGAGTTTGGGAAATGTAAGGCTAATTTATTAAAACATTTGCCTGTAACAATAACATATCCAAATTTTAAACAAATCGGACAGTAAATAAAGAAGTTGGCAATTGGCAGTATTTTTCAAAAATATTTTTTAATTTGACTGTAATAGTTAATTTGGGAAATGTAAGTGGAATTTATTAAAACACTTGCCTAGGACAATAACATATCTAAATTTTAAACAAATCGGACAGTAAATAAAGAAGTTGGCAATTGGCAGTATTTTTCAAAAATATTTTTTAATTTGACCGTAATAGTGAATTTGGGATATGTAAGGCTAATTTATTAAAACATTTGCCTGTAACAATAACATATCTAAATTTTAAACAAATCGGACAGTAAATAAAGAAGTTGGCAATTGGCAGTATTTTTCAAAAATATTTTTTAATTTGACTGTAATAGTTAATTTGGGAAATGTAAGTGGAATTTATTAAAAAACTTGCCTAGGACAATAACATATCCAAATTGCAGACAAATCGGACTATAAACATTAAAGATAGTTTTTTAGCCTGAATTTGAAAATTAATTTTAAAAAATATAGAGGAGGGATGGGGAAAATATATTTAATATAGGCAAGGGTTGGGTATTAATATAGGCCAGCGCGGAAACTTGTGGCTTATTAGTATAGGCGGGAGCTGGCGTCGGTGCAAAAACGGCTCCCCATAAGAATAACATGGGGAAAAAGCGCCGGAAGTGGCGCCTCCCCGCTAGTTCACATCTACTTCTGTGTGTCTGTCTGTCTGTCTGTATGGATGTGTACAGAGATAGAGTCCTAACCAATGGTCCGATTTTTATGAAATTTGCTATGTAGGTACTAATCCACGACATCTACAGGCGTTTTTTTCATTTTTGAATTTTTTATTTTTAAGGATAATTATCCCCCAAAAACCGCCAAAAAACATGAAATATCAAGATTTCTCAAAAACGGCTCTAACAATTTTAGTAGGGGGCATTGGTATGTTCAAAACCAGCAAAGGCGCGGTGATGATGCAAGGATGCAAGGTCACCCCCCCCCCCCCGATGACCTTGACCTTGCCCACCCCCGTGACGTCATCCCCCCGGTGACGTCATCCCCCCGTGACGTCATCCCCCCCGTGACGTCATCCCCCGTGACGTCATCCCCCCCGTGACGTCACCCCCCGACCTGCCCCATAGCCAAGCTCGACCCCCCCCGACCTGCCCCATAGCCAAGCTCGACCCCCCCCCCGGTCGTCTGCGGCACTTTTCGTGATGACCTTGAACATGAGGAAAAAACTTTCGAAAATTAATAACTAGCTATTACGGAAACCCCCAAATTAGTGGAGGAGGCTTACGCGGACGCCACGCGTGATCCGCACGCCTACCTGCTCATAGACTTGAAACAGTCCACGCCCGAAGAGATGCGCGTACGTTCGGCCATTTTCCCAGACGACCCGGTAAACTACGTGTACCTGCCCAAGAAGAAGTGATAAATAGGCCGAGCGTCAGTCATCATGTCACACCGCGTGAAGAAAGACGCAGCGCTGCTGAGGGGCCTAATACACGCTACGCCCAAAGAACGCAAGGCCCTGTTAAAAGCGTGCGACAAGAGTCGCATCAAGTCATTGTGCGAGTGCGCGTATAACGTGCTACGCGGAAACGTACCGCTTTCTCCCTGCCTCAAACGCAAATTGAGCAAACACAAACAGGCGCTCAGACGGCTGGTGAAACGCGGCGAGGGTTGGACCAAGAAGCGACACTACCTCGTCCAACGGGGCGGAGGGATCCTCCTACCCCTGCTGTTGAACGCTGTTCTGCCCGTTCTAGCGCAGAAGCTAATCGGACATGGAGTACGCTAGGAAAATGGTGGTTGTACCGCAGGAGCTCATCGAGAGATTGCGAGAAGGACCGGGACCAGGACCAAGAGGAGGAGCAGGTAGCGTCAATAAGCCAGCCAGCCTGGACGCTGAGATGCATCGCATATTGAGTGAAAAGCGGCTGGACGATACGGAGAAATGGAAACAATATCAGCAGGTGTTACAGCGGTTCCTGCACTTTTCCGCGGCTAAACGTCAACCCATAGGTCTGTCAATCATCGAGGGCGAGGAGAGGGAGGAGAAAGCGGCGGGGGGTCCGAGTCAGATGAAGCGCGAGTCTAGCGCCTCGGCGGAGGAGGACATCGTGGAATCGTTCTCAAAAATCTACAGGTCGGTGGCGCGCATCTTGTTGCGATTCATGACCCGGCAAGGCAGCCCCATCGCCTGGGACGCCAGTGGGGCGGTGTACGTGGACAAGGTGAAGATCCCCGATTCCAATATAGTGGACATCGCACACAGCATAGTGAGAGCGCGAAGGGCGGATCGATTGCCTACCGGCTGGCATCAAGTGATGGCCGCCTTGAAGGACATGAACGTGCCCAAAGAATACGTGAGCAATCCCACGGCGTTGCGTTACTTAGGCGTTGGGCTGGACTCGGCATCGAGCCCCTGGGGAGACACGACGGCCTCGTCGACACCCCTCTCACCGAGGTTGACACCGATACTGGACCGCCTGAGACCGCGACCTCCAGCGGCCCGAAGAAGGATAATAACCGAGGAACCCGACCGGGAATCGTCATTGGACAACTGGGAGCTGTTCTGACCGTAATGGAGACGTTGTACTACGACCCGAGCCAGCCCGGTTCCCTCGGCGGGGTGGCCGCCCTGGCCAGAGCCGCGCGCCTACCGAAACGTCGGGTAGCCGACTGGCTGCGTGCCCAGGACACCTACACGTTGCACAAGCCGGCGCGCAAGCGGTTTCCTCGCAACCGCTACGTCGTGTTCGGGCCCCGGGAGCTGTGGCAGGCGGACCTGAACGACATGCGCGGCCTGAGCCGGTTCAACGACGGAGTCAACTACCTGCTGACTGTGATAGAAGTGTTCAGCAAGCGGCTGTTCGCGGTACCACTGAAGAGGAAAAGCGGGCCTGAGGTGGCTGCTGCGTTCGAGGGAATATTCGCTGAGGCAACTCCTCGCTGCCTACAGACCGATAAGGGGACGGAGTTCACCGGGACCGCGACCAAGCGAGTGTTCAAGAGTCACGGTGTCAACTACTTCACCACGCAGAACCCCGACGTGAAGGCGGCGGTGGTGGAGCGAGTCAACCGCACGCTCAAGACCCGCATGTGGCGCTACCTGACCTACAAAAACACATATCGCTACATCGACGTGTTGGACAGGCTTGTGGACTCCTACACCTGTCCGCACAGGAGCCTGGGTGGTGGCCTGCGACCCGTGGACGCGGACAGCGGTGATGGAAAAACGGTGTACAAGGTGTGGCGTCACATGTACGGAAAGGCGATCCGGCAACGCAAGCCCAGGTTTGAGCCGGGCGACACGGTGCGCATAGCCAAGGAGAAGGGCACGTTCGCCAAAGGTTATGAGACTAACTGGAGTAAGGAGCTGTTTGTGGTGGACCACGTATACGGGTCGCATCCTCTGCCATTGTACGTGCTGCGCGACCTGAACGGGACGCCGCTGGAAGGGCGCTTCTACGAGCATGAGATGCAAAAGGTGACGATACTGGACACCAAAGGGCGAGGCCGCAGTAAGCGCTACTTGGTCAAGTGGGTCGGTTACGGAGAGGACTTCAACTCGTGGGTACCCGCATCTGATGTGCAACAGCTACTATGACGACAAAGCGCAGACAGCTGTACCTGACGTTGCCCAGCAACAGCTCAATGGACTATTATCCAAACAACACCGTGGCTAACTACATCACCCATCTACCGTCAGTCGTGCGATTGGGTGGCAATGGTGAATTGGAAGTCGCTTTAGTAGAGGTCCATTACCCGTGCTCGTTTGTCACAGTGGGGGAGGACGCTCGCGTATATCTCTACACTAAGGATGACACCGACAAGCCTGAACTGACCGCTGTAAAGATGGAAGCCGGAAACTATAAAGACATCGATGAACTGGTCAACGCCATCAACGCCATTCCAAAATTGGACTTATACCAATGCCAGTTTGAGTACGACAAAGAGATTGGGAAGGTGGAATTGATCTCGATAGACCAGACTGTGGTGCAACTGGAATTTAGCCCCACCCTAGCGTTACAGTTGGGATACGACGTGCACAATGTGGATTTGATCAAACATAGAAAAGCTATAAGACCGCCCAACTTACTGGCCGGGATCCCTTCGCACATGTACGTGTATTGTGGCCTGGTGGAACCTCAGCTAGTAGGTGACACTGTTGCGCCCTTGATAAAGATTGTGAACATCGACGCAAAAAACTACATCTACGGTGCGAGTATCACCGTGCACTTCACCGACCCTCACTACGTGCCGCTGATGAAGAGCTCCTTCGATAGTGTGGAAATCGATTTAAGGGACAGCGACGGGCGCCACCTGCCATTCCACTTCGGGACTACGTGCATGAAGCTTCACCTGCGCAGAGAGCAGCAGCAGCAATGAACCCGAACGACCCCTATCTGGCGTACTACTGCCAACAGCAGTCTGGGCACGGAGTGTCCATGGTATTCAGAGGAGCCGCTTTCCAACGCGGTCACGGCATCGGCAGTTTCCTAGGCGGGCTGATGCGTACAGTGGTCCCGTTGATCAGATCTGGCGCATCGGCGCTGGGCAAGGAGGCGCTGAGGTCCGGTGTGGGCTTCTTGGGCGACGTGGCGGCGGGCACAGCCGACCCCCGAGTCGCGGCCAACACCCGGCTCAGGGAGTTTACCGGGTCGCTGAAACGCAGGGCTGATGAAAAACTGGATCGCGTGCTAAGAGGTGGTGGCACCTATAAGAGGAGGCGTGTACAGCAGGTCACTCCTCAGTCTCTGGCGAAACTCCTCGGAGCGAGGAAGAAGAGCGCTGCACCCAAGAGGAAAAGGAAGCCAGCAAAACGTGTCGCTAAGAAGAGGAGAAGCAAGACCGTTGTACGACGTAAGAAGAGCAAGAGTACCGTGAAGGACATTTTTGGATAATGTCGTTCATACATCAAAAGTCGTGCGAGTGTGTCAAGACCGAGTTGGACCTGTTCTCGCTACCGCCCACGCAGACCAATATAGAGAGCGGTAAATGGGTGCAGTACAAGCCCATCTCCTCCCTGACAGACGACTCGCCCGTGGAGTTCATAGTTCCGGGTCATGGGGACGAGTACACGGATCTGTCACAGACGCTACTGCATGTGAAGGCTACCATTAGATCGGCTAACGGAGACGCTGTAACGGGCGATCAAGCGATAAAAGAGGTGGGTCCGATTAACAACTGGCTGCACTCGCTGTTCAGTCAAGTGGACCTGTACCTGAACAACAAACTGGTGTCTCCTCAGAACAACACGTACGCCTATCGCGCCTACCTGGAGAACCTGTTGTCCTATGGCGGTGATGCCAAGACATCACACCTCACCGCGGAGTTGTTCTATGAGGACTATGCCGGGTACATGGACGATACTGAGGAGGATAATTCCGGGCTCAAGAGTAGGAGGGAGTTTATCAAGGGCAGTCGGTACGTGGACATGGTCGGACATCTGCATGTCGACCTGTGCAACCAGGAGAAGTTCATGTTAAACGGCGTGGAGATGCGCTTTCGTCTGATCAGGTCAAAGAACTCGTTCTCCATCATGTCCAAAACCGTGGCAGACTACAAAGTGGACATCGCTGAAGTCAACCTCTTTATGCGCCGCTGTAAGATCAACCCGAGCGTGCTGTTGGCTCACAGCAGGACGCTGGAGTCGGGCACAGCCAAATATCCCATTACGCGCGTGGAAGTGAAATCCTTCACGCTACCTGCCGGTATCAGTAACAAGACTCTGGACAGCATGTTTCTGGGTCAACTACCGAAACGCGTTATAGTTGGCCTGGTCAGCAATCAGGCGTTCAACGGGGCCTACAAGAAGAACCCGTTCAACTTCACCCACAGCCACGTGAACTTCTTCGCGCTGTACATAGACGGTGAGCAAGGTCCATGTAAGCCGCTTCAACCGGATTACACGTTCGGTCGGGAGTTGTGCGTGCTCGCCTACCACACGCAGTACACCGGCACCAGCATCAATTTCTCAGACTGTGGTAACAAAGTCAGTCGCAACGAATACGCCTACGGATACTGCCTGATGGCGTTTGATCTGACACCCGATATGGCGGCCTCTCAATCCAGCCACTGGAACCTGGTGCGCAACGGTAACCTGCGCATCGAGATTGGATTCTCCGAAGCCTTGGCGGAGGCGTTCAACTGCATAGTGTACGCCGAGTTGGACAACGTCGTGGAGGTGGACCGTCATCGCAACGTCACAGTCGACTTTGGCGGTTGACTCCGCTCCGCCACCGCTAGGCAGTGCGCGCACCCGAGGTTATCCCGCTAGGCGCGCTCCCGCCAGCGCTCAGTCGAGTTCTGTCAGCCGTACGGGATGGACGTTCCGCCACCAATCTACAACGAGCCTCCGCCAGCGCGCTGTCATCACGGAAGCGTGGTGATGGATATGCAGTGTTTTAAAGACAGTGATAATGACTTTCTACTGAAAGAGGTTTGCGTGGTGGACGTGACTACCGGCACGCTGCTCCTACATCACATCGCCCGCCCACCCTTCAGTAAGGACCTCCTGACTCCCGAGAAACAGCGCGAGAGCGTCTGGGTCACTCGCCACTGCCACGGCTTGGAGTGGGACCAGGGGGACATCGCGTACGTCGCCCTGCTGGACAAGCTGCGCTCCTGCTTCATCCACCACCCCTTGGTCTACGTCAAAGGATCGCAGAAGAGGGACTTTGTACAACGCCACCTCATAACCGAGCCCGCTGCCACCACCGCTCAGGACATGGAGGATCTGGGCTGTGGGTCGCTCAACGGTGCACCCGCCTACCAGACCCTGCGCTGTCGCCACCATAAGAGCTCTCACAACCGTTGCGCCCTTCATAACTGCATAGTATTGCGGGACTGGCTCGTGGCTAACGACAGGCCAGACCCGTCCGTCTCAAGCTGCCTGTGCTGCTTCCGCCCACGATGAATACCGTTCAGATCAGAGAATGCCTGGCGAGGATCCCCGGACTGAGGAACGTCGCGGTCTACGTCTCTGACCAACTACCGGACGTGCTGGTCAAGCCTCTCACCGCCATCGTGTCCAACACGGTAGCACACACCGAGGGAGGCGAACACTGGGTGGCGTTTTACTGCTCGGAAGAAGACAGACTCGAGTACCTGGACAGCTACGGAAGGCCGCCATACCAGGCCGACTTTCAAATGTTCCTGAGGCGCAATCCTCATCACCGCCACTACATCTACAATAGGTATCGGCTCCAGGGCTACGATACTTCTGTTTGCGGCTACTACTGCCTCACTTACCTGTACTGCCGGGCTGTTCTCCGCACGTCACTCAGCGACTACGTCCAGCTCTTCGACCCTGCCGCTCCCGCCACCAACGACGCTCTGGTCCGCAGGCTCTTCCACTCCATATTCGCTTAAAACTAGTTTGTAAGGTTTTTTTGTAGTATGTGTATGTAACCTTATTACTGTACAATACATGCCTCATAATGATAAAGCTTGTGTTTTCATTTCTCCTTTCTCCTTACTAAATTTAAAAAAATTAGCAAAACTGAGGCAGCGGGGCTGGACCTCAGGTTTATATACCAGCGGCGCGTGTCACTGGCTGAGCCCCCGCCAAGCGGCAGTGAAGGCCGCCAAATAGGGCGCGCCACGAGACCCCTCGGACATCAGCAAGCCTCTGAGCAATTCGAGGGTGACCCCTCGGACATCAGCAAACCACTAAGCAACTCCTTCCTGGGCAACTCCTTCAGGGTCGTCCCCGACACGCGCCGCCAACCGCTCCCGGTTGGCGGGGGCTTTTTAAGCTGCACGGCTCGGGCCAAACGGCCCATAACGCCTTTCTCACACACACTTGAGTTTTTTCTGAGCCTAACGGCTTGTGACTTTTGAGTGAGTAAAGGGAGGAAATAAACAACTCGGGTTCATGCTGTACATAAAACTATTATCGTATAATTACTTACAAATACTATTTACAATTTTTCCTCTTATAACTAATATATACAACTAGACGGGGAATTCCTCTTCTCCCTCGTCTTCGTCCTCGGGCTGGCGCTGTCCCTCCTCCTCACCATCCACCTCCATCCGCTGCGGATGTTCTCCTCTCCTCCTCCTGGCCAGCTGTAGCGGCGGGATGTCTTTATGTCCCCACGGTAGAGTGTGGATTTTGTCGGGGAGGACGAGCCGCTTGTCATCAGCTGAGTTGAGACTCAGCTTGTTCACCTGCACGGTGTAAACTCGGTGCAGGTGGGACTGGAACCGGACGTTGGTGGTGTGTTTCTGGACCCCGTTAAATAAGCACTCTCGGTAGTCGTCGGGGGTGAGGACGTTCTTGACAACGCCCTTCGCAACCCCCTTGGCTCGGTTGAGAGCCTTACTGCCGCCTGTCGCTGCGTCCTCGATGTCCATGAAGTACAACTTGGACCGCAGGCCGAGGTACTCGAATAAGGACAGGCCGTTACACTCGTCCTTAAACTTTCCAATGACCTTGGCGTTGACGGGGCTGTAGCAGGGGTGGGACCTCGGGTACCCGCTGGTGTCAAAATCATCCAGGTGCTCCTTCATCTCGGCGTAGACGTCCTGGGACACGATGTCAAAGACGAAGCTGTCCGTGTCCATGTAGTCCACGGTGAGGCGGTCACCATAGCGCTCCTTCATCTTCCGCAGGAACTCGTACATGAGCCACTTGCTCAGCTCCAGGACTGACATGCCTACGTAGACCGGCTTGTCCAACACGATGTTGACTTTGGACAGATGCACCAGGGCCACGTCCTCCGTGTAGTACGTTCGGTCCAGGAAGTTGGATCTGGCAACGTACTTGGAGAACTTCTCCGGGGTACACACCAGCTTGACGTTGAGGCGCTTCCGTACATTCTCAATGGTTTTGCCGAAGACCGCGTTATTCATGAGCTTGAAGAAGTCCTGTTCAAACTTCGTTTTGGCCTTCTTCCGCAGCTCGGTGTTCATGAGGATGTACGGTTCCAACCACCGCGACTGGCGAAACGAGATCGCTCGATGCACCGCGACCAGCTCCAACCCGTTTTGCAGCGCCTGCTGCAAGACCCTGTAATGGCAGATGTAGTGCGCCTTGTCGTCCAGGGTCGTCAACAGTTTGGGGAAGTTCCCTGTTGGCGGACGCTTCGTCTCGCAGCAGTAGGGAAGGTCCTTGTGCAGGTCGTGTAGGCGCGCGGGGTAGTGGAGGTCCACTTCCAAGATGTAGCCTCGTTCGGCCTCCCCGTCCAGCGCCGCTATGTCCAACGCCTGGATTTCCTCACGGCTGAGCCAATGGAAGTCTCCGGTCGGCAGGCACTGGGACATGGCCCAGCCGTAGAGGTTGTTGGCGTCCAGGTACAGAAGGAAGCGCGTGGGCTCGTCCGGGCGGTAGTCCGGGCACCTGTCGTGGTTGGCCTTGGCGTAGCGGGTGATGGCCTGTGAGATCCCTCCCCGGATCCCCTGCTCCACGACCAGGTACATGTCGAAGTCCTGCAGCGTGTCCAGCTCCACGTCGCAGGTCTTGAGCATCACGTCCCACGCGTAGGATGGCAGGGTGTAATAGTGGGCGGGGTCCAGCCCGTACTCTGCAAGCGACCTATCGCGGAACTGCTCAAAGACATCGGTGAGCAGGGCGATGTCGCATCGCAGGTACTTGTCAGCATAGTCCTTGAGGTTGCGACACTCGAAGGCTCGCCACACGTTGAGGGCGTGCTCGTACTCCTCGTCCTTGATGTCCTCTAGGGTCATGGAGTTCCTGAACGCCTCCTTGGGTGGCAGCTCCCTAGTCCTGTACAACGTGTCGTAGGACGTCACGAAGTCGTAGGGGAACACGCCCTTTCTGCGCACCAGGTCGAACAGCCGGTCGTCGGGGAAGCGCTTCCTCGTCTCACGCATCCTGTCCGTGGGAAGTCCCGCCGCCAGGTTGGCCAGGCTCATGGACAGGAACCTGTACGTGTCCAGGAAGCGCACCGCGAAAGATGACTGTCGTTGGTTGTCCCCGGGCTGACCAAAGTGGAATCGCTTGGTAAAAGCGATGTACCGCTCCTCCGTGTGTGCCAACACGTCCACATCGCCGGGGTCGATGGCCAGCTCGCGCACTACGAAGTGGGCGTCGTAGTTGGACAGGTTGTGGAAGTAGCAGTTGATGTGTTGCTGCTCCCGGTACCTGAGGTTGCACGAGCGGTGTGCCGCTCCTCGGAACTCGTAGGGCGGGGCGTGATTGTGGTCCCGCACCTTGACGTCCTGGCCCGTGAACTCCTTCCCGCAGAGGTAGCAGTGAGTCGCCGCCAGGTACTCGTCCATCTCCTGCCGGGTCAGAGAAGGGTGCAGAGCTCTCGTGCTGAACAGGAACTCCCACAGCATCAACACGTCCATCTTGAGTCTCTCCATAAACACCTTGGACGCGTCGGCCCCGAAGTAGACCCGGGGTTCAAACTCCTCCAGCCCCAGCGAGTCCACGATCTGGTAGGCAAAGGCGTACGGGACGTGCATTTGCAAGGGCCTCGTGCCAGGCGGCGCTTCTACCGGGTCAACAGCGACGGGCTGCAGAGCACACTCGAAGCCCGCGTAAACGCAAAAGCGCTCGCGCCGAGTGTACTCGGGGTGGGCGAAGCGGATCTGCTGCTTTTGAGACATGTCCAAGCGGAGGGGGGCCTTGGCAATGCAGTATCGCATGTGCTCCTCCAGACGCTCGGCACCGGACAGTTCCAGCTTGTTGGGCCGGTTGTCAAAGTAGGCGAATCATCGCTTACACACGTGGATAGTGCCGCAGTGGGACGTCAGCTGGGGTCGCACCAGCCTGCTGACGTTCGCGATGTAGGCGTAGTGACTGTCCCCGCCGGTGGTCACGTACAACAGGTCCCGGTGATCCTCCAACTCCCGCTTGCATATCTTCAGCGGGAACACGCGGTCCTGGAACTTTGGGGATCCGTCGGGGCGTCTCCCCACCATGGCGCGCTCGATACCGTATACGTTGACGCTGATGGCGTTCTTCCTCTCAAGGCTGGCAACCTCTTGTTTTTCCCCTAGAGTCTGTTTCCTCATCTCGATCGCCAGTTACCCAAGCCTGTTAAATACAAGGGTGAGGAGGTGGCGGTGAGGAACTATACAGAGGGCTGGCAACCTCTTGTTTACTTCTCGAGTTTGTTTTCTCGTCTTAATTGCCGATTTACCCAGTCAGGGCCGATTACTCTCTCTCATAAAAACAAGTCATTAGTTATCAACCTCTTGTTTTCCCTTAGAGTCTGTTTCCTCATCACGATCGCCAGTTACCCAAGCCTGTTAAATACAAGGGTGAGGAGGTGGCGGTGAGGAACTATATAGAGGGCTGGTAACCTCTTGTTTACCTCTCGAATCTGTTTTCTTGTCTTAATTGTCAGTTTACCCAATCAGGACCGTTTACTCTCTCATAAAAACAAGTCATTAGTTATCAAAGTCCACGGGCGCGCCGTGACGTCATGGGTGAGGATACTGGAGAAGAAAGCATACTTAATAAATCTACTGGCGGTTTCTTATTTCACCTAAAACTGTACCTGGTGCTTGGTTGTGAGGAGTAGGAGGATGAACTGTGGCGAGGTGGCGTTGCAGGTTGTCACTTCGCCCGAAGTGTCTACCGCAGACATGGCAGTCGTAATGGCGGTCGTTGTAGGCGGATGCAGCGTGACGATCCAGGTTTCCAGCGTTCGCGGAGACGCGACCGCAGACCTCACACATACAAGAAACAGCCATCTGATTGAAAAGCAAAACCTAATTTCATTTCGCTTAAACATTTTTTTTTTAAAAAGAGTGGTAGTGAATCTATTTTGCTTTTTAAGTTTGATTCATTAATTTTAATCGTTATAAAACACAACTGTTTCAAGGTCATTACAATTCCACTCATCTCCATCGGAAAAAGAAACAACGACAAGGCTCAGTGTACTGGGATATGTAAAAGATTAATTATTAATGTTAGCTAATAAGATTTTAGAGCATTGGTAAACTTGCTGACGAAAAAGTAAATTACATGTTACTTACATTTTAAGATATTCAAAGAGAAAGTCGTAACAGTCGCATAAGTAATCACCGCGATAGTAACGAAAATTAAAAATAACGAATAATTAAAATAGAAACACTAATTAATAAATATGTTGTTACTTACGTTAACTTTTACGGGAATCCAAAGGCAATGAACAGCAGGTTGTGTAGGTGTATCGCAGAGACAGCAATACTTCGTCCGCACAGTAAGAGCTCCAAAGACAAACTGACGAAACCCTTGAGGACGCGCTCATAAATAGCACTCCAGTCGGGAGGAGGCCTCATGCTACGCACTTGCCGGAGGAGTGAGAGGTCTGGAAGGCCGCTGATGAGTAAACAGCCCCGGGCGGTCACGTAGGCCCTAGCACGCGCCTCAACACGTGACTCCGCGGAGCCGCTCACGGGGGGGGGGACTTAATAGCGAGCCCGTTTAACGGTGGATTCTCAATTTTCTTTAAGGGATGGTTTACTTAGGCCGCCGCCCGACATGTGGTGAAGTTTCATTAAAATCGGTCGGTAAACAGCTGAGATCCCATAAGGAAAACGCGTTTAAAAACTAATAGCGGGCCCGTTTAACGGTTGATTTTCAATTTTCTTTAAGGGATGGTTTACTTAGGCCGCCACCCGACATGTGGTGAGGTTTCGTCAAAATCGGTGGGTAAACAGCTGAGATCCCATAAGGAAAACGCGGTTATAAATTAATAGCGGCCTTGTTTGATGGCGGATCTATGGGGTTCTTACGTCATTCGCTTCCTCTGGGATAGGCCTACACTCTGGAAAAAGTCCCGTGGGAATCGGTGGGTAAATAAGCTAGTTATTAATTTTCGAAAGTTTTTTCCTCATGTTCAAGGTCATCACGAAAAGTGCTGCAGACGACCGGGGGGGGGGTCGAGCTTGGCTATGGGGCAGGTCGGGGGGGTCGAGCTTGGCTATGGGGCAGGTCGGGGGGGTCGAGCTTGGCTATGGGGCAGGTCGGGGGGTCGTCAAGTTCAAGGTCATCGGGGGGGATGACGTCACGGGGGGGGTCAAGGTCAAGGTCATCGGGGGGGGACCTTGCATCCTCGCATCCTCACCGCGCCTTTGCTGGTTTTGAACATACCAATGCCCCCTACTAATTTTGAATAAACTTTATTCGTTTGTAAAACTTTAGTTTTCCAAAAAAATTACACCACCCGCATTTATGTAAAAATTCGGGTTCATAAATTACAAGACTAAAAATATAAAAAATTCAGTGTTTTGGATAAAAAAACAAACAAAACATAAATATAAAAAATATTACTATTCACCATAAAAAAGAGCTAATAAAAATAAATAATTTGGTATTTTGAATTAATATTCTACGATTACTGGTTGTGGAGAAAATTTAAATTTTCATTTTGCAGTAAACGCAGTATGTTGCCCAATGTTATTCTTATGGGGAATACAAAAATTACTATTTCTCTCTTGTTTATTGATCAATTTCGTTCAAACTTGATATGCTTGTCAAGTTAGCACTGACCAACAGAGGAAATTCGAAATATTTTGTCCCTTAATAACCCTGGGGGAGAATAGGGGGCATTTCCCCTCTGAAAACCACGTGTGTAGCGATGGATTCTGTAGTGCCTCCTAAACAGGGATTTGGGTGGATATTTTTGAAAACAAACTTGTTAACAAGATTTTCTGTACATTCGACCGTGCTTTGTATTCTATATTTAGTAAATAAAAAGTAATTTATTCATTATAGTTGGGCTAAAAGGGAGAAATTATGTATCAATTTCCTGATACCGTTTATTATAATCAGTTGGACAAGTTCGTTGGGCAAAACAATCGGAAAACTCTAACCCCCTTTTTGGTGATTTTAAGTTTTCAAATTTTGAGTTTTTGGGCCCAAAAAAGGTCATAAAAGCCCCGAATGTACACTTGTTGCACATTAAAGTATTGTACGTAAAATCTCAAAGATTTTAAGCTCTCCCTCATCGTTCTAGCACAAGTACTTACCGAGTTATTAAAGAAAATGTTAATTGCCAAAATACAGTACGTTGTCTTATGGGGATTTTACACTGGAAAAGGCTGTTTTTCATATACCAACTTGTTATCCCGACTATACCTCCTTCTAATTTTATAATGTACAACACTGGCATCCTATTAGTGAATTTAAATATAACCAGGAACATCGGAACAGCCAAAAAATAACATTTTTCAATTTTCAAAAAAATGTAACCATAGTGTTAATTTAAACCCTTTATTTGATCATTAAAAGGTTTTAATGCGGAAATTCACTTCCCTCACGTCAGCGTGCTGCGTGCGATCTCATTTTACTTAAAAACTAGTTTGAATTGGAAAACTTGATCAGTTTGTATTTCTCTTAAGAGGAAAATTAACTTGTTTAGTATAAGCAGATTAAAAACATATATTTTTTATTTAGTCAGTATACTGGGATAAAATATTCCATCGGATTATATACCAGATAAGGGCTCTTGAGCCCCACGTGTTAATCCCAGTAATGTATTGCCCTGGCATTGACAAATGGTGACAGTTTTGCATGAAGAGTATAATCCAAATTTACATTTCCATCTAGTCACTAATTGATTATTTATTTGTGAACAATTTTATATATTTGCATTTTCCTCTTTCTATATAACTCACTGTCCCCAATATGCTAGTATTCTTTTTTAATACAAGTTGAATTATTTTTACGATAGATTGTAGCCCAAGAAATAAGTTACTACTCGTTTAACAACTCTTTGTGTTTATAATTTCTTTAATTATCATTTATTTGAAATTTTAAGTTTCCACCTTATGAACAAATTTCTGATGGAAGCTCGCCGCTCGAAGATGGTGTCGTATGACCTCTTTGGACTTAGGGGGATTCGCTACTGAAAATGGGTAAAAATCATCAAAAATAAAATTTTTTGTAGATTTGGACCTATTACATGAAAAAATATGATATAAGATATGATTGAACATTATTTTCATAAAAAAATATATTTTCTGTGCTACTTCACTCTCACGAAATTTAACGATGTCATTATTTTAGGTTATATATTTTTAAATATTATTTGTAAGTAGGCCTGATGAATATTTACTAATTTGGTGTGTAAATAAGCTAATGTAACAATAACAAAGTTTTTAGCCATATTCATCGGTTTATTTTCCTTTATTTCCACGGTTACGGTACACGCTCTCATTCAAACGCTGTTTTCCGCAACTCGGAATTTCATGTTTTTCAAGACACAATTTGATATATCTTGAGAACTATTTGAGGTACATTATTGAAATTTTTACTAATTATTCTAGGCAACATTATGTAAATATTTAGATAGATTTAGGAATCTAAGTTTATTAGGTACTGAAAAATATTTTTTGTTTAATATTTTTTTTCATATAAAAATAAATAAATATGTAACCGCACAAACGGTATTAGAGATATTATAATTAATCTACCTAAATATGAAGTTTAGGCAATTGTATTAAAAAAAAATACCCCCGTAGCAGCAAACCTGCGTACTCAGCGAATTTCTAATGCATATATATGTATCTTAATACCACATAAAGCCACCACATACCAAGTTTCATCAATATACATTCATAAACAAACCATTTATGACATTTTAATTATTCTCCATAAGAATAACATGGCGGCTGAGTATGCAGGTTTGCTGAAGCAAGGAACACAAAAAATGGGTTTTTTACAAATATCAATATAACTCATGTAGGTAAAGCCACATACCAAATTTCATTAATTTATTTTCATAATTTTAAGGGAGATAACACGTTACTTATTCTCCATAAGAATAACATGGGGCTGAGTACGCAGGTTTGCTGCTACGGGAGCCTTTGGAAAAAATTGTTTTTTTGAGCAAATATCAATGGTCCACAACTAGATGGAGGCATACACCAAGTTTCGCCAGTATACGTTCATAAATAAGCGAGATATAACATTTTTCTTTTCCTCCTTAAGAATAACATTAGACAACGTACTGTGTTTAGCACTTTCAATATCTCGGTAATCAATTGACGTAGAGAAATTATCAAAATAGCAAATTGTGTGTTTTTTAAGCTGAATCCAATGGTAAAAATTAAAATTTTACTATTTCAAACATTGTTTGTAAAAAATTCAAAAAACCCATTTTTGGGGTACAAAACCCCCCCAAAATACCCCTTTGGATCAAACGATCTGGCTGGTTTTCGAACTTAAAGTCATAAATGTTGCTTTACACGTTCATAACTAATTTCATCAAAATCGGGTCATTTTTACGAGAGTTATCGTGCTCACGGACACACACACATATATATATATATATATATATATATATATATATATATGTATATATATATACATGTATGTATTATGTATATATATGTATACGTATATATATATATTTGTATATATATATATATACAGTTTCGAACGAATGGTGTTTTTGGGGTCTGGGGACCTCAAAACGAAAAATTATAATAACACGCCCATCTCAACTCAGAATACTGCGTACTATTCTCGTTAATTCAGATTCATCCGGAGAACAAAGAAAACCCATCATTTATTGTCGATTGAAATTTTATAGTTTATTTTATAGTTGAAATATTTTTAATTTTGCTTGTATCTCAATTCAATATAATCAAAATATATTCTGATTATCGTAAGCTATAAAGTAGATAGCATTTACAATAAAACCATTGTTAAAAATCTCAATACCTTTCAAGTAGTTATAAATTGCAACGTATTGTTCAAATTTTGGTAAATAAATATATCATAAAATTCAAGTTTTATACGGACTCATACCAATTAGACTAGGTGTACGCTCATTATTCCCGTAAGAGGATGAACGAAGACTGAATTTTTAATTATACAAGGTGTACATAAAGTCCCGCACGGGTTTAATATTTTCTGAACGATAACAGATAAATCAATAAGATTTGGTACATCAACACTACACCTAAAGATCTACTTTTTGAAGGAACTATCAGTTTTCTGTAATATCATGGGGACGTCCCGCAAGGAGTCAGAAAGAAATCTTAAATAGGAGCATAGGTCAATATGCACATCACATTAAAGGGCTTATCTAGCAGAGTTGAATGCCGCAAACCGCACTAAAAAAGGTTGATCCAGTAAAAAATGGCGGCTGTTCAAAGGTTTTATTAAAAAAAGATAAGATCTTTCTAATAGTTACTGTTACCAGTTTTTCCCCGTTATCAATAGATTTTGACCAAATTTGTAACCCTTAAGGATAACTAACGTCATAATTCACTTCTGTATTGACAGGCATAATGTAGTATTTAGCTGCAGTATTCATTTAGTTGCAGTTTTGCTTTAATGGGGTTGTGGCTACTAATAAAATGTAACCAAGTAAAACCTTTGAACAGCCGCCAAGTTTTACTGGATCAACATTGATAGTTTCATAGTTAGGAGCGTATGAACAGAGAAGGGGGTAACTATCCGCACCCCGGCCTCCTTACACAAAAGTAGGGGGAATTAGACAGCGCTGCGTGTGGCGGGTGTGTGGGTGACGTCATGCGGGTGAGGTCAATGACCTCCGCCTCCGCCTCCGCCTCCCTCCACCCCCGCCCCACCCGCCTACTCCTCCTGCTCTTTCTACGCAGTTGCTCTTTCTACGCGTCACTTCTGCGGGTGAGGTCAATGACCTCCGCCTCCGCCTCCGCCTCCCCCCCCGCCACCTCCTCCTGCTCTTTCTACGCAGTTGTTCCTACTGCGCAGTGCTTAAGAGAACAATGGACTTCCGGGAACCGAGGCGCCGGGCTGTCGGTGTGAACAATTTATTTTGTTCGCAGGAATGGAGCACGCACGTAAGGAGAAAACTAACATTTAACAGTGCATGTACCTCATACTACTCATTATGCATAACTAATTACATGCATTCATAATTAATTAGGTTATGCATAACTAATTTCATGCATACATAATTAACTAGGTTAAGAATAATAATTAGATGAATGCATAATTAATTAGGTTATGAATAATTAATTAGATGAATGCATAATTAATTAGATTATGAATAATTAATTAGATTATAAATAATTAATTAGATTATGAATAATTAATTAGATTTATGAATAATTAATTAGATGAATGCATAACTAATTAGGGAAGTTATTGACACAAAAAATCTCCCTTTTGTAGGAAGATTCCCCTGTCCCTAACTTGAAAAGTAAAGGTGGTCCTGAGAAGGACCTTTTTGAAGCTGCGCTCTAAACAGTGTTTAAACTGTTTCTGTATCCCAATAAAGGCTGGAGGCATTTACTGTTACATTTAAATAGAATACTATTTCATCAAGTCGGGGACTGTTTCTTTCTTCAAGGACTGTCAGATATTCTATGGTTATATTTTCGTGTGTACTTTCATAAAATGTTTCATCAAAACTTTCGTTGCGAAATGTCCTTTCATGTACTGTCAATGTTTTTCCGTTTTGAATTAACCCTCTCAACATGACGAAGTAGGGTGTTACATCTCTGCGATGTCCGTAACAAAAGCACTTTTCCTCCAAAACTAATGCTGCTTTTGCAATCGGTCTAGCTCTTATTTGAGATAGAAAATGAAGCAGGGAATGGTTGCTGTTGACTCAGTAGTTAAAACGTAAACAATGGACCCGGTGAAAAATAATTAGAGACTAAGTTTACTAGGAACAGGTCTTTGTCCCAGGTTGACAGGTTCCATTAGACCTTTTAGGTTTTTAAACGTTTTGTCATTGTGACAGGATCCTGGGAACCAGGTTAAAAGCTTTCTATCTCTTTGACAGGTGTCATCTTAGTATCTGAGTGGTTCCTTTAAGCCCTTTGTAGCAATCAATGGGTATTAAGGGCCCTTCTAGGCACGGAAGAAGAAAACAGTAACATTTAACAGAGCGCGTACCTCATACTACTCATTATGCATAATTAATTAGATGTATAAATAGTTAATTAGATGCATGAATAATTAATTAGATGTATGAATAAGTAATTAGATGCATGCATAATTAATTAGATGAATGCATAATTAACTACATGAATGCATAATTAATTATATGCGTTGCCAATCCAATACTATTCGTTCTCATTTTTATTGACGGTTTTTATTCGGTTGGAGACTAACTACTGTCCTTTTACGATTTATTTGACGACTTTTACTACTATCCGTTTGCTATTCAATTGGCGTCACCCACTACTGTCCGTTTGCGATTTAGTTGGCGCATCTTAACAAAGCAAAATAGCTATATCTTCGTTGTTTACCGGTCGATTTCGACGAGACTCGGTATATGAACATTATAATTGATGCATATACTGATGACGTCATCATAATTTACCAACTTTGCTTTTCAAGGTCGCTTCACGGGAAGCCGAAACCTAAAAATGGCTGTATCTCCATTATTTCCGGCCCGATTTCAACCAAACTTCGTCTACCCCCAATAACTATTTTCGGGTCTTGTGTAATGTGGGTTGCCTATCCGGGAAATTGAAGGCGCTACAAACTTAAAAAATTCATATCTCACAAACTAATTGGACTTTTTTGACGAAACACGGTATTTAAAGATAATAAATTACGCTCTATAAGACTAGGTGACTACCGTCTGCCAGAAGTATTTTTCAAGGACACTTTACAGGAAGACTGAAACACATAAAAAATCGTAACAAAGATGTTTATCCGCAGATTTTCATAAAACTCGGAATTTACGTTAACTAGCTTACAGTCTAGCGTATAGCTTGTAAATAGTACACCCAACACATGTTTCAAGGTTACTTTACTGGAAGACTGAAATACATAAAAATTTAGTAATGGAGTCAGTATCGCTATAAGAGTGAGCAGGGTCAATAACCGAGTTCATGGACACATGTTACTTACTCCCCCTGTGCCTCACCCTCCCCCTCCCTCTCTCCCCCTCACCCGCCACACAGTTACTCATTTTGCTCGCTCCCCCTCCCCTCCCCCACCCCCTCCCACCTAATGAGTGAGCACCGGGTTCAAGGTCAAGTTGCTCCTACTGCACAGTTGCCCTTTCTACGCATTCGCTTGACCCACTTTATGGACTTCCTTGTAAACAATTCGCAGAATTACTTTTATTCCTGAAAGCCACGTGGTCTACCCCCAACCTCACTCTTTCGTCAGACATCTCCCACGCTCAGTTCAGTCTGGAGTTTTGAAGCGTCAACAGCAACGAAGACATCATGTCCAACTTCGAGTGGGATAGCGACATCACAGACGCCGAGTTGGAGGAGGCATGCGTCGTGGCGGAGACATCAATAGATAAGAAGAAGAGACCGTTAGCCGATGACGATGACGATTACTTTGAAGGTGACGAGTTCTACAATCAAAAAGATGACAATGATTGCACCTTGAAACATTTTCATAAGAAAAGGCTATGGCGTATTGACAAAAAGTTCAAGTACATGCATGAACCAAAAATGCACTCGACTCTTCAAGATCTGGAAGACGAGCTGTATTCCAAACTACGGGAATAAACAGCATGTGGAACCATTGTCCGTTAGGCGACTTAGAATGGGAATATTGGCATCAGGACATGGACTACAAAATTAATTTTTACCCTATTGAAGAGGAGCACTTATACGCCATAGAATACGAACAGAAGTACATGATGCTTGTCAGCATGTATGGAACCGGCGAACGGATGAACTTTACCCCAACGAAATAACCAAATTTTTCAGCGATAAAAAATAAATATTTTTCCTATTCATCCTCCTTCTTTGGATAAAAACGGCTCTTTTTAAGGCCTATCGGTCCTTCTTATGACCACCTAAGCTTTTCAAGTTAGGGCTGGAAGAAATATCTTCCCAATAAAGGGAGATTTCTTCGAGTTTTCTAGGTATGTGGGGTCAATGACCGGGTCCAAGGCTACTCTTAGCTCTCATGCTCCCCCTCCTCCTCCCCCTCCCACTCCTCCTCCTGGTTGACCACCCACTGCGTGAGTAGGCTCAATGAACAGGTTCAAGGTCACACGTCGCAGTTGCTCCTACTACGTCTCACATATGGAAAGATAGCGACCCACTTTCAAACATTGGACTTCTGGGAACCGGAATTGTTTACTTCTCATCCCCACTCTATTATCCCTCTAGGTTCCGGCGTTCAGTTTAGAGCAGGGACTGAAAGTGAATAGACCATGAGCAAGGTACGCAGCCCAAACACATTACAACATCTGGCGGTGGCGGTGATCAGGGAGTCTGCGCCTGAGACGATAAAATTACCGAGACCCTTACAGGACCTTGTCGCGAGGATAATGTGGGAGGAAATCATAAATATGAAACAGAAAATGGATTTCTTGGACTGCCGTATTATGATACTGATGTTATCTCAGCTAAAGAACGAGGGAGAAGGCGAGCGAGTTGGTGACTTAGTAACAGAGTGGATGACTACCGTCTTTTCATATGAACAACTGACGATCGAGTGGCAAATTTACGGATTTGGTTCGCTCCCGCAATAAATAAATCAGTTCCTTTCCTTCCTGGCAAATAAAACGGTCCTTCTCAGGACCACCAAAGCTTTTCAAGTTAGGGCTGGACGAAATATCTTCCCAATAAAGGGAGATTTTCTTTGAGTTTTCTAAGTGTGTGGGGTCAATGACCGGGTCCAAGGTCACAGATTGCTCCTCCTCCTCCCCCTTCCACCACTTTTCTATTTCTACGCAGTTGCTCTTTCTACGCGTCACTTTTGAGAACAATGGACTTCCAGGAACCGAGGCGCCGGGCTGTCGGTGTGAACAATTTCTTTTGTCTGCAGGGATGGAGCACGCATGTAAAAATAAAACCGTAACATTTAAGTAGTTGAATTTTCAAGAACTCGTAACCCCGATTGTTCGGATTCTGTACTGTATTATAATAACCGGCATCGGTCCAACTGACAGTCGGCGAATCGTTCGAAGGTTTTAACACCAACCCAAAGTCTGTAGGATCGCCATAGACACTTTCATTGATGTTGTCGTTTCTGCTAAGTAGCATGAGTTACGCGCACTATTAAATGTTACTGTTTTCTTTTTACATGCGTGCTCCATCCCTGCGGACAAAAGAAATTGTTCACACCGACAGCCCGGCGCCTCGGTTCCTGGAAGTCCATTGTTCTCAAAAGTGACGCGTAGAAAGAGCAACTGCGTAGAAAGAGAAAAGTGGTGGAAGGGGGAGGAGGAGGAGCAATCTGTGACCTTGGACCCGGTCATTGACCCCACACACTTAGACAACTCGAAGAAAATTTCCCTTTATTGGGAAGATATATCTTCCAGCCCTAACTTGAAAAGCTTAGGTGGCCCTGAGAAGGACCGTTTTATTTGCCAGAAAGGAAAGGAACTGATTTATTTATTGCGGGAGCGAACCAAATCTGTAAATTTGCCACTCGATCGTCAGTTGTTCATATGAAAAGACGGTAGTCATCCACTCTGTTACTAAGTCACCAACTCGCTCGCCTTCTTCCTCGTTCTTTAGCTGAGATAACATCAGTATCATAATACGGCAGTCCAAGAAATCCATTTTCTGTTTCATATTTATGATTTCCTCCCACATTATCCTCGCGAAAAGGTCCTGTAAGGGTCTCGGTAGTAATTTTATCGTCTCAGGCACAGACTCCCTGATCACCGCCACCGCCAGATGTTGTATTGTGTTTGGGCTGCGTACCTTGCTCATGGTCTATTCACTTCCAGTCTCTGCTCTAAACTAAACGCCGGAACCTAGAGGGATAGTAGAGTGGGGATGAGAAGTAAACAATTCCGGTTCCCAGAAGTCCAATGTTTGAAAGTGGGTCGCTATCTTTCCATATGTGAGACGTAGTAGGAGCAACTGCGACGTGTGACCTTGAACCTGTTCATTGAGCCTACTCACGCAGTGGGTGGTCAACCAGGAGGAGGAGTGGGAGGGGGAGGAGGAGGGGGAGCATGAGAGCTAAGAGTAGCCTTGGACCCGGTCATTGACCCCACATACCTAGAAAACTCGAAGAAATCTCCCTTTATTGGGAAGATATTTCTTCCAGCCCTAACTTGAAAAGCTTAGGTGGTCCTGAGAAGGACCGATAGGCCCTAAAAAGAGCCGTTTTTATCCAAGGAAGGAGGATGAATAGGAAAAATATTTATTTTTTATCGCTGAAAAATTTGGTTATTTCGTTGGGGTAAAGTTTATCCGTTCGCCGGTTCCACCACATGCTGACAAGCATCATGTACTTCTGTTCGTATTCTATGGCGTATAAGTGCTCCTCTTCAATAGGGTAAAAATTAATTTTGTAGTCCATGTCCCGATGCCAATATTCCCATTCTAAGTCGCCTAACGGACAATGGTTCCACATGCTGTTTATTCCCCGTAGTTTGGAATACAGCTCGTCTTCCAGATCTTGGAAGAGCCGAGTGCAGTTTTGGTTCATGCATGTACTTGAACTTTTTGTCAATACGCCATAGCCTTTTCTTATAAAAATGTTTCAAGGTGCAATCATCGTCATCTTTTTGATTGTAAAACTCGTCACCTTCAAAGTAATCGTCATCGTCATCGGCTAACGGTCTCTTCTTCTTATTTATTGATGTCTCCGCCACGATGCATGCCTCCTCCAACTCGGCGTCTGTGATGTCGCTATCCCACTCGAAGTTGGACATGATGTCTTCGTTGCTGTTGACGCTTCAAAACTCCAGACTGAACTGAGCACGGGAGATGTCTGACGAGAGAGGGAGGTTGGGGGTAGACCACGTGGCTTTCAGGAATAAAAGTAATTCTGCGAATTGTTTACAAGGAAGTCCATAAAGTGGGTCAAGCGAATGCGTAGAAAGGGCAACTGCACAGTAGGAGCAACTTGACCTTGAACCCGGTGCTCACTCAGTAGGTGGAAGGGGGAGGGGAGGGGGAGCGAGCAAAATGAGTAAATGTGTGGCGGGTGAGGGGGGGAGGGGGGAGTGGAGGGGGAGTAAGCAACATGTGTCCATGAACTCGGTTATTGACCCTGCTCACTCTTATAGCGATACTGACTCCATTACTAAATTGTTATATATTTCAGTCTTCCAGTAAAGTAACCTTGAAACATGTGTTGGGTGTACTATTTACAAGCTATACGCTAGACTGTAAGCTAGTTAACGTAAATTCCGAGTTTTATGAAAATCCGAGGATAAACAGCTTTGTTACGATTTTTTATGTGTTTCAGTCTTCCTGTAAAGTGTCCTTGAAAAATACTTCTGGCAGACGGTAGTCACCTAGTCTTATAGAGCGTAATTTATTATCTTTAAATACCGAGTTTCGTCAAAAAAGTCCAATTAGTTTGTGAGATATGAATTTTTAAGTTTGTAGCGCCTTCAATTTCCCGGATAGGCAACCCACATTACACAAGACCCGAAAATAGTTATTGGGGGTAGACGAAGTTTGGTTGAAATCGGGCCGGAAATAACGGAGATACAGCCAGTTTTAGGTTTCGGCTTCCCGTGAAGCGACCTTGAAAAGCAAAGTTGGTAAATTATGATGACGTCATCAGTATATGTATCAATTATAATGTTCATATACAGAGTCTCGTCGAAATCGACCGGTAAACAACGAAGATATGGTTATTTTTCTTTGTTAAGATGCGCCAACTAAATTGCAAATGGAAACTAGTGGGAGACGCCAATTGAATAGCAAACGGATAGTAGTAAAAGTCGTCAAATAAATCGTAAAAGGACAGTAGTGAGTCTCCAACCGAATAAAAAACGCCAATAAAAATGAGAACGAATAGTATTGGGTTGGCAACGCATATAATTAATTATGCATTCATCTAATTAATTATGCATGCATCTAATTACTTATTCATACATCTAATGAATTATTCATGCATCTAATTAATTATTTATACATCTAATTAATTATGCATAATGAGTAGTATGAGGTACGCGCACTGTTAAATGTTACTGTTTTCTTCTTCCGTGCCTAGAAGGGCCCTTAATACCCATTGATTGCTACAAAGGGCTTAAAGGAACCACTCAGATACTAAGATGACACCTGTCAAAGAGATAGAAAGCTTTTAAACTGGTTCCCAGGATCCTGTCACAATGACAAAACGTTTAAAAACCTAAAAGGTCTAATGGAACCTGTCAACCTGGGACAAAGACCTGTTCCTAGTAAACTTAGTCTCTAATTATTTTTCACCGGGTCCATTGTTTACGTTTAAACTACTGTGTCAACAGCAACCATTCCCTGCTTCATTTTATTTCTCAGAGCTCAGTTTGGTGGAAAGACCCGAGGAGTAAAGATGTCTCAAATAAGAGCTAGACCGATTGCAAAAGCAGCAATAGTTTTGGAGGAAAAGTGCTTTTGTTACGGACATCGCAGGGATGTAACACCCTACTTCGTCATGTTGAGAGGGTTAATTCAAAACGGAAAAACATTGACAGTACATGAAAGGACATTTCGCAACGAAAGTCTTGATGAAACATTTTATGAAAGTACACACGAAAATATAACCATAGAATATCTGACAGTCCTTGAAGAAAGAAACAGCCCCGACTTGATGAAATAGTTTTTTATTTAAATGTAACAGTAAATGCCTCCAGCCTTTATTGGGATACAGAAACAGTTTAAACACTGTTTAGAGCGCAGCTTCAAAAAGGTCCTTCTCAGGACCACCTTTACTTTTCAAGTTAGGGACAGGGGAATCTTCCTACAAAAGGGAGATTTTTTGTGTCAATAACTTCCCTAATTAGTTATGCATTCATCTAATTAATTATTCATAAATCTAATTAATTATTCATAATCTAATTAATTATGCATTCATCTAATTAATTATTCATAATCTAATTAATTATGCATTCATCTAATTAATTATTCTTAACCTAGTTAATTATGTATGCATGAAATTAGTTATGCATAACCTAATTAATTATGTATGCATGTAATTAGTTATGCATAATGAGTAGTATGAGGTACGTGCACTGTTAAATGTTACTGTTTTCTCCTTACGTGCGTGCTCCATTTCTGCGAACAAAATAAATTGTTCACACCGACAGCCCGGCGCCTCGGTTCGTGGAAGTCCATTGTTCTCTTAAGTGCTGCGCAGTAGGAGCAACTGCGTAGAAAGAGCAGGAGGAGGTGGCGGGGGGTGGGGGGAGGCTGAGGCGGAGGCGGAGGTCATTGACCTCACCCGCAGAAGTGACGCGTAGAAAGAGCAACTGCGTAGAAAGAGCAGGAGGAGTAGGTGTGTGGGGCGGGGGGTGGAGGGAGGCGGAGGCGGAGGCGGAGGTCATTGACCTCACCCGCATGACGTCACCCACACACCCGCCACACGCAGTGCTGTCTAATTCCCCCTACTCACAAATAATCTGTAACAAAGATTGTTAGTTGGAAACGAGTTCGCACACAGCACGCTGACGTGAGGGAAGTGAATTTCCACATAAAAACTTGTAAAACTCAAAATAAGTGTAAAAACATATATTTTCCCAATTTTTATTGAAATCTGAAAATATTGATTTTTTTTGCTGTTCTGATACTCCTGGTTTCATTTACTTGCAAAGCTAGGAATACAATTTTGCGCATTATAATGTTAGGAGAAGGTCCAGACAGGCTTGAAAGTAGGCGTGAGGTTGCTGGGGATGATAAAAGTACTCTAACAAAGGAATAACAGGCTTTTCTAGTGTAAAACCCCCGTAAGACAACGTACTGTGTTTAGTCAATACACTTTTTCTTTAATAACTCGGTAAATATTTATGCTAGAATGACGATAGAGGGCTTACAACTTTCGCCTCACTAATTCCCATCTTTTTACATGCATTTATTTTGCATATGGGGCTTTTATGACCCTTTTTGGGCCCAAAAACTCGAAATTTGAAAGATTAATCTCCAAAATAGGGGTTTAGAGTTTTTCGATTGTTTTGCCCAACGAACTTGTCCAACTGATTACAGAAAGGAACGTCCCTACCAAATTTGAAGTAAATCGGACAAAAAATGCGACCGCTAGAGTGCAAACACACACACACACACATATATATATATATATATATATATATATATATATATATATATATATATATAATGAACGACCCCCCAAAACGTGTTCAGGGGGTCACGTTAGGACCTTCTATGGTGGTCCCGGGCTTAAGTTTCACCGTGCAGGTCATGCTAATAGTTCACTTTCCAAAGGAAATTCACTAATAACACATTAGATCATCCACATACTGTACTAACCGACTCGTTGCAGCTTCGCCCTCGTAAACTTTGATAGTTGTGTGTGCTGCATTCTGTGGTTATCCCGAGAAACTAAAACCAATCAAGATCAGCTGATTGAATTTTCATCAGCTCAAACCAAAGTGAATGTCCATACATGGGAACTTTGGGGCTCAGCGGGCGGAACACAGGGGAAATTTCGTACTCCCGTTTCTTAGAAAGCACCTAGGGCCAAAGAGGAACCTATAATAGCGGATAAACAAATTACCAGGTTTGCCAAGATCAGCCAATAATAGACGTGCTGCATTGCCAAAACTCCACACTAGCTGATCGGAATAACATTCGAGTGATATCTTTCTATGGAAAAATGGCAGCGGTGACAGCTTACAACCATGCTATTCGCTACAGCCCAACTGTCAATTTATCCGTCCGCTATTATATACATCAAATTTCAACCCTGTAGGTCTTATCGTTATGGAGATTTCGTAATAGGTCAGTCAGTGGTATTTGTATTTTATATATTAAGATTAAAAATGTATTTAACATGTTAAATTTGGAAACATAGATCATGACAATACTAAATGAGGATGAAGTTATTGTAACTAGATTATAACCAAATTACTTTATAAATTATGATGTAATAGTTGTATGTAATTACAATATAATTTTTACAATTTCTCCCTACTACTATATAACTGTATTTTATATGTGTTAGTAAACAAAGACACTAATACCATTTAGTATAGATAATCTAGGCCCAGAGTAGAAGAGACAGCCTGTGAACTAAAAACTTTAGCCTACTCAAATACCCTTATAACATGTTATAAAAGAAAAAGGATTTGTACATATTAGATTACATTTACATTACATATTATATTTTAGGTATAGTTAGATTTAGATAAGTTTCATCCCTGTAATCTAAGAATTGTAAAAACATTTAACCTATGGTACTCACTGTGAAATAATAATCCAAGTCTGACAAATCGACCTAACCCCACAAAAGGCAAGTTTGCAAAAGTGATAGATTTCATTGAATTGGCCCCGACACAGATATATTTGCGTGTCAGAACAATATAGTTTTGTATATAAGCTCTTTATTAATCACTCATATTGTATATATCATTTGTAAACTCGCTAATTTAAATGTAAAACTCTGAATTGTAAACATTATAAAATACGCAAGACTCCCCAGACGAAGGCCGCCATCATAATTTTTAGTTCTTTGTGCATCCACCAGAGTTGTCTGCAGACCATTTGGAGAGACGTGGCCGTCCGGTACTGAACTCTTGCGGCGAACGATGGAACTACGATAGGAATGTCATTCATCCGGCAGATCTCAAATTCAGATATTTGTTTTTTACATTTTTTAATTAAGTGTAATGTTTTGAGTAAAAACTAATGATGTTATAAATTCCTAAAAAATAATCTGAAACTTTTATAAATGTGTAAATAACAGGAATATGTGGTGTAATTTAAGTAAAACGTAATTTAATACAGATATTATTTGTTGTATAACTAAATCAGCTGTTTGTAGGATGTTAGACTAAGATGCAATTATGAGTGATTTAAACTAAATTTGACTTATTTTATTAACTTTAACGATTGGAAATATTGTTTTATTGTGTTTTTGATAAAAATTCACCTTTTCCAAATTAAATTAAATAGAGTAACATTATTTTAAATTCAGTGAAGTGTTGACCAATAACAACTAACTATTACCGCTGATAGCCAATTAAAAAATTACAGTGGCCCAATATTGTTGGAAATGACTCTCATTGGTACAAGTGTTTTTTCTCCAAATCTGGAACGAGGTGACGCTTGTTGTGTCTCGGTAGAGCCGAGGGAGGACAGTCGAGCTAGGTCCACGTTGCTCATTCCCAGGAGGGAATAATTTGAGAAACATCAATATTTTACTATTTGTGCGCGTTAAATAAGTATTTTTATCAATTCCCCCAGCTCTAAAGCCCAGCAGTTCCCCATAAATGAATTATTTTATCGTATTTAGGCATATTTGAGGACTACCTGGTGAGATCCATCCGTTTTCTCACGCTAACCCCCTTTCAGCATTTACATATTTGAAGACTGATATTATATTGATATTCAGGGACATTTAATATCAGTAATATTCCAAATCAACCTCAAGATTAAGAAATTTTAAAATTGAATTGAAGAAAATTGATAATGTTTTGTTTTTTGAAGATTTTGAACTTTCTTCCAAATTTAATTCTCTGTTTAATTATCTGCTGTTTTAAATATTAATTGATGGAAATTGATTATTATCGATCGAGCCAGATGCTTATGAACCCTTCGGATTTTAAACTCTGAGATAAAAGAGAACTCATTTGTCATCAATATTGTCACTTTGATAACTATTTTTATCTATATGTAATTAATACTAACTTAATAATACCAAGGTTATTTGTGATTCATTGTAAAAAGAGTTTATTTAGTTATTTATTAAATAAGGTTTATAAGTAATATTATAACTTCCTATCAAACTCAATTTTCCTTTCAATAATAAAACTTGAAACATTAAATATTTCAGCCACGACGCAATTACATATAATGAGTAGAAGCCCTAACTGTAACTTTACAAAGAAGCAAATTAAACCAGCAACTTTGCCCTTGAATGGTACAGCTCAACCTTCTCGCCGGCAGCTCCGTTATAATTGACTGATTACGTTCTTTCGCTCTGATTCGGGAACTCTTTTATGTTTATAATTTGTATATAATTTTAAACTATTCTATGAGCTTTTAAGAAAACTACAGGCCAGATTCCTTTATGTGATAATAAAAATGATCGTCTCGATGAGCAACTTGTGAAGCGATATTTTCCTTTGAAGTAAAACAGAATCACTCTGGGTATTTCTGTTTACGCTTGGTTTTGAAATCAAAATGGTTACAGTTTTTGGTGAAAACTTTTGAGAATATTTTTTCCATGAATCTAGTAATTTGTCTGTCGTTCATTTGTATAGTCTTATATTTATAAATTGTATTAAGGTGAACCACGCCATGAACATTTTTAGAAACGAATAAATCTGACATGTATTTCCTGAGTATAAAAGTTGAGGAAACTTGCTATTTAGTATAAAATCAGAGAAAAACAGAGACCTGTCACATGAAATTATTGTTTTGATTGAGTTACGTTACAATCGTGTGATCATAGTCATCGTGTTAAACTACAGTGACATATTATGAATTTCAAATATGAACCATTATTTGCTCATCTATTTATAGACAGTGTGTGTTATAAAAGAGGACACCAATTTGAAATACTGGAAGAATTTTAAAATGTTAATAACTATAAATGTATGGTACAAATGTTCATAACAAATATATGATACATGATGGTTGCATACAAATAATGTATTCATAAAATCTATATTATTATTGTAATAAATTATAAATTATTTTCCATACCAATTAAAACAGGATCGAGTTACATTTGGAGTAGGAAATAAGAATAGATCTGAGTAAAGTAAAAAATAATGGACAGTAAACTTTAAACGTTGTTAAATATTAAAACATGAGTTAGTCATATGTTGTAAAGCTCCATGGATTCATGGTCAGTCTGCTTATTCCGGGACGTAACTCAGTTGATATTATCTCAGTAAAATTTCTCTCTGTCTGCAAATGAACTATAGTAACACTAATGTTTGCTCTGCGCTTCCATATTATCACCCTTGTTTATTTAATTACGCCCGCTCTGTTTTACTACGGAACTTAATCACCAAATGATGGTCGTTGTTAGTTATTCTTTGAAATGTACATTAGCTAATTACACTTTCGTCACTTCATTTATGAAAATAAACATTCTTAATTACATCAAAGAGGATTTTTGTGACAGAAATGTTTTGTGTGAAAATTACTCATAATTGTTTTATGTCATGCAACTGGGTAAAATTAACGGAAGCGTACCGGTAACTATTTTATTTCTTTAGTGGTGTTTGGAACGGTTTTAAAGTTTAGCATTCGATTTATCAATGTACAGATAGATACAGATACAGATATTTATTGTATAAACATTTTACAATGTGTTCAATATATAAGAAAACGTGTTGGTGTAAAAATGGAGAACAAAATGTGAAGTTCACAATCACTTGGGTATTCGTATGAGGTTCTTTTGTTTATAGTTGGTGGAAATCATCATCAACGTAATAGACGGGGTTTTACAGCAAAACTTTTTTTATTTATTTAAATCTTTTCTTGATTCCATTACTAATTTGTATTTTTTTGTATGTGATTAATCAATTTTCCAGATGTACATATAATTGATCTTTCGTACAAAGTTATTCTATGAATATTATTTTCTTGTATTATATTTGTTTACTTGTTGAGATTCAGTAAATTGGCTTTTATTTTGCAAGACAAATTTTGCTAAATCAAATAAATACAGGCCAAATACAGTTAATATTTTTGAATCTTTAAAATAGTTGTGACATGATTGCGTCCGTGGTATATTGTAAATAAATAATTCGATAGAAGTTAATACATCATGATAGAGGTTGACACTTTAAAGACCTCTTTATTAACACTTAATATATTTTTCATAACCCTCACTTTGTTAGCACTTTGTCATAAAAGAGGTTAATACCTATGATGAAAAAATGTACTTCCTACTAGTGAGATTGATAGCCACGACAGAGCCACTGCCGTGGTTTCGGAGTCCGTCCGTCGCCCCAACGACTCATTGAACTAAGTCCTAGATATTTAGTAAATTGGTTTGCCACTGTACAGTTCTTGTACTGTATTAACTGAAATGTTTAAAATATACTCGTATTCGTATCGTTTCCTCATTGAAGTGGGATAAAACGATTGGAGTTAGTGGGATAAAAAGAGAACGGTAAAAATGTTAGATTTGTGCTAAAGTGAATCTTAAGTAATAGAAGGGCTGGTAGTACTGTATACTACCACGAATATACCCTTTAAATACTTTGGGCTCAATAAAATATAAGAATTCAATTTATTTTGAAATTGTAGCTTATTACAGGCAGTGAAGCACATGTGTGAGCCTATTAAAATATCTTAATAACAGTTTATTGTAAATTCTGTGTAGTAATTACGAAGAATAGATACGGTAAATACATAAAAAATAAATAATTTTGATAAATAGACATTCTGCCATAACCGAAGTAGTTATATAGATTTAACAGGTTAACTCACCTAACAACTAACGATTCTTATGACTTCCGGCCTGAATCATGAGAAGAAGAGTAAATTTGGCTTTTGTTCAGACTCTTTTAGTAATTGTGTTTGTGAGTAGTCTGTATTTTATTTTCAACCTCCTCGAAGTGCAAATGAAGATTTGGTATTTTAAGTTAAAATCGAGCCACCTCAGTACAAAAATCATAAGATTTCTCAGTATGTAGAATCTGTAAAATTGCTTGGAGTCCCTCTTGATTCCAAGCTGCCATGGGCTCCCCACATTGCTACAGTGTGCAGTAAACTTTCAAGAGTAATTTACTTGCTTAGGAACCTTAAAAGCTGTGATGACTATTTAAAGAATTGTTATTTTGTTTTTTTCCAAGAGATCCTTTTGTATCGCCTTGAATACTTTCAAGAGTAATTTACTTGCTTAGGAATCTTAAAAGCTGTGATAACTATTGAAAGAATTGTTATTTTTTTCAAGAGATCCTTTTGTATTTTGTATCGCCTTGAATTGTGGGGTGGTGCCACTTTGTAAAAAAGTATTCGTAATACAACAAAAGGCTCTCAGAAATTGTATATAACGACAATTGAATGCTCACTGTAAGCCACTTATTATTAAAGAAAGGATAATGACGTTTTCAGCTTGATTGTGTATCTGTGCCTGCTTACTACGAAGAAGGATCTAGAAAAGTTGAACTTTAGAAGTGATCTTCACTCTTATAATACAAGGAATCGGCACTTGATAGATTTACCCTTTGTTAGGCTTAGGAAAGTTCAGAAGTTTTAAAATAGAAATTATTTAATGTCTTGTCCTGTATATCCTGTATCCAGAACTATTCCAAATTGAAAATATTCGCAAATAACCTCCTATTGGCCAACCCTATCTATTCCATCCAGAAATTTGTAAGGCTATCGAGGTCTTCAGTAAGGGAATTTCTTCTTAAATGAGTTTGTGAGTGCCTACTTAGTTGTAGTGCATGATATTTTGTCTGGATATGTTTTTGGCATGGTTTGTTTTGCTTGTGTTTATTTTTGATTTGTTTGCTAGCAAATTTGCTGTGTTTATTTATGATTGCTTGTAAATTATGACGATGCCAAAAGCATATGTAATATGTACAAAGGCTAATAAAGAACTTGAACTTTGTTGACGGATTAGATGAATTAACCTGACATATTTTGTGTAATTACAATCTGGAGGATTAAACATGTATGACATATATGCTGCTCCTTTCACTGCGATACTGTGATACACCAAACATAACACATGTCTCAAGCACTCTACTAGTCAACGTCTCCATCTTTTTCTTTTCTTTTGCTTTCGTAGGAAGAACTACTTAAGATCATATCCAACGTCTCATTTTTTATTTCTACCAGACGTTGTCATGCCTTTGACTATTACCAACTAAACCCAATATCACCAAGATCACCTGTTCAAGTAAACATGTCATTAGATTTTATGTAAACAACAATATCTTTCAATAAGATTTATATGGGAACCCTTTTGGGTCTCTTGGGAGGAACCCAATCGAGTTAGGACGAAATGGATGGCTTAAAAACCTTCTCCGCGAAATTTTACATATATATATACCAAGTGGTATATACAAAGTATTATATAAATATATACCAAGTTTCATGGTAAGCGGTCCAATAGTGTCCGAGTCCATAAACAAATATGTATACAAACAAACAAACCAGCATTCTTTTTTATAAATATAGATAGATGAAAACCACTTTACACAAGATTCTATGAAGGCAATAACATATATTTGTTTCTAGTTAAAAACTTGTATTTTAAGTATGTAATCACAAAGTATTTTTTTTGTTTATTTAAGTATGTAATTAAGATAAAATGACAACTTTTTATCAGCTAATTTGTACTGTCAAAGAAGTATTTATGGCATGCATTTCTTATTGTGTTCGTTATGGATTTCTCAAATAGTTACAAACTATACAAAATTACTCTGTATGAATGACTTGTAGTAACCTTGGTTAAAAATTAAGCATTTTCAAAATAAAAAATGCAAAAGGTAAAAAAATATTGATCTGGGGTACGAATACTATTTCAAAACCAAACACAGTCTATATTATTTAACACAAATTTCAAAGCTGCTTATGACGGTCCGACAAATGGATTGTTTGATAAAACAATCTGTTATTTAGAAAATTAAAATTGTTATTGCACTAATTTTAAGAAGCCTTCAAAACTGGTTTTAGAGTAGCAAGTTTCGTAAAAATCCATTTAACAAATTTTTTATTTATTCGAGTACAATCTGTTTTTAACTACCATAACACAAGCATTTACCAGTATAAATTTGTCTGCGTAAATTTTGCAAATATTGCAACGTTTTTTAGTTATTAAAATAATTTTCCAATTTATATATTTTTAAAATATAAGATAAAATAAATACTATTCAAGTCAACCCCCAGTTCTACAAGTTAAGTGCGTGTGGTAATTTCGCTCTTTGATCCCACTAGCCACACGGGGCCTATTGCCTCATACAGTGCAACTTTTAATACACTTGCCCCTAATTTGCAACGAAAATAACCAACTCGGTCTTCTTTGTCTTTGTCCTCTGCCCGGGAGAGCGAGGATATAACTTGTTACAATAATGTTAATTTATAACAAGTTAGTATACATTTATTCATAAAAATCACAAAGCCATCGATAATTTTAGCTTTGATATACGTTTAATTTATTGACAACAAGGTTGATGCAGCGTGGGCAGGAGTATTTATTTGTAGTCATTAGTACTGAAATTTTTTAACTAACTATAAGAATGTTAATCGACTAGGAATGCCCATGTCAATGCATACTTAACCCTATGCGCAGCTGGCGCATTGAAACATCTGTTTGGAGTTGGTTGAAACTGTCCCTGTGAGATGGTGCTTCCCCTACGTTTGTCTAATAAATAAGCATCCATTTTATTTTAATTTGTATAGTTTTTAACTGTTTTTATTTTTTACATTTAGCAGAGAATGAAACCTTCAAAACAATGGCTCAATTATTGGTTTTGATGAAGTATTATATGAAATAGGTATACCGACAAAAATCAATTCCCTAGAAAAATAATATAGAGTTGAATTTACATACGCAGCTTGCGCCACTTGCGCATTGAGACACCTGTTTTGAGTTAGTTGAACTTGTCGCTGAGAGGTGGTGCCACCAGTATGATGATAAAAACATCTTAAGAAATTAAATTGCAATTTTTATGGTTTTGAACTCCTTGTTTATTTTTCACATTTAGCGGATAAGGTAATCTTCAAGATCATGGCTTAATTTAATGGCTAGGTTTTTATAAATATTAAAGGTGATGGCAAAAAAAACACTCTTGAGAAATCCTATCTATATCTATAATATTATAAAGAAGAGGTGGTTTCTGTCTGTCTGTCTGTCTGTCTGATGTTCCGGGTGAACGTAAAAACTACTGAACCGACTGGGCTGAAACGTTACACATAGGGCTATTCACTTCCTTAAAATTCCCTCGGGCTACGCCCCGTGAACGTCCTAAGTTTCAATGTTTACATTTCAGAATAAAGTAAACATTCAGAAACTGTAATGCGAACAGATGTGTGCCATTTGAAGCAAGAACAGCTGTTTCAAGCTAACTAAAATGCAAATTGCATTGACTAAAGAATGGGTGGAGAAAACCCCTGTGCGAAGAACGGGTACGTCAGCTAGCTATTAATTAATATCAATGAACAAATATTAATGTGAATGGCTTCATCTGGTTGTGGTCTATTCTTATTTGCACAAAAAACAATTTTTACCGATACTTCCTGTACCCCCCCCGATTTTTATTTTTGTCCCACCCCCGATTTTATATTTTTATTTCATGTCCCCCGCATTTTATATTTATGCCCCCCCCCATTTTATATTTTTGCTCCCCCCCGATTTTATATTTTTTGCACCCCGATTTTATATTTCCCCCCTCTTCGATTTTATATCTTTTTTATGTCCCTCCATTTTATATTTTTGCTTCCCTCCCCCATGAGTTTTATATTTGCCCCCCACCTCCCCGATTTTATATTTTTGCCCCCCTCCCCGATTTTATATTTTTGTGCATCCCCCAATTTTATATTTTTTCTCCCCCCCCATTTTTATTTTTGCCCCACCACCAATTTTATATTTTGCTCCCCCCTTTTCGATTTTATATTTTTAGTTTGTCCCCCTTCCATTTTATATTTTTGACCCCCCCCCGATTTTATATTTTTACTCTCCCTCCGATTTTTATTTTTGCCGTTCGCGATTTTATATTTATGCCCCCTCCCCCCCTCCCCGATATTTTTTATTGTTTTACTTGAGTTCTTTTATTTCTAAAAGCGAATCCAAAGTGTTACGTATACCGATTTGGAATTGCAAACCACACGCCGTTTACTACATGATAGAGTTCCTCTACTTAGCAACAGGACCCGAAGTAACTGTCAGAATATTTCGTTAACTTTGATTTAATTGTACATTAAACGTGTAAAATATAATTTTAATATTGTAATATAATGTGTACTGTTATTTTCTTTAGATAATCTACCATTTATATAGAACCCGTACTAAGGACGGGTACACAGCTAGTATATTTATTAAAGAAAGGTAGTGTCTGTCTGTCTTCAACTTGTATGTTCCGTTTTAACGTAAAAACTACTGAACCAATCGAGCTGAAAATGTTCATGTAGGTATATAATTTATTTGGGCTACATATAGGCCCTACCCCACCTTGGCAATCCCTTAATTAGGGCTCATCCGCCCCAGTACAATGATATTCTAATGGTCAATAGGTTTAATTGATCAGAATCAGATGTAGTTGCAGCAGGAATTTTAATCAGCTGTTCTTTGTGCGAAGCACGGGTAATCAGCTAGTAATATTGAAGATTAGTTTGTCAATAAAAGAGTGTGGAGTAAGAAAGGTTGATCCTTCAAAGTTTACTTTCACTGGAATATCTCGACTTTACATTCAGCAAGGGGGCGGTGCTTACACACACCTGGCGGGCCTCTTGCTCGATAGCGCCGTAGATTATATCGGTGACTGTTTCACGATGAAGAGTTCAACACAAAGGAAAATTATGGAAACGTTTTTAACTGTTTACACTTCAACACGTTTGCTGCTTTTAATCATGATAATTGCATTTGTGTACTTGCTAAGCAACCATCGCAAATCCCGGAAACGTGCCGCACTCAACGCGTTAAAAAATGTGTAATACGTATCAAATTAATTTATGCAAAATCATGCAGTTAAGTGAATTCAAATAATTTCACGAAATGTGTATTATAATGATAATAACCTTCTTAACTACATAAACATGTAACATAATTGCCCAACTCAATCTGATCGAGTAATTTCCTTTGTTCACTTTTTATATTAGGAATTTAAAAAAGTCGAGAAGAATGTCAAACAACTTGTATGAACTTCCAGTTTTAATTATGTACGTCCATTAAACTTAGCGGTAAACTAAAGTTCAACCCATTTGAATAACAAAAGGACGTAGCTTACGATGTGTTCGAAGTTGTAGATTGAGTTTCCTTCAGTGTTACGTACTATAATGGTACTACTTGTTTGATATCGTAAGTTATGACCAGACAGTGAATGCACTGAAAATAGTTCTTAAGTCCAGTATTTTAAAAACTTAAAAATTCCATGTCAAAAATGGAGTAGACAAATGACCCGTATATTCTCGGCTAATTCTCAAGATAAAAAAAGACGAAACTATGAAGTTTTTTGCATGACGTTTTAATGATCATAATTGTTTTAAACATAATAGTATAATTATGTAGTGGTGGTATTTTTACGGTGTTCTACTTCAAATGTTTTTCAACATAAAGGATTTCAGTTTTACAACTCTCCATCCTCAGTTTATGGAACATCACGTATTACAAAATACAATATTTTCACGTTATTTCTTGGGTTCAGTTTAGTAATTAATAAACTGTCTGTCCTTCTAAGTCAAGTAGTTTATATATAACCTGTTCAGACAACTTACGTGAGACACCCTGTATATGCATTGGAAATTGCTGAGTTCGCAGGTTTGCTGCGAGTGGAGTAATATCTTCTCTGTTGGGTGATGATAGGTAATCTGGGCGAGGCGAGACGCTCCATGTGGCCAAAATAGGATCAAAGGCGACACAAAATTACAGTTCGACACCAGACTAACAACGCGGGACATCGGCCGCTTAATGACTGCCTTGTCTTCGTCTGAAACTTGGTGGAAGCGACCAACCAACCATTCAGGGAAAAGTGAAGAGCGAAGGGGGTCTTCCGGAAAAATCTGATGTTGACGACTTTTTTTCAATATCAAATTAATTTATACTTATTTAATAGGCGAGCAGGTTTTTGTGACAATCACTCCTCCTAAACAACTGAACCGATTTTCATGTTTTTGGTGTCATTGGCGCAACGTGAAGTTGTGCAGGAAACTTTTTTAATAGAGAAATAATTTGTGAGTGAGGCCCCGGGACTCCTTAAAGTTGAGTTTTTCCATAAGCTCAACATTGGAAAAAAACTATAAGTTTTAAGCAATCAGCTGGATAGAGTACACACAGTTAATCAGCAGGCCATGTTGGCTTTGGAATGGTAACAAAATATTTATACGGGAATGTCAGTATAATATTACGTTGTGATCGCGAGCGAAGCCGCGACTGGCTACTAGTTATTCTTAAATTGTTAAGTGTTTTCAGTTGTATAGCAAGGAGCGACCCCTAGCGCATACTTTGGTCCATGAGATTTCGATATGTTATGAATAATTTGATATGTCCATTCCAAAATATATGATAAAATATTTCCAAAATATTTCCAAAATATTTGATATGTCCATTTGAATATGTCCACTCATTCAGTTCATTCAGTGGTTCTATTCACATCACTGTTGTCAGGAAATCACATGTGTAAAAATTACCAGTGTACCAGTAAGTGTTACTTTGATGGTTAATTGTTATGATACTTTTGTTTTGATTTAAAACTCCATAAGCCCAATATTAAAATTTGCAATTTTAAAATTAGTTTTACTAACAAAATTTGAGTTGCCTGGAGTTGAAGCTGTCAAAAATTGATATTTGAGACACAAAACTCCTAATCCCAAAGATTAAGCAAAAATTAAGCTGGATTCCGAGTTACATTTTTAAATCA
The DNA here is from genome assembly GCA_963675035.1 of Allygus modestus. NCBI lineage: Eukaryota > Metazoa > Arthropoda > Insecta > Hemiptera > Cicadellidae > Allygus > Allygus modestus. The sequence goes on from OY776116.1 coordinate 107,917,818, forward strand.
AAAATAAAATTTCTCATTTTAGAATATAGGAGTGGGGTTCTAAATTATGTTAGAAAAAGTACAAATAATTGACATTATAATTTGCATTTTAAATTTAAAAAACTGAACAAATTTTAATCTAAAGTGCGCATATACACAACTAAACTAATCGGAATTGAAAAACTTCAGATAAAACTGATTCACAAACTGGGTTGAGCTGTTATATTAACACAGAGAAGTTGAATGTTTAAAATATATTATAGTTTCGCAATGTATCAGCTAAAAAATTCATGCTCTGGCATGTTGTTGATAAATGTAGAATAAAATCAAAGTAAAAAATGATCGACTACGAACAACGAGGCAAGAAACTTTTTCCGCACCCCCTTCCAATTCACTGGTCATCAAATCATCTCCGGACTGATTGACCTTATCCTAGCAAAGCTCGGTCAACCAGCTCTGATGATAAATGTAATACAACAGTAACAAATTATGTATATTTTTGTTTTATAAATTAAACTTTTTTACTTCAGAGTTTCTTTTCAGACATCTCTTATATATAAATGTTGGTGTTTGCATCCAATTACAAGGTGACAAATGAGGCATTAACGTCGTAATTTCGAACAGCCACGAGCTAAGGCTTAGCCGGATAGCAGAGGATCTATCATACTTAACTTTTCAGAAGTTTAATTTTTTGGGATTAACGCAAATCCATAAAATTATTTAAACTGTGACTTTGGGGAACCTGTTGCTATAAGCCTAACAATATCGAGTCAAATGTTTGATAAATTTGTATTTTTAACTATCTTAAAAGTTAGCTAAGCATTATTGCACGACCCTCTGCCTTAGATATACATTTTTCAACAGCCAAAATTAAGTTTCAATAAGCAAAACCTTTTGAGTTTGGAATTTGTTTAATACAGTGTACTGGATGAGTAAGACAACGTGTTTTCCATTGGGCAACGTGCATTGATACATACAATCAAGTACGGTTCCAGAAAAGGGGCCATGATTTTGGAAAATATGTTTTTTTCTAACTGAAATTAAGTAGTATAATACAACTTTTATGAACTAGCGACCATTTCCTATAAAAACAAACCATCAAAAAAGCATTTTGCAACAGAGTATTTAGCCAGCGCTCAATTCCAGAACTCAATCGAATCAGAACCACTAATGTATTGACAAAGATTATTGGCAACACTCACAATGTCGATTCCTCCATCTTTAAATTCTTCTCTCCCCTCCCGCCGCAGGAACAAGGACTTGGCATGCGCCAAAAATGAACGACTCAGTTCCTTTCATTCTGTTCTACAAGTCAGATTACTGACTGATGAACGATTAGGGCTCGAACTGGACTCATAATAATGCAACACCAACCAACACTCAACTCAACAGTACCATTCCCACACATATTAATAGAGGTGCACCACAGATGCGTTCAAAAATTTAGGAAGTTATTAAAAGAAAGTATAATTATTTTGTTCGTTTATCAGAAATTTGTATCTTATAGAAAATATTTATTTATGGCTTATTTTAAATTTCTTTGGCAGTAAACAGGCCTATATCTTTCAAAACATTAATCTATATGACTATGCCATTTTATTAATAGTTATATTTTGATATATTGTAATCTGTTATCTGTTGATAAGCAAGAAATATTTATTAGTTGTCAAGCATTGCAACAAGCACTGGCCATTGTAAAATATAATTATAAGGCATAAACCACACAGTAATTATCATACCAGGTTTCACATGACTACAAAACAAGGTTTCGGAATGCTCGTACATCGACTCAACACAACTTAACCCTCTTCCTCGCACGACATTTTTCACGTGCCTGTTTAAATTGCTTCTACAGCTTGCCCTCTTTTCACAGATAGGGCAAATAAACTTGTTATTTTCCATATTTATGCATCTCTCCAAACTTCAAACTACAATTTGTATTTACTACTTGTTTTGTACTGTACCAAAACCTTTGCCGTCCAAGCAAGCGATTAGCAGGTGAGTGAGTAGTTAGAAATTGAACTGAAAAGCCGTTAATTTTACTTGTAGAACAGAATCAAAGGAACAAGAGCCGTTCATTTCTGGCGTATGCGCATAGGCCAGGCCCATATAGTCCTTGTTCCTGGGAAGAACGGGTCGCCTCCCGCCTGTAGGCCACGGCCAGTCTCAAAACTCAGAGTAGGCGCGAAATGGTTGGTGTGTACCTTCACAACATAATTAAGAGTAGCAATTATTGCACCTCACATTCGGGAGGCCTCGGGTTTTATCCCAGGCCGGCCATTCTGAGAAGAGTTTTACGGTTTCTCATCTCACTTGGGCAAATGCCGGAATGGTTCCCAAAAAACGGCCGTACCCCACCAGGAAGGGAAAGATAGGACTCAGGCCTACCTTACCTGGTTAAAAGATTTTCCCATAAATCAACTATTTTGTTGTAATTACAATACATAGTAAAACACTGTCACGGAATAAATATTATTAAAAAAGTTAAGTCTTGGCTAAGGGCAAGAATGTGAGAAACACGGCTCACGGGTCTTTGCTTGCTTCACGTTCACAGAGATCTTGAAGTAATCACAGAACAAATCATTGAGATATGTGTGAAAAAGGGTGCCAGACAACTTGAATTTGTTTTAGAAAGACTAATATACACAATTTGGCAGTTCTCACAGTTTAGCAGTTATTTTATTGTAAGCTATATTAATAACCCTTGTTTCTTAAAAAAACATGTTTTCTTTCAATTATCCAGTTTACAATTAAGAACATTATATTATTATAACTTCTTAGTTTTTATTTATTTCTGTACTGCTTAGGCCTCATGAACATTTTATATTCGATTCATATAAATAATGATATGCTATATTTTTTAAATAGTATATTATGATGTTTTATATTTGCTTCATAATATATATAAAATAATTCCCGGGGTAGGTCGATGGGCTTCTTGTTACTTTGGGTTCTGCTCTCAATAAAGTTTGAGTATCAATTGCAGCAGTAATTATTGCATTTTTTTCATTGAGCTCATAAACCACCCTTGAAGACTCGTTAAGACCAAAAGTAACTTGAACCCTAAGCAATATCGCCCCCCTCCGAAAATCCGTCCTGGAACCGCCCTCGCATACAATACGTATAATGTATGGAACATTTAAAAAACAAAAGTCTAAATAATAAAAGTGTGCTTATTAAATTACATTTTTTTGGGTGGCTAAACCCAGTTTAATATATCGGTCAACATATAGGCTCTTATGCAACCACACTTCGGTGACTAAATCCCAAGTGGAAATCAATAAACGCGTTTGTATGGAAATCGGATACCCATTAACTTTCAATGTTATCGTGTTAACGGGTGTGTGCTGATTTTATAAGTGCATCTCCCTCCAACATTTGAGTCGGGAATAGAAACAACAGTATATCATTACCTAATAAAGTTTTGTTTAGATAATAATATTTTAAAATGAGATATAGCTGCTTCTGCTACGTTCAGTTATATACAGGGTGGTCATTAAAGAATGTCACAAACTTCGTGGGCCAATAGTACTCATCAATTTGAACACAAAATGTCCCCCCTAACATATGTCAAAAAATCCTTCGTTTAGCCGCTAGCCGCCATTTTGTATTTTCTACAAAAAAATTATATCTAAAAAACTACTTTAGCTAAAATAACCAAACCTTGCACGGACGTTTATTAAACATAAAAAAAAATTAGAAAATGTTTTGTTTGATTTACATTTTTATTTTCACAATGGCGGCCATTTAAAGTTTTTAAAGTCAAATAATAAAAAAACTGTAGATTTTTCAAAACTTTACCTCATGACAAACAAACAAAACATTTTAATACTAAATCCAACGGTATTTTGTTTATCAAAATCGGATCACAAATAAGCGAGAAAATTAACTTTTTCGGTTAGCCCGCAGAAGCTCTTTCCTCTCGCGGACAGTAGTGCGTTTCTCTTAATTTTCATTGTTGCGCCGGACCGCGCGCCACCGCCCTTACTACTTGGGGCTGCTGGTGGGACCGGAGCTTCTGCGGGCTAACCGAAAAAGTGAATTTTCTCGCTTATTTGTGGTCCGACTTTGATAAACAAAATACCGTTGGATTTAGTATTAAAATTTTTTTTGTTTGTTATAAGGTAAAGTTTTGACAAATGTACAGCTTTTTTATAATTTGACTTTAAAAACTTTAAATGGCCGCCATTGTGAAAATAAAAATTCAAATCAAACAAAAATTTTTCTAAATTTTCTTCGATGTTTAATAAACGTCCGTGCAAGGTTTGGTTATTTTAGCTAAAGTAGTTTTTTATATATAATTTTTTTGTAAAAATTACAAAATGGCGGCTAGCGGCTAAACGAAGGATTTTTCGACATATTTTAGGAGGTCATTTCTTGTTCAAATTGATGAGTACTATTGGCCCACGAAGTTTGTGACATTCTTTAATGACCACCCTGTATATAGGATGGGCTGTGTATTACCCATCCTTTATAACGAGTTGTTTGGTAGGTTATAAAGCTTCAGGTTAACAAGGTCGTTGAATGATCAAAGCTCAACGGGAAACAAACGCAAAACAGCTGAAGTTCCCTTAGTCAATGCTAAAGATTTTACTCATTTACTTCATTGTATTTTGTACAACACAATCAGCCTGATAGAAAACGTCAAAGTGTGTAGTATATTTGAAGTTTGTATATTCAAATGAGGCTTTGACATTACACTACACTTGTATGGAGTATTTTCGAATGATGTTTTGGACGCGTCACCAACGCTTGCATGACACATCTAGGCCTCTCTTAACTCTGCCACGGATGAACTCCATGAATTGCACATAAAACCCACCGACTGTGGCTGGGGTTGACCCCTGGCCTGGTGTAGTACCAAGATACCGAAATTAGTTTTAAAAAGTTTATGGTTTAAATTCTTGCGATCCAACTGAATTTCCAATACATATAATACGGATGACGTAATTTTAATTAAGTTGTTATTTAATTTATGCAGTTGTATTTTCAAAACAAGCTTTGGCAGTAGAATACACTTTCTAACGCATAGTTTAACCTATGACATTAAAGATTCCTGGCTTGATAAGATATGCAGTTTCTCCCTATATTATTATTTTGTGTTCACTAACGGGCTGAGTGTGCTTATTATGTAGACGGCAAACCCTCGACCACCAAACCAACATCAGGTAGCTCAGTGACGTCACAAAGGGACCGAGGCTGTAGGTAAATACAGTTTAACACCTTCATCAAGCTGCTCTAACAACCCAGGGGACCTCAATTTGCTTACTTAGGAGCTTCGCGTCCCTCCTCAAACCTTTATTGAAAACTGATACCTCCTTGACATAATAGCATTTTTGTAATTACCTAGTTTATTAGGTCTCTGGAACGAACACGTTTAATCGCTTTACTTCTGTACTGTTTAAGGCACACACACGATGTGAATGGTATATTATTTATTAATAATTATCTTTAGAAAAAGTCTCAGAAAGCTACAGATTTGGTAGGAAATTGAAACATTTCGAGCAGACGGAAGATTAAACCACGCGGAATATTTCATTGTGTCAGCAATTTATTTTGTTACACAAAGAATCCGCGCAAAACAACTTAGGCCTACTTTAAAACATTTGTTAGCGATTCATTCTTTGGTGAACGAAGTCCGTCCTATCTCTTTTAACGAGCAAATTATTAATTAATATTCATAAATCTGGAAAAAGTAGTTATTTACGTTTATACAAACTTGCAATTGTTTTATATCCTTTGAAGACCAAGAATAAACCCGCACAAGAATTTTCTAACATTTGTTAATTTTATAATTTGAAAATTACAGGAGGTACAAGACATAGATTGTCACGATGCCGCCTATAAATTGGATTGGAATACATCAGTTGATTGAATCTATTTCAAAATTATCGTGTAATAAATTTCAATTTGTTATACTATTGACAGTCGATATTATTATTTTTCTTTTACCTATGCCACTGGAATTTTGTATTTAACGTTAGTAGAGTACAATAGTCCAAACCTCTCAAAGTAATGTGGGCGCCCCGGGAATCGAACCCGTGACCTCTTGACTGAAATCTAAGATGTTAACCGTTAGGCTAGAGAAGCCTAGGGTATATGTCTTATCTTATTTCTTACTTATCTCTATGTATTCAGTGTAATATATGTATTAGCAGTGTGTTATATATTTTTTGATGTATACCGATTCCGATCTATACATAAAATGTAGCTGCGAGAAAATATGTGGGACAATTCTCTACATTCATGTTTTCTCTACTATATCGTCAACAATCAGCTTACACGAACATTTAGATATTGTAAAAGCCTTTTTTGAAACCCTTGTTTGTCAATCAAAGAGTGATTCATTAATCAGCGTTTTTTGTATATCAATAATGAAGATTAGGGGAGAGCGGGGTAATACCGTGCACCGTGTTTTTAAATCCGCTAGAGGGAGTAATGAGCGCTGGGAAGTGCTGCTGCGTAGCAGGAAGAATGCGAAATAGATAGAGATAGAGACAGCCGGGGAGATTCCTGCTTTACGCATGTGTATGTGACGGATGTTTATGCCATTTTATTAACTTTTCTGATAACATCAACGACTAACTTGAACTGTGTTAAGTGGAATATGTTATAAATTACTTTATTTAAACTAACTGGTTTGGATAGCTCATTTCCTGGGCTATATTTTAATATCAAACAATCCCTCTTGCCGCGTAGGTTGGTTAGGTAGGCTACCTATAGGTCATTTAAACTTCTTTGTCTAGGTTATGTTTGAAAATGTGGCGTCATGTCGTCCGGGGCAGTACCGCGCAATGTGCACGGTATTACCCTATGTTGAACGATATTGCCCCTTATTGTGTTTTAACTTATTAATACCTTTATAAAACATCAGGGCAACATGAAAATTAACTGTTACATGTTTAACATTCGGAGTGTAGTGGGCGTGACAAAGCCAACAATTTTATTTGTGACTATTGTCAATCACAATAGACTTTGATCAGATAAAAGCCAAGAAAAGGACTTTTTTCCATAGTTTTGTATAAGCTAATTCACTACATCTTAATAATTTCAACGCTAAAATAAAATGTGTGAGTAAATTTTGGATATTTATTTTATTTTTACACAATCGTTGTCATTAAAAATGTTGCACGGTATTGCCACAGTCCTTGGGGCAATACCGTGCAATGTTACAGTTTCATAAAATGGGTTTAACAATTGAAAACGGCTCAATATTCGAAATATCAATATTTCAAATATAGAGCCTAGCTTTTGTAGAGAATTAAATTGTCCACAAAATAACATGATTTCCAGCTTTATTTGGGTTTCCAAATTAAATATAAAAATAATGAAGCTTAAGTGCACGGCATTGCCCCGCTCTCCCCGTCTCATAAAATTGTCTTGTCGTACCAATCTTTCATCCTTCCAATGTTTAAAACCCAAAATTTATCTTACATCTATAAAAGGCAAAGCCCTGGCTGACTGACTGACTCATCACTAATTCTCCACCTTCCCATGTAGGTAGAGAGCTGAAATTTTGTACACTGATTCTTTATTAGACATAAAATAGGAAAACTAAATGGTTTTCATACTGATCTGACCTTAGGGCTCCGACAGAGTTCCCATGTATTTCTTATGGACATTAATTTTGGTTTGAGCTAATGAAAATACAAACAGCTGATCTTGATTCGTAGTAGTTCCACGGGCTAACCACAGAATGCAGCAGACACAACTGTTATAGTTTTTATAAATTATTTGCGGGGCGAAGCCTGTGGGAACAGCTAGTTCATTATAAAATTGAAAATGTATAGTGACATGGAGAAGTAATCTTCAAATATTCTTTCAATTAAATGCGGTGGCAAACTCTCTTAGGTATTAGTGATGTGTTTTAATAAATACACAAACACAATAATAGAGGGTTTATGACCTTATAAATATCAAGGCTAACTTCTCAATTATTTCTAAACTTATTTTGACGATTGAGGCAGCAAAAGTATACTCAACTTTCAATAAGTATATTTTTATGATACGAGATACCCTTAAAATATTTGTTATTACATAAGATTCTTTGGACATAATAGTTCTTATATTAAGATGAATAAACAGCAAAACTTCATTATTGTAATAGTAAAGTTACAACTCTGAATCTTAATACTAACCCACGTTCATTTAACTGGGTTGTGTTTGTGTCAGTATGAACTGAACTAAGTTTATTGTTTAGCATAACTCATAAGACAACTTTATTCTAATGTACATTCTTGTTTACGATAACTATAATTGTTATACTTTCACCCATTTTTATATCAATTTCCACATAAGAATCTACAGGTGGCATTCGATACATTTTTTATTTTCCTAATTCAAACACGCCCGTTAGAATATTTTGACTTCTATTTACATAATTTTCTTTCATCCAGACGTTACAACAAATCGTTCATAGAGCTTAAATAATTTCGTACTCACGTTGTGAGAAGCGAAACAAAACACGGCAACAGAACAAAACACACGTGTTCACGACGGCACGCCGGGCGGTACTGGGTCGTGACGTCATCGTGGGCAGGTAGGGCGGATGGGTGGACCGGGGTGGGAGGGTGGTCGATGGGTGGGGCGAGCTACGCTCTGGGTTACTACTGTGTGTACGCCGATCGAGTTAGTTCCCTCTTCATCTTTGCTACTCAGGCGTGGCCCTGACGTCATCTTCTCTGCCGTTGCCTTGGTGCTGATTTTATAATTAATTACTGTAATACAAACTTTTTTCATTTTGTGACAGGGATCTTTTAGATGCTGATAGCTAAAGTACAACTTGGAAAATAAGATTGGTTTTTATCATGCCTTAATTTTTCTGCGCTGGAAAGTGAGGCTTCATTATTTAACATCTAGGCAGAACTTGCTCGATCTATTTTATATTCCTGGGAGATTTTAATGACGTGAACTAACACAAATTTGGCGGGACGCGTATGAGTTAAAAAATATAATCTCTATATTTCGAGGAACAGTAATTTTGTTATTTAAGTTCAGTAGTGTCTTTCTGATAATTTAATCATTATTGTTATTGTTTTCAGGAGGTTCCGAACTAAATGGGATTTTGGCCCTACCTTCAAACCTCTGATATGGAATACAGTCAATGAATACAAAGTCTTATTTATATATATATATATAGTATAGGTCTTATATAAGACTCTGTATTCATTAATACAGTGATAAACGTCTCAAGTCAAATAATTTTAAACATCACAATAATAAAAAGTTAAATCTAAATACAAATGACTAACTCTTTGATATTTTTCACGTAAGAGAGTAGAAAATGCTTTGGTTCTGATACTATACTGTCTATTTAAAAGACGGTTAAATCTTAAATCCCAAATTTTTCTGTGAATAATAGGCAAACCAATCGGCTGTTTCCGGTCATATGAGCCACCCACCACACTGCATTAAATTAATCACATCGATCGGTTGGTGTGTTCTCACGCGTTGACCTTCACGGACAAATTTGCTCCCATTATTTGATTCATAACAATGTATACATAACCCTATTGTATACGTTGTTAATTATTTTGTTAATTTGCCTGAACCCTATCGGTGATTACGTCAATTCTCATTTCTTTATTTATTAAAGCAAAATAACCAATTTTTACATGTATAAATTGAAACAACTAAGCGTCCGGTCATTCCTCGTGTAATGTATAAAGAACTTGAAATTGTATTGATAAAGTTACGAGTTTGCTAATATAACATAGTCAATGACATAACTCTCTTGAACCATATAAACGTTACTTCAAAATTCAGAATATTTCAATATTTAATTATTGTTTTCCTAAAACTATTATATTCCATTTATACTTATAGGTATATTTATACCAGACGTTGATTATTTTATACATTTATGCTAGGTATATTTTAATGATACCAAATCATAAACAAAACCTAAAAAGATGAAGGCCAGTCCAATTATTTTTTATAATTTTTACACGAGAGCTAAATTATTTTTGAGAACGTCTTTGACTGCTTTACCAATAAAATGAGCCATTAATCCAAAATTATTTACACGATAACGCTGGCTACCGAAAGCGTCGAAAGCTTGTCTTACTATCGCATTTTTAAAGGCTGCGAAAGCAGGTTACTTCCAATGGTCAAGAATCAAGAATATTGACAAAATAAAAATAATTAACTGACCATATAAACAAATTACATGCCATTAGTCTAAAAATATCGTAAATAGTTACAACAATAATAAATACAACGAAAAAAATGGCAAATAGAGTTGTCAAAATATGGCACCCTTTTTATGTTATTATTATCCTATACTCTAATATGAGTAAGGTTTGCTTGCTTGCGACACGGATTTCAAAAACGGCTCCAACGATTTCCTTCAAATGTTCGAAATAACTAATTTCTGGGATAAAAATAAGTTCTAGACAGGCCTCATCCCCAGGAAAAATCAAATAATGTAAAAAACTAAAATGAAAAGTTAAAAAAATTAATATTGGGCTTATGGAGTTTCAAATCAAAACAAAATAATTATAACAGCTGTTCATAATCAACCAGGGAACTGTCAAATTAATACTCATGTTGTATATGATTATTAACATGTGGTTTCCTGAGAGCAGAGATTAAAAGATTTGAGTGAATATTACATAAATAGAGTAGTAAAATCATAGACTAACTATAGTAGTATACTGTAGTTAGTCTATGGTAAAATAGATCAAAGGGGCATTGAGCTATAAATAACAACTGGAGTGACCTTCGAAATGTAGAAAAGAGGCAAATGAGTTGTACAAATCTGATTATCAGTAGGGGGAAGTGGTGAAATATTACTCAAAGTCATCTAAACAAACTGACTGGCCTTCCCTCGAGCAAAGCTCGGCCCCTTAGGTACTCTTTGATAATGAAACAAATAAATGCTGCTTGAATTTACACAAGATGAATTTCACACTATATGGGCCAGAATGGACTTTTGCTGCGCCTAACTTGAAAATGACAACCTCAAATAACATCATTCCTCAGCTTACGTATTTTACAATAAACATTCGTTAAGCTGGTTCAATGTTTCTTTTTCCTGTGAGGTTGCATGGCTCAACAAGTTTGACCTGCCTTCAAAAGCCTTTTTTACTACATTTGAGTTTAGCGTTTATTTGTTTGTAGCGTCTAAAGTTTGTTTATAGGTTATGTTTACTATTTTTAAGATTGATATTTCGGGAAAATAAATAATTATCAACAATGACATCAAGATTTAAAGCTCTCAATTTGGATTCTTCAGAAGAAAGTGAATGCGAGAATGAAGCTCTTACTAAGGAAGCATTGGTATGTATATGGAAGCTTTTGTTTTGTATAGATGAAATAATTATTAGGATCAATAAATATAGCTAAGGCTATTTAGTTTCAGATTAGATTATTTTGTTTGGTAATCATTTAAATTTATGCCACGCAGGGTTTTCATATTTCCAGTTTGGAAGTAAGCCAAGTTTAAACTTATCAGTCTGTATCGGCCACAAATATTGTATTCTGTAAATTGGCGTTTGCCGTTAATAAACTAGGTGTACGCTCATTCCTCGCATATAAGGATAATTGAAACACATGATCAAACTTAAATCGAGTCTCATAAAAAATTCAATATCTGATTTGAGTAACATCATCAGAATACATTCCGTTATCATTTAACTGCCGCCAGAATCCGGATTTTATGTCTATACAGTATAGCTATAGTTTTAGTCACTTCTCTAAGAATCAATTATCGCGGTAGCTGAGGGGTATCGCACTGGCTCTTGGAGCGTAATGTCGCAGGTTCGGATCCCGCCGCCTACCTAACATTTTATCCGTAGAAAACCATACATACATTTATCACTTGTTTTTATCAAAGTAAATGTTGTATAAATACATAAATAAATTTATTTTAAAAATAAATTGAAGATTTCAGGCATGGTTTGTTGTTAGGATTGGCATGGGTGTGTTATCTTAGAACAAACAGCATTTTGGGCTAAGTAGTGACTTTAGCAGTGTGGTTAATCCAACTTTTAAGAGAACAGCGAGTTTACTATATGAACTAATGTTAACAATTTCTATAGGCCAAGTCAAAATATCCTTAATATCCTTAACAATAAATCATCAGGCCCAGTTATTTAGATGAAAAAATGAGATTTCAATATATTTTTTCAATAGCCTAAGCTATCATGGAATTAAATGCTATAAACATGGGTTGGCCCAAGTCCGTACATGAAACTTCTAAAATGACAAGTAGCCTAAGTGTATATGCCTACATGTTCTAGTCATAGGTCGAACTTTATGATGAAAACAGCTCACTATAATCTAAACCTAGGAGATGTTAAATCATTTCAGATAACCTGTACAAAAGGCTTAGTTTGGTTAGAATAGTTTAAAGCTTTTATTTTGGTTCACTACAACATTCGTGGTAATGTGTTTAAAGTATTTTACAACAGTTGATGTATTACCAGTTTAATGTCTTCTTACTCTTACTGTAATCCAACCCTAGGCTATGTCAAATCATTCAAGATAACCTTCCGAAAAGGCTGTTTGGTTGGAATAAATATAGCTTTTATTGTGGTTACCTACTACATTACGGGTAATGTATTTTAGGTAATGTAGACAATTTGTATTATTAATTTAGTGAAAATATAACCTAGCAAATAATTGTCCCACAAAAATATATTTTAAGGTTGTTCGACAATTTGTATTATTAATTTAGTGAAAATATAACCTAGCAAATAATTGTCCTGCAAAAATAAATTTTAAGGTTGTTTGCTTACTGTGACTAACTTCTTCAACGCTTTCTAGACAAATTGAGGCTTTGTATACTTTTTACACATGACAATTACAATATTACCAATTGTCTAAGACAATGTAATAAAACAAACTATTTTATAAGTTAAGTTAATATGTTAGTATCTACAGTCATCTATTTTGAAAAGTTATTTTGAGTTTTCGATCTGCCACACGCATCGTCTGCCACTGTTACAATCGTCGCCTCTGACCGACTGACGATATTTACACAGAGTAGGCGTACTAAGGATTAACCGTATGGATATTTTGTTCTAAAACGTACACTTAATAATTTATAAAATAATAAATATGCTCACAACTTAAAAATATACTTCGATTTATCTCTCTTGTGTGTTTTTTGTTGGTAAAAAAAACTGTTGTTATCCAGTACGGTATAACAAAGTATACTCTAGTAAACTAACTAATGTTACTCTGTGGTTGAAACATAGACGTCGGCTAAATTTTAACGATTCAAGTACCACTAAAATGTCTTCCAATGTTATTGTTAAGGAGAAAAAAATAAATTTGGTTTTAAGATAATTTGATTAATACTGAACAAAATTATCTGAATAACGAACTTGACCGAGATTTTGACCTGTTAAGTTTTCCTGGAAAATTTTAAGTTTAACTGTGGAGGCATTCTCGAGTTATTGTGGTCACAGACACGCCAGTTGAGTTGATTCTCTTACCAGTCTAAGCAGTTAAGTTGTGTATAAGGATACTTTCATTTCGTTCAGTTATCCAATTAAATTAAATGAAAACTTAAGCTGCCAAGCTTATGAAAGAAGTATTGAATCTGTGCTGTTTTGTCAATTAGCCTATATTAACTATTGTGAACACCTGAACATTAAGAACGTTAAAAAGTGCTTCCGGTTGCCACACTCACATTAATCAAAGGTAAAAAATTGTTGAACTCCTGATCAGGTGATCGATGAAGCTCATAGAATCCATCAATCCCGTCAGCTTCCATTCATGTCATCCATAGTTTATTTAAGGTGGTTTAAGTTACCTTAAAACTCTCTTTGCGCGAAGACAGATGAACTCTGCATGTGATGTCCATAAATACCTCTTTCTGAGACGGGATTTGAATCCTCGATCGAAGGACCTCTGTTTGATCACTCAATCACTTATTTCAGGCCAGTAGCACTGGTTGGTCCTACCTACTAAAACCTACAAGCTGAACTGGTGTTTTAATGGTGATTCCAATTGAGGACAACAAAGAAACAAATAAATATACTGAGGCTAGTAGAGGCTACGCCTTGTTTTAAAAACTTTTAATATTCAATATTTTAAGCTGGTTCCATATTATTGAGATTGGGTTTATATCTACTAGAGGGGACATCTTACGTGAGCCAGAGTTAGTAACTGCAGTGCTGCGATCTACGTCATATTAAGATAACTAATGTGATCTCCGGCGTCGCTAAGCCAAGTTAACTTTACCGGCGTACCTGACCCATGTAAACAAAATATCACTTAGATGACCATCACAAAAACAGGTTTATTTAAACATTTTTAAATTCCACAAAAACATTCCTAACAAATATGATGAACAAAACTGCGACGATCCCTGGCGGCATAAAGCGGAACTACGTCGACAAGTTTCTTAACATTCATTTGCATTGCGTGTCCCCTCTAGTAGATATAAAAACCCAATGCTATTGGTAAATATGCCTAAATGTTCGGTGAAGAGTGGGAGCTCCTTGAAAACTGAATACAAACGTTGATTTAAATGTTAGGAGTTCGCTCTAGGACAGTGTCCTTTTTGTGCCACATAAGTTAGAAGGAAGCGAACATTCGGCAAGCTCTCACACTATTCCTCAACATATCACTTATCATCACAGTTAACGGTCTGGCTCTACTCTTGAGGCCGGTATCTTAAGACAGTGGTGTTGGCTTACATTTTATTGAAAAAAACAATCAGACATGAAAATAATCAGTACCGGTATTAAGGAAATACCCCCGTAGCAGCAAACCTGCGTACTCAGCGAATTTCCAATGCATATATATGTATCTTAATACCACATAAAGCCACATACCAGGTTTCATCAATATACATTCATAAACAAACGATTTATGACATTTTAATTATTCTCCATAAGAATAACATGGCGGCTGAGTATGCAGGTTTGCTGAAGCAAGGAACACAAAAAATGGGGTTTTATACAAATATCAATATAACTCATGTAGGTAAAGCCACATACCAAATTTCATTAATTTATTTTCATAATTAAGGGAGATAACACGTTACTTATTCTCCATAAGAATAACATGGGGCTGAGTACGCAGGTTTGCTGCTACGGGAGCCTTTGGAAAAAAATTGTTTTTTTGAGCAAATATCAATGGTCCACAACCAGATGAAGCCGTATACCAAGTTTCGTCAGTATACGTTCATAAATAAGCGAGATATAAAATTTTTCTTTTCCTCCATAAGAATAACATTAGACAACGTACTGTGTTTAGCACTTTCAATATCTCGGTAACCAATTGACGTAGAGAAATGATCAAAATACCAAATTGTGTGTTTTTTAAAGCTGAACCCAATGAAAAAAACTAAAATTTGACTATTTTCAAAATTATATGTACAAAATTCGAAAAACCCATTTTTGGGGTACAAAACCCCCCCAAAATACCCCTTTGGATGGAGCGATCTGGCTGGTTTTCGAACTTAAAGTCATAAATGTTGCTTTACACGTTTATACCAAATTTCATCAAAATCGGATAATTTTTACGAGAGTTATCGTGCTCACGGACACATATATATATATATATATATATATATATATATATATAGATATATATATATATATATATATATATACAGTTTCGAACGAATGGTGTTTTTGGGGTCTGGGGACCTCAAAACGAAAAGTTATCATGGTCCCGGGCCTAGGTCTTACCATGCCGACTACGGTAATAGCTTCTTCCCTATAGGGGAAATTCGCTAAAAACTAAACTTTTGTTTCCTGGTTGGAAATTAAATATATATTAACACAAAACATTTCCATATAGCTGTTGTGAAAGTCTTGTGTTCAGGTTTAAACTCTCAAATGTTATTTCTGAAAATAGTTGTTGGTGTTTAACTTTCTTCGTTGTTTCAGCCAGATAGAATTATCAATATTAGGCCTACAACATCCTTTGTGCCCTTGTTCAACAAATAGCCAATAAAATCATAAAGAACGTTAAGTTTTCAAAACATATAATTATAGGCTATGCTTCCTACGTACAATAGGCCCTAATCACATTTACTTTTGTATTTCTGCTTATGTTGAGGTAATCCATCGATTAGGCAGATCTCCCTTTTCTTCTGGGTTTAATAAAAGGTACAATTGTGGACAATACTACAGCAGTATCACATGTGTGAAAGTTAATGAACCTAAAGCGTGCAAAAAAAATCACTGTAACTAGGCTAAGAAACAACAATAGTGCTGCTAAATCAATTCCTAAGGTTATTTTTTATAGATGGTTCTCTTCAGAATACATATTGGTTCTTGCACTACAATATACAAGGTGTATTTTCAAACAAATCTAGTAAGTTAGATGACTTTCTAATGTTCCTTCAAAACTGCAATAAAAAGGTACTGGCCGTATCTTTAAATGAACACTGTCTTTCTAAAGAAAATGTCAATTTATTGAACAAGTTGGAGGGATTTGTTTTGGCAGACTATTATGCTAGGGAATCAACAATAACCTCTTATTGTTCCAGTAATTATGTCAGGGAGGGTGTTGACTTCCAAGTAAGGAAAGACTTTTCAAAATTCAATGAAGATTTTGTTTTTGAAGGCTCCTTTGTTGATATTCCAAAACTAGACATTCCTTTTGTTTATTTCAATATGTAGAATACCAGAATTTAAAAATCCAAAATATTTTCTTGTCAAACTTGAAGCTTTGTTAATAAATTTAAATAAAGAAAGAAAAACAAACAAAATTTATTTTGTTTTAAAAACAAACTGCAGCAGATTATAATTTTAATATTTAAAACAATGAAACTGTACCATAATAGTTTAGGAGTATTATTGAAAGTAATGGTTTTGTTTTGCACTTTTAGCCCAACAAGAGTAACAAAAAAAACGAGTTCGCACGCAGCACGCTGACGAGAGGGAAGTGAATTTCCACATAAAAACTATAAAAACTCAAAATCAGTTAAAAACATACATTTATTCCAATTTTTATTCAAATCTGAAAACATTGATTTTTTGCTGTTCTGATGCTCCTGGTTCTATTTACCTGCAATGCTGGGAATGTAATTTTGCGCATTATAAGGTTAGGAGAAGGTCCAGTCAGGCTTTAAAGTAGGCGTGAGGTTGTTGGGGAATCGTTGAAAGTACTACAACGAATGATGACAACAAATATATGTGCGTTCCATTTAATTCAAACATGGAAAAAGCGATACGACGTACTTTCAAAAACTCAAACATGAAAATAAGTTATAAAACAAAAAATAATGCATTTAACCTTATCAACTCTAACGTAACAAAAAATGAAAATATTCAAGAAGATCAATACAGTAAGTCTGGCATATATAGAATTAAATGTAGTGAATGTGATAGCTATTACATTGGCCAAACAAGACGAAACTTTAGAGTTCGATTTAAAGAACATTTACAAGCCCTAAAGTCAAGAAATAACACAACTATGAGATCCAATTATGCAGAACACATAATTAATACAGGGCATAAATATAAAAACATAGAAGAAAACTTATCAGTTTTAGAGTACGAAAAACAGCAAGAACAACTTAACGTCAAAGAAGAGATGCATATATATTTAAATAATAAGAAAGATCCACTAAATATTTTAAATACTATGCAAGTCAGTCAACAACACCCTATCTTTGAAAAAATTGATGAAATTAGAACTCAGAGAAAGTAAATTTATATAGTATATACAAATTAATATTTTATTTTATTTTTACCCTTATATTTATATACACAATTTTAGAATTAGTGATCATATATTATTTATTTTTAACATATGTTTGTAATTAATATAAAAGAAAATTTGTTGAGGTTATGTGACTCTGAAGATGGCCATTATGGTTGAAACTAGTCAGTCAAAATAAAAATGTTTCAAAAAAAGGGTACTCGTTAATAATGATTTTAAAAATAATATATATATATGTGTGTCCGTGAATGCGATAACTTGAGTAAAAAACGTCCGATTTCGATGAAATTTGGCTCAAATGTGTAAAGTGACATTTATGACTTTAAGTTCGAAAACCAGAAAAATCGGACCATGGGAAGGGGGGTTTATGGGGGTTTTAAATTTTCCAAAAATCAGTTTTTTTCATTTTTTACCCTAAAATTTTTAAAACACTTAATTTTGGTTTAGACCATGTTATAGAGCTTAAAAAAAACAAATAATATGGTATTTTGAATTATTAAGCTAGGTTAAGTGGTTGCGGAGAAAATCCAAAAAAACCTGCTCATAAAATCTCCTATGTTAATCTTATGGGAAAAAGGTTTTTTGCTTTTCCTAAGTTAATTTTAATCTAATTTTCACATTTGCTTTTACCAATCAACTCAGCTCCACAAAACAATCATTTTGGTGTTTAAATTGTGATTCTACATCCAACCGTTGCAGAGATATTCAAAGTGCTAAACACAGTACGTTGTCCAATGTTATCCTTATGGAGAATAAATAAAATTGAATATCTCCATTTTTAATGAATGTATACTGATGAAACTTGGCACGTGGGGTCACGTAGTACTGGTATATTGATATTTGCACAGAAAATTGATTTTTTGTTGATTATCCCCGTAGCAGCGAACCTGCGTACTCAGCCCCAATGTTATTCTTATGGAGAATAAGTAAAATGTAATGACTCCCTTAATTATGAACATAAATTAATAAAACTTGGTATGTGGCTTCACCTTGTTGAGTTATATTGATATTTGCATAAAACCCCATTTTTTTAGTTTCTTGTTGCAGCAAACCTGCTTACTCATCTCCCATGTTATTCTTATGGAGAATAATTAAAATGTTATATAGTGCTTACTTATAATTGAATATTGATTAAACTTGGTATGTGGCTTCATCTAGTTAAATTATATTTATATTTGCATAAAAACCAATTGTTTGTGTTCCTTGTTTCAGCAAACCTATGTACTCATCACCAATGCTATTCTTATGTAGAATAATTAAAATTGTATATATCGCTTATATATGAATATATTTTTATGAAACTTGGTATGCGGCTTTATACGGTATTAAGACATATATTATGCATTGGAAATTCGCTGAGTACGCAGGTTTGCTGCGACGGGGGTATTTGTCCTTGTTGCAGCAAACCTGCTTACTCAGCCCCCATGTTATTCTTATGGAGAATAACTAAAATGTTTTATAGCGCTTATTTATGATTGAATATTGATGAAACTTAGATGTGGCTTTGCCTAGTTAAATTCTATTTATATTTGCCTAAAAACCAATTATTTGTGTTCCTCATTTCAGCAAACCTACGTACTCATTATCAATGTTATTCTTATAGAGAATAATTAAAATCGCTTATATGAGAATATATTTTTATGAAACTTGGTATGCGGCTTTATATGGTATTAAGACATATATTATGCATTGGAAATTCGCTGAGTATGCAGGTTTGCTGCTACCGGGGTATTTTTTGGATTTGTTCAGCAACCACTTAACCTAGGTTAATAATTCAAAATACCATATTATTTGTTTTTTTAAGCTCTATAACATGGTCAAAACCAAAATTAAGTGTTTTAAAAATTTTAGGGTGAAAAATGCAAAAAACTGATTTTTGGAAAATTTAATACCCCCATAAACCCCCCTTCCCATGGCCGATTTTTCTGGTTTTCGAACTTAAAGTCATATGTCAGTTTACACATTTGAGCCAAATATCATCGAAATCGGACGTTTTTTACTCAAGTTATCGCATTCACGGACACATATATAGATATATATATATATATATACAGATATATACAGATATATACAGATATATATATACATATATATAAATTTGAACTAATAGTGTTTTGGACTTCTGGGGACCTCAAAACAAAAAGTAATCATGGTCTCGGGCTTAAGTCATTACCATGAGACCTACGGTAATAGCTTGTTCCCTATAGGGGAAATTCGCTAAAAGTACACCAAAAATGAATATCAGGTTTTTCTAATGTAAAATCCCCATAAGACAAAGTAATGTGTTTGGTAGATACATATTTTCTTTAATAACTCGGTAAATATTTATGCTAGAATGACGAGAGAGGCCTTAAAAGTTTCGCCACACTAATTTCCATCTTTTTACATGCATTAATTTCCCATCTGGGGCTTTTCTGGCCCTTTTTGGGCCCAAAAACTCAAAATTTGAAAGATTAATCCCCAAAAAAAGGGTTTAGAGTTCTCCGATTGTTTTGCCCAACGAACTTGTCCAACTGATTATAGAAAGGAACGTCCCTACCAAATTTGAAGTAAATCGAACAGAAAATGTGACCGCTAGAGTGCAAACACACACACATATATATATATATATATATATATATATATATATACAATTTTGAACGACCCCCCAAAACGTGTTCAGGGGGTCATGTTAGGAACTTCTATGGTGGTCCCGGGCTTAAGTTTCACCGTGTGGTCATGCTAATAGTTCACTTTCCAAAGGAAATTCACTAACAAAACTTGTATCGACAATATAGCAACTAATTTAGTTTTTGGGAAAACTAGTAGGGTAATGAAAATGTAAGTTTGTCTTATCACAAATGCTTGTTTTTTAGCTTTGCCCCATCTCATATGAAATTTAATTCTAGATTTATTCAAAGTAGAGTGTTTGATTAAATTTCATTGCAAAGTTTTTTTCAGTGTTTTTTAATTTAAATACTCAGTTTAGTACTGAAAGTGTTAATGATACATACAATAGCTTTTTAGAGAACTTCTTATTGAACTTCAATGAATGTTTTCCACTGAAGTCTTTCAATGCAAACGAAACTAAGTATAACAAGAAAAGGTGGGTTACACAGGGTATAAAAATATCTGCAAAGAAAAAGAGAATGTTACATCATCAAGCTAAATTTAGCAATGATTTAGAGTTCAAAGAGTATGTGAGTACATATAAATATATTTTTAAGAAAGATTTAAAAGATGCCAAGCGTCAAGATATTGATTTTTTTATAAAAAAACTCCAATAATAAAGGAAAGGCTACATGGTTAGGGACCAACTAGGGTTGTCCAATCTTGGAATATTCCACGAATAGAATTAACGCAATACTGGCTGATTACCTAAAATATAGTTTTCCGCAATTTTCAGTAGGGAGGATTTCCGATGAAGTCATTTGTGGGGTTATTAGAAGTTTGAAGAAAAAGTCTTCAGTGGGGTGGGATGGCATTCCTTTAAGTATTCTAAATCAGTATACTAATTTGTCTTCCCTGACAAATTAAAATATGGAGAGGTTGTACCCATCCATAAAAACGATTCTAAACTAAATATCAGTAACTACCGACCAATAACTTTGCTTTCCAATGTCTCGAAAATCTTTGAAAAAATTGTATGAAGTAAACTGGCAAGTTTTCTGGAATATGAAAATTTTTTTATTGCAGGCAGTTTGGTTTTAAAGAAAAATGTAAACAATAATTCAGCATTTTCAAGTTTTATTAATGAATCTTTTTGTGTCTTGGATGGATCGCAGAGCACAGCGGGAGTGTTCTGTGATTTGTCCAAGGCATTTGATTGTGTTAATCATGAATTGTTAACTGCATAGCTAAATAGAATTGGCATTACAGGAAACAATCTTAATTGGTTTAAATCCTATTTATAAGGCAAAAAACAGAGACCCTTATATTTTAATCGAAGTACCAAGATATATTCAGAATTGTCAGATTTCAAAATTGGTATACCCCAGGGATCAATTTTGAGTTTCTTATTGTTCTTGATTTATGTCGTCAATGACCTTCCGTCAAAAATAGATTCCCAACTACAGATGACACCACTGCACTTGTTAAAGCAAAATCACAACTAGAATTGCAAGAGTTGGCTGAAAAAAACTCTTAAAGAACTTCAGGTTTGGTTTTCAGCAAATGACCTCATTCTGAACAATTCAAAAACAAATTTAATTTTCTTCAAATTATCATCTGAAACTAACAAATAAGAGCAAAAGTTATTAGGCTTAAAATAGACAACAAATTAAGTTGGAATTCCCATATTGAATTTGTTTAAAAGAAATTACGATCTTTACATATGCCTTTTCTGTTCTACCTCAATACATTTCAGATTACATTTGCAAAATAGTTTATTTTTCAAACATTAAATCTGTTCTTAGGTATGGCATTGTTGCTTGGGGGAATTCAGTCAATAGTAAGAAGGTTTTTTTTATTCATACAAATTTATGAGAATAATTGCTCGCTTTAGCTATAGAGCTTCTTGCAAACCTCTTTTCAAAAAATTCCACATTTTAACTTTTCCTTGCCTGTACATCTTAGAATATTAAATTATGTTCATTCAAACCAAGCTAAGTTCTCTCTATTTTTATCCAAACATGCCTACAGTACTCAAAATAAACGTCTTCTTTACTATCCAAGTCATAGTACAAGCGCATTTGAAAGGAGCTCTATATACTGGCTTGAAGCTGTACAACCACTTACCAAACTCTTTGAAACAGGAAAATATTATCACTTTTAAAAGAAAAATTAAAGAAATCCTCCTACTGAAGACTTATTATTCAGTTTCAGAATATTTTTAAGTGACACAAACTTGGGTAGATGATGTGCTTCCAACATTTTTTTGTCTCTTTATTTTTTTAATCATGCAATTGTGTAAATTGTGAAGTTATATATATATAGTTTTAGTTTTAATGACTTAGTATAATTTTTTATATCTACATTGATGAGACACCTGTTACTGCATGTAGCAATTTATGTAACGTTAATAGAATAAATAATTTGATTTGATTTTACTGTAGCAGCAACAGTAAAGACATCATCACTGAAGCACAATCCTTCTTGTCATGATGTGCCAAATTTTCACAGAAATGTTCGCTTGAATATTTAATTGTTGTATACACGAGAAGTGAGGGAGCTTCCACGACGTTGAATAAACCTCTTCAGCAAATTTCCAGGCAAATATTCGGCCGAAAAATGTAGTCATATTCGCGACTATTGTGGGACAGCTTTTGCACATGACCATGGAAGTATTTGGTGAAGCTTGCATAGTTTGTCTTTTAAAGTTTTATCTATTTATCTTTAACATTGAATACATAATGAAATACATACTCAGTTTGAGGTTATTCATTATTATGTTGATTTTTCAGGAAGAAAAAGCAACTGCACGGTACATGGAAGCACTTCAATGTCAAGCAAATGAACAATGGAGTAAGGCGGAAGAAATATACCAAGAACTTTTAGAATCAGAAGTTCTGTTAAAGGTAGGCCTGTGAAAAGGGAAGTGAGTATATCTGGAAATAGATTAATTTATTGAGTATAGAAAGTATATAAAATACCTTAACTATTCTTAAACAATGAAATAAAAAAGTACTGTACATAAAAAGTTTTTGTGTAATCTGCTGGCACAATTCTTAAAAAAAACTTGACTGAATTTGATGAAAAACATTACTTGTTCATGCCCACATATGCTGTAACTAAGATAGCCAATTAACTACACTGAACCTAACAAGAGGTCTGTCCCATCATAGTTCCAAAGTTTTTCTGTGAAACTAGTTTCATAACAATGCTCAAAAGCTTGCGGCTCTGTACAAGTTAAATTATAACAGTTGTTATGTGGTGGAGTCTTCATATTTTCCCTCATCTGTTTTCAGGTACATATCTGTTTTCTATGTCTTCATTTGTTGTAGTCTGCTAAATTGAAGAGTCCAGTTAAAAAAGTATTAGTTTTGAAACCATTTTTTCAGCAATATATTTTAAACATATAGGCTATTGTGTTTTTTTTCTAGGTCAGCGGTCGTGTCGCTTTCATAAATGGACGAATTAAGCCATCCTTAGAACACCTCAAGTATTGCTGTTATCAAAATCTGGGTCATGTTCTCATAGCTAAGAATCAGCTTGAAGATGGGCTAGTACTCTATGAGAAGGTTTGTAGTTCCTTATATACTGGGTTGTGTTTTGTTTGAATGACTATAATAGTAGATGTTGTTAACCTGTTATGACAAAGAATTAGGCCTAGTAAGGCAGGGAGCTTGGCGTATAGGTGAGGTTCGACATAGATAGTGAAAACTGTCATATGATGTTTTATTTAATCTTAAATCATGTGTTTTATGTTTATTATGTTTTGAGTTTATGTAAACAACCAGTTACTTGTATGAGTCAATACTTATAATAAAATGGTATAAAACTATGTAATTGATCATTATTAGACATGGTGGCAGCGGTAGTTATTTTTTGATAATGCCAAGAGCTAAAAGAAACAATAATCAACCATCCAGTAAAACTAATCAGCCATCAAATACAGAAACATTTGATGAACTGCAGAACTCAAGGTCTAACAAGAAAACAACCTCAGCAATCATGTTTCAGCCCCCAGGATATTTTGATTTTAAACAGCCAGAGCTATGGGAGAAGTGGTCTAAACGATTTGAAAGGTATAGGCTTGCTTCAGGTCTAGACCACGAACCCGAAGAAAAACAAGTAAGCTCTCTTATTTACTGTATGGGATCAGATGCTGAAGATATCCTTTCATCAATACACCTTTCACAAGATGATCAGAATTCTTATAATACAGTAAAGGGGGCCTTTGATAATATATTTATTGGTAAACGTAATGTAATATATGAAAGAGCAAAATTCAATTCCAGACTTCAACAACAAGACGAACTTTTTGACAGTTTTTTAGCAGACATAAGCTCTATGGCTGAACATTGCGCATTTAGAAACCTAAGAGATGAGCTTATTCGTGATCGAATTGTTGTTGGTATCACAGATAAACATTTATCCGCTCAATTACAAGAAGATTCTAATTTAACCTTAGAAAAAGCCATTCAAAAATGCAAACAAAAGGAGGCTATCAGCAAACAATCGGCAGAACTAGAAATGATTGATCGACAGAAACATGCTGTTGTGGATAAAATCAAATCAGAACAGAAAAATGTTAATTTTCCATTTAATAAAGTATCAGATTTCAAGATTCAGGGTAAAGATTATTGCTGGAACTGTGGAGGGCCAAGACATCCACGTAGCTCTTGTCCTGCTAAAGATGTAACCTGTAATTATTGCAATAGAACTGGTCATTTCGTTCGGCACTGTAGAAGCAGATCATTAACACTTAAGTCAGCGGGAAACGCCAAGAAGGTAAATGAAATAGTACAGTCAGAAGAGTCAAGCTCTTGTGAAGCTACAGTTGCATATTTAGGACCGGTAAATGTCAACTGCAACAGCTCCTCTCCTTGGTATGTAGAAATTTCCATTAACAGTCATGTAGTGAAAGCTAAAATAGATTCAGGGGCAGAAGTGACAGCTATTCCATCTAATATTATACAAACAAACATGGTAAAATCAGATCGTATACTAAAGAATGCAGACCAGAGGGAATTAAATGTGGTAGGTATGTTTATTGCAGACATAACATACTATGGAAGACAAATAAAAGAAAAGGTTTATGTTGTTTCAGGTTTAAATGAACCACTATTAGGAATTCCTGCTATTAAAGCTTTGAACCTGATCTCAATAACAACCCCAAATCAGACTGTAGGGCTTAATTCTATTACAATGGATTCAGTATTGTATAGCTATCCTGAGCTTTTCTCAGGCCTAGGTAACATTCCCGGAGAATATAAAATTGAATTGGTTGAAAATGCACAACCATATTCAGTGCGTGCTCCAAGAAACATATCCATTCCCCTACGTCCTAAAGTAGAAGCAGAATTAAGTAGAATGTTAGAGTTAGGAGTAATGGAAAGAGTGGAGTCTCCCACAGATTGGTGTGCACCAATAGTACCAGTAATAAAGCCCAATGGCAGCATACGTTTGTGTGTTGACTATACAGAGCTAAATAGAAATGTTAAGCGCCCAAAAGCTATTTTACCAGATGTAGAAGAAACCCTTGGCCAGATTGGGAGCTCTAAGATATTTAGTAAACTGGATGCCCAGTCGGGATTTTGGCAGATAAAAATATCACCAGATACAGCCAAATTAACAACCTTTATAACTCCTTTTGGGAGATTTTATTTTAAAAGGTTACCCTTTGGTATCACAAGTGCACCTGAATTTTTCACAGCTCAAATGTCCAAACTTTTAAACGGCATTGACGGAGTTCTGTGTCATATGGATGACATCCTGATCCATGGCCAAACTCAAGAAGAACATGATTATCGGTTGACTCAGGTGTTACATCGTTTGAAAGAAGCTAACGTGGTACTAAACAAAGAGAAATGTTCTATTTCACAGCCATCTGTAAAATTTCTAGGTAACCTGATTGACTCTGATGGTATAAAAATTGATCCTGATCGGATTCGAGCGCTTGAGGAACTCTCACCGCCCCAAGATATCGCAGGAGTTCGCCGTTTAAATGGTATGCTAAATCAAATGAACAAGTTTATACCAAATTTAGCTGATAAAACTGAATCCTTCCGTGAGCTCACTAGGAAAAATAGGCAATTTTGTTGGACTCAACAACATCAGCAGGCCTTTTCGGATATTGTCAAAGTAGTAAAAGAATCAGTATCTTTAACTAAGTATAACTTGGAAGCAGACAATATAGTAATAGCCGATTCTTCAGCTTATGGTTTGGGCGCAATGTTACTGCAAATTGAAGAAGGAGTTCCTAAAATAGTAATGTTTGCTTCAAGAACTTTGCAAGACTGCGAAAGACGATATGCCCAAATAGAAAAAGAGGCCCTTGGTTGCGCCTGGGCAGCTGAAAAGTTTTCAAGGTTTCTAATCGGTAAGAAGTTTAAAATTCTAACAGACCATAAACCACTAATTCCTCTTCTTGGAAGTAAAGATTTGGATACCATTCCTACTAGAATCCAAAGATTTAAGATGCGACTCATGAAGTTTGACTATGCTATCGAGTACATTCCTGGAAAAGAAATGTTCACCGCAGATACTTTAAGTCGCGCTCCTATTCCTGACTCTACTGATGAATTTACAAACGAAGTAGAAGCTCATATAAAAGTAGTTTCCTTAAACTTCCCTGCTACACAATCTAGATTGGAGCACATAAGGAACGTTCAACATAAGTGCCAAGAGTGTAAATTCTTAGTCCATTATACTGAAAATGGATGGCCTAGATACAAAAACGATGTTCCTGAGTGCCTGAGAAAATGGTACACTTTCAAAAACGACATATCAATAATTGAGGACCTAGTATGTTTCAAGGAAAGAATAATTATACCTTCAGAACTTAGACATGATATCATAAGTAAGCTACACGATGGTCATTTTGGAATCACTCGCACGATTCTTCGAGCAAAACAATCAGTTTTCTGGCCAGGAATTACAACTGATATCAGCAACTTGATTGAAAATTGTAATACTTGTGCGAAAAATCAAAACCAAATGTCAGAGGAAATGATCCAATCAGACACACCTGACTATCCATGGCAGAAGATTGCAGTTGATTATTTTGATTTTCTAAAAGGCAAATACTTAACTGTTGTAGACTATTATTCACGATACTTAGAAATGATAAATGTCTCTACGATGACTGTGGATGAATTGATAAAAAAGATGAAGGCTTGTTTTGCTCGATATGGAATCCCTGAAATCGTTGTGTCAGATTCAGGATCCCAGTTTACAAGTGAAGAGTGGCGTTCCTTTGCAGCTGACTTTGGATTTAAAATAGTTACCTGCAGTCCTTTGTACCATCAGGCGAACGGAGAAGCTGAGAGAGCAGTCCAGACCCTTAA
Organism: Allygus modestus; assembly: GCA_963675035.1. Taxonomy (NCBI): domain Eukaryota; kingdom Metazoa; phylum Arthropoda; class Insecta; order Hemiptera; family Cicadellidae; genus Allygus; species Allygus modestus. Next base: position 107,945,360 of record OY776116.1, read on the forward strand.
AAACATTCTAGTTAAAAACAAAGACCCAACACTTGCCCTGCTAGAATACAGAACAACACCAGGACCTTCAGGATATAGTCCCTCAGAACTGCTGATGGGAAGAAGATTAAGGACAAGATTACCTTCATTAAAAAAAGAATTGAAACCAAGGAGCGTTGATCACAAGCAATTCAGGGAATGGGACAAGCAATATCGTAGCCAACAAGCTGAGTACTTCAACAAACGACATAGAGCAAAGCTAGAAAGACCCCTAATCGTAGGTTCCAATGTGTACATTCCCGATCGGAGAGCAGAGGGAAGGATTGTTGAAAATGTGGCTCCAAGATCGTATACAGTAACTACAAATGACGGTTTAATACGTCGAAATGGAGCCATGTTGAGACAATTACCAACAGGAAATGAAAGAATAAACATCTCCTCTTTTGGGCGTATCATAAAACCTACTCAAAGATTAAAGTTTTAATATGAAGTCTAAAATAAAAAAAGAAGGAAAAAAGAGGAAGGGAAGATGTCATATGATGTTTTATTTAATCTTAAATCATGTGTTTTATGTTTATTATGTTTTGAGTTTATGTAAACAACCAGTTACTTGTATGAGTCAATACTTATAATAAAATGGTATAAAACTATGTAATTGATCATTATTAGACAAAAACCTCATACACTGATTCTACAAGATATCCTTGTGTTCAGTCAGCTCTAGTAAAGCAGGGAGCTTGGCATATAGGTGAGGTTCGACATAGATAGTGAAAACCTCATACACTGATTCTACAAGATATCCTTGTGTTCAGTCAGCTCTAGTAAAGCAGGGAGCTTGGCATATAGGTGAGGTTCGACATAGATAGTGAAAACCTCATACACTGATTCTACAAGATATTCTTGTGTTCAGTCAGCTCTAGTAAGGCAGGGAGCTTGGCATATAGGTGAGGTTCGACATAGATAGTGAAAACCTCATACACTGATTCTACAAGATATCCTTGTGTTCAGTCAGCTCTAGTAAAGCAGGGAGCTTGGCATATAGGTGAGGTTCGACATGGATAGTGAAAACCTCATACACTGATTCTACAAGATATCCTTGTGTTCAGTCAGCTCAAAATTTGGCAAAGACTGAGATGTAATTTTTGTCTGCAATGATCTATAAAATGACCAATAAAGAGCCGACTCTTAATAGAAGTAATTGAATACTATACATCAAAAAGACTTCACGTTCAGGAAGGATCGTCAGAACTCCTGAATGGTACAAACAGGAAAATCAACCTAACTAATTTTAAGCAGAAGCAATTATAGTTTGTATTACTTGGAAGATATTTTTAGTTTACTAGGCCTAATAATCCTGTAAAAGAAAAATTGTTTTATTTTAAGAGGAAGTTGTCACCCTGTTACTCTTTGATTTATTGAAAGAGTAATATTTAACAAGCACATTGAACAAGAAGTTTTGAAAATATGTATACATTACACATAATTCAACTGGCAAAACCCAGTTCTTTTCTTTACCCAGACAGCCCCGTTGTCTACGTCCACGTCATTGGTGTCACTAACCTCAAAACACTCTGAGTAGAGGAGTCTTTTCTTCCCAATTGTCTATTTTTAATTAGCTACTGTAACACATAAACTAATTTTAAAATACCTTTTAAAATTGTCTTAATAATAAATTACAATAATTATGTACTTTATCCAATGAAAAATTCAATTAGCCACACCATGGCGTGACGGGACGGTGTGCGCTGGTCTGGGTGTAATTGAGAGTGTGCATGTATTTTATTTTATTTTTGTTTAAGAATGTACATTAAATATGTAAAACTGAAACTTGGACTGTTCTTTTGCTATGTTGTAGGCCTTGGAGCTGGATGACACTGATCTGAACCTGTGGTATAGAATAGGATTGGTCGGAATGAAACTGGTGGATCTGAATGTAGCAATATCTGCTTTTGAGAAGGTTTGTTTGTAGCAGCTTACAATTAATTGTATTATATGGTGAATCAAACACATCTCCAATTTTTGAACAGAGTTCAATAATTTCCCCGGTTGATTATTTTATATAAAACAACTCTGGAACTAAAAAAAACCTCTACAAAAATTATTTCTTTTGAAACTTATTTCCAAACTCAATTTTACTTCTGTAAAATAAGTTAAATTAGTGTTTGCTTTTGTAGTCCACATATAACTGTAGGCTATTAGTTATTAAAAGGTTATTTTTATTGGACTGGGAATAACTAAACTAAAGGATCAAGGGACAGTCTGGTTATTCTATATAATGGCTGTGTTAGTTATAGAACCATTTGTTAAAATGTGGAATCACACACTTTCAGTGATGAAATTGTCATTCAACTAAAAATTTTGAAGGAAACTAACAGAGAAGTGGTATTTTATGAGTTGTGGTTAATTTCAGAGACATGTGAACTGTTATTTTTCTGGCATTGTCTAACCTTTTAGTTAGGTTTGTGCGAGTAGATTTTTTTAATTGAGTCGAGTAGTGCCAATTATCTTTGAGTATCGAGTATTTTCGAGCGAGTATTTGCCATCTGTTGCTAGTTTCAAATAGTGTAATGGGATTTGGATACCACTCCAGATTTGATAATCTAAACATGGTTTCTAACTAATACATGGGTAGCAATGCAAAGTTTTGGCAAGTACAATCAAACTGGTTTACGTATTGACAAACAAAACACAGTTTGACATTCGTTTCTGGCCGATAAAACACGGTCCGGTTGTCATTTGGCCAATATCACCTGGTCCAGAGATGGCTTATAATCAATATTAGATGACGGAATTGACAGTTACAGCCAATATTAAGTGGCCTGGTCGCCGATATTATGTATTTCGTTGTCATTTTCGGCCTTTATTACGTGATCCAGTCATCATTTTTGGCCGATGTTATGTTTTCCGTCCAATTACGGTCGATTTACGTGATGCGATTGCCTATTGTGGCCGGTATTACGCGATTTCTCGGTCGTAATCGTTAGCGATCGTCGGGAAATACTCGCTCGAACTTTTGAGTATTTTTCAAAACTTCGAGTCGAGTTGGAGTATTAAAATACTCAGCCGAAAACTCCAAGTTTCGAGTACTCACACACTCCTACTTTTAGTAAATTAATTTATTACATTTACTTAAAAGATTTCATTATTAAAGTATTAATTTCAGATCCTTTCACAGTAGGGGAGTTAGCTTAAAAGAGAGAGGGTGAATAAACTTCCTCGATTCCCCTAAGTCAGTTGCGTTCAGTAAACTCAAAATGTTGCATTAGAAAATGCATGTTTTGACAGATAAACGTAGATTGCTAAGCTGAATACCTGTAAGAGACATGGAGGGGGAAATTCATTACCAAGCATTGGCTAACCAGGCGCCACGTAGTGTAAATGCATCTCTATTACCGTAAAACCGGCTAAACCCGGACACTTTGTTACGTTTTTAGGTTAAAGTGCCTTTCAAACGACGATGTTACCAATAAAAACCATACCATTGTAAAGTGTGTGTATCATTTACTATATCCCTGTACCTTTCTATGTGTTAGATGTTGACGTTTAGATGCTGACGTGAGGGAAGTAAATTTCCACAAAAAAACTTGTAAAACTCAAAATATGTGTAAAAACAAACATGTATTCCAATTTTTATTGAAATCTGAAAACATTGATTGTTTGGCTGTTCTGATGCTCCTGGTTTCATTTACTACCTGCAAAGCTGGGAATACAATTTTGCGCATTATAATGTTAGGAGAAGGTCCAGGCAGGCTTGAAAGTAGGCGTGAGGTTGCTGGGGATGATAAAAGTACTCTAACAAAGGAATAACAGGCTTTTCTAGTATAAAACCCCCATAAGACAACGTACTGTGTTTAGTCGAAACACATTTTCTTTAATAACTCGGTAAATATTTATGCTAGAATTATGAGAGAGGGCTTAAAACTTTCACCTCACTAATTCCCATCTTTTTACATGCATTAATTTTACATCCGGGGCTTTTCTGACCCTTTTTGGGTCCAAAAACTCGAAATTTGAAAGATTAATCCCCAAAAAAAGGGTTTAGAGTTTTCCGATTGTTTTGCCCAACGAACTTGTCCAACTGATTACAGAAAGGAACGTCCCTACCAAGTTAATCGGACAAAAAATGTGACCGCTAGAGTGCATACACACACACACATATATATATATATACAATTTTTAACGACCCCCCCAAAACGTGTTCAGGGGGTCGAACTTCTATGGTGGTCCCGGGCTTAAGTTTCACCGTGCGGGTCATGCTAATACTTCACTTTCGAAAGGAAATTCACTAATAAATAAAAAATAAATAAAAGTGTCCGGATTAACCTCCACAATCGGTCTAATCCCGGGACACTGACCTAAATATCATTTTAACGCCTAAACTAACCTCTGCTGTTCGTAGTAGGATGGTGTTTGAGGTCTACAGATGTCTTTGTATCAGTTAAAGGCTTAAAAATAAAATAAATAAACATTGTTAATGGGTTGGGGATAAATAAAAAATATTCTTGCGTCACGTTTTCAGCGGTTTATTCTTTGCATCTAACATGAAACTAAACAAAGAACCATAAGGGGGAAAGGAGTTCAAATGAAACAAAGAATAATAGACACACACACACACACACATATATATATATATATATATATATATATATATATATATATATATATATTTGTTCAACATGATTAGCGATGACATTTTCTTCCTGTGGGCTGAAAACTGTCTGTTTTCCATGGGGCCCATTATATTTTCCACAGATATGATCGTTGATCATGAGACATAATCATTGATCTTGAGACATGATCATTGATCACGATCATGACATTAACTTTCCTCCTTTACTGCCTGCTCAAACATCTTGGCTCTTGATTTATTTTTGTTCATCATTAAAAGCACAAATTTTAATAACAAACACAGATAGGTACCGTATCAGGGCTAAATACTGCAAGGTTGTTAAGGTGGTAAACACCGCAATGTTGTTAAGACGGCAAACACCGCAATGTTGTTAAGGCGGTAAACACCACAATGTTGTTAAAGCAGGTTATCTGCTTTTTACGTCAGTAAGGGCAGGCGCTAGTAGCAGCAGCTGGGCCAACAGTCACTTCCATGGAGTATTAGTAAAATGTCCGGGTTTTTTCTGGAATACTACTTAAATGTGATATATTTTTTAAAATATATGTTGTATATAGCTTTAAATAGCATGGCATTATGCGCTCTTAAATTTTGAATAAAAATATGCCTTCGTGACAAAAATCTGACAAACTTGATGAAAATTACATGTCTTCTTAGTAAGACATACATTTTTTTTTCTCGAAAATTCGTAAGTTGGTATACCTGCAAAATAAAACAAAAAAACAATCTTACACAGTTCTAACCTATACAGCTGTGTAGAGCATCTTCTGCTATATACAAGTGGATAACAATCGACTTAATAACTATGCAGGTTAGTTTAGAAATATTTATGTTTAAAAACATGTACACCGTGTCCGGGATTAGCCGGTTTTACGGTAGGCATTTTAATTAACATCTGTTATTACATCTCTTGTTTAATTATTTGGCATTTTGCTTGCAGGCACTGGAGATAAGTCCTCGCCACTTTCCGAGTTTAGACAACATAATCTCCGCCACGTACGCTCAAGGCGGCCTACTCACCTGTCTGTATTACATAGCCCGGGCCCTCGAGTACAATCCCAAGTTCAGGAAAGGGCTGGCCCTCAAGGATCGGATATTTAAAGATCATCCCTCCATGAGAGAGCACTACGTTACCTTCAACCCTTATCCAGATTAGTATGTACCTTCTTAATTTTGAGACTGATTAGGTTTTGGACAAATAAAATAGTTTAAATACTGTATTATTTGTTGGTATTTATGTGGGCTTATTGTCACAACAAAACTAGCTTTGCTTGTGTGCTGCATGTGGACATGGATGCTGACAACAGTTGTATGATGTGCATTCTGTGACAAATCTGTTAAGTCTTCTTGAACTAACTTGAAAATAATATTTTTAAATTTTCATTAAATTCAATACAACTTACCATTTATAAGATTAACATTTTGAAAGCCATGGTATTTTTTAGACATTAATAGGCCTATAACAATATTTTTTGGCACATTAGCCATCTGAATATCAAGGTCATAGTAGCTTTATTCTCTTAACAAAAACTTGTGACCTGACTCTTCTTCTAGTCCAAAAGAATAGTAACCCACTAATAGGGTAGGTTTCGGAGTTCGGGTCTACATAGACCTGGTCTAACGTTAAACACGGTATAAACTAAACCTGGTCTAAAAATAAAATTTTCCGAGTTTGCATTTAATTTTCTAATACCATGGTTTATCTTACTCCTAGTCTTAACTTTGGACCTCAACTAAGACCAGGACTATAGCGGGAATCACAGGTAAATTTTGGTTTTTGTGTAGTGGCACCACGTCCGAGCAGCCGAAAATTGTCAAAGTTGTTTTACTACCTGTGCGCCTCTCCTGTTGTTTGTTTATCAGCTGTCAATTGAGATCGTTCTGCCTTGGGGTTCAGTTGTACGTATTGCTATTAATAGCTGCGGGGTGTTATTGTGTGCGTTTTTCTGTATTACGTTTGCGCTTAATATGATTGTACGGTGCACACTTGTGTGTTCAATTCAACTAAAAGCAATTAAAATTAATGTTCTGCTTTTTATACAATTTATATCCTGTACATATAAACCTTACATCTTTTTAAATTTTAAATTTTGTTACTGTAATGGTTGTTTATCTGAATGAGTAATGAGTGTTTACTTTTGTTAAGGTTTTTCATAATATGGAATCTATAAACTTCTTGCAATTCTTGTTTGTAATATTCCAACTAGACTTTCATATTTGAAATTGTATTTAATTCTATTAACTAAAGTAAACTTTTAAGACAGCTTGATTAATTTTACAATTTACTATTACAGTACTAATGTGTTTAGATAAAAATACCTCTATTTTAATTGAGATAGTGTAGTAATTTTTCAGACGGGTTGTGATTACAGTATTATGATTTACTTTTTTATTGCCTATATTATGCATTCGTTACAGTATTTCTATAAACTTAATAAAACATTACATACTGTAAACATTTGTATATCTTTAAACACTGGTATATTTGTCATTTTAATATTATATAATAAAAATAAATTTAGCACATAGTGAGATATAGATTATAGTGAGGTCGTGAATTAAAAATAACAAAACTTTAAATCCACTCTCTTTTTATTACTAATACTTTTGTGACAACTAGTATTATAACAAGTTTTCTTCAAACAAATTAGGTAAAGTGACGTCGAATGATGTCGGCTCTTCCTCTAACCCCTTCTTCACTATCACGAGGCGTGTTTCCTCTACTGTCGTCTGATGAGCTGCAGTCGGATAAGTCCTCAAAACTGTCATATCTTTGCTTTCCATAGTAATGGAGTATAGCACATGCTACAATTACAATGCAACAACGTCTTGGGCTAAATCTTAGAGTGTTCTCTCCCGATCACTAATCAGTAAATTAAAATCGTCGATTAATGCTCTTTAATCGCAGGATTTATAGGATTTTATAGCATTAAAAAATTATGGATTTGTATTAGAGATGTGCGAGTAGAGGTTTTTTAAGTCGAGTCGAGTAAATGGCAAAAAATTTGAATCTCGAGTTCGAGTCGAGTATACAAAAAAAAAAAAAAACAGGTCAAGTTGAATTGGATCAAAACAGTGTATAGGGTTCCATTTATAGCTGTTGTTATTAAAATATACTTTTCTAGTCACTGTGACCTGAAAATAAAAATAGTATGTAAAATAAATGGATTCTTGCTTCATTGGAAAAAGATAAGTACATTTATCTGAAAATAAATCATACCAAAGTAATTGCATAACATTTTGCCATGAAGATAAAATACTTTTAATCTGTTGTTATTAATGTTGTTATAGCCTATATGATATTAATTAATAGTTTAATAAAAAAATAATCTCAGTTTTTATTCCCTCCTTTTTATCTATCCTATGTTTAGTATATTATGCTTAGGCCAAAGCTACATCGTTCTACGAATGGGGACAATAAAATTACATTTAGGTCTATAAGTTAAAATGAACTTTATTTTAATATTTAAAAGGCCTATTATATGGTAAAACACTATGGCCTATTTACTTACCACACAAAATGTATTTACTAACATATCTTAGCATTATTTTTAACACTAATAGTCCTAATAAGAACAATCAGCAGTTAATAACAATATGAAGATATGTTTGAAAGTGCCTGGCCAAGTAATTGATGAAAATTGATGAAGCCACGTCTTAAATATAGTTTTAAAATTATACAAATTATTTAAAAAAATCATGAATGAAACTTAAACAAGGCCAAAACAAATCACTTGTCTTTAAAAACAGCTCAATTCCAAAGGACAGTTGAGTCTAAAATTAATGGATTGCCTCAATTTAAATTATTATGGAACAAAAAACAAGCACAAACTTCTTATGCTTACCTATTAGATTTCATAATAGATATTTTTTTGATATTTTACTTTAAAAAATTACAAGGTTAGGTTAACCTAAAGGTGGACTATACAGATAGTGTTCATACATCTCAATCTGAAGGTCCTGGAAATCCTCCATTTTGGTGTAAAGAGTAACACATATTTATAAGCCACAACTTAAATATTTATTAATAAAACACTAAGATCCACATCACAACTCTTAAAACCTCAAATGCGTTCACACTCAATTTGACTCAAAAATGACGCGCGGTCGCGGACGACCCTTGGTAGCACGGGTAAATGGCGGGAGTGAACTTGCTTGAAACTTTTGAATTTCAGTGCCGAACTCGGCTCGAACTCGAAATTTCGAGTACTCGCACATCTCTAATTTGTATCGTTATGTTTAAATAATTTATCAAGATCTAGCATGTAGTAACAACAAATAAAAACATGGGACCTCTATTCAGCATATCTATAATTAGTACAATTCTCGCAGCTAAAATAGGTCAGGGATTGAGATCCCTAATAAGAGCCACAAAATACCACAACATTTAATTTTCTTTGCTGCCCTTGATTTGTTTCACACCATTTGCTCTCCTTGTTCTAACATGGTAAAAATAAAGTATTCATAAAAAATAAAATTAGGTATGAAATTGTTAATAAATTTTAAGCTGAGAACGAATTGAATAACCACAAACTTATAATTTCCCTAATTAATTATTTATAAGGAAAATAAAGATAAACCGCAATTTGGACCTGCCCCTCACCAGGTCTTAAAGTAGCACAAATTTAGACCTGGACTATGGACTATGTCATTTTCACACAGCCGAGGCCTACATTTTGGCTCCGAAACCGTAGAGTATAAAATATTAGACAAGTGTATATAATCTTCGGCTCCGAAACCCAAGAGTCTAAGTCCGAGTTTATCCCTCCCCAATTTAGACTCGTTCTAATGATAGTCCTGGACTAGCGCTAACCTGGAACTCCGAAATCCATTTTCTCAGTCCTAGTCTAAAAACGGTTTTTAGACTGAGACTAGTGTTAAACCCGATCTCCAAAACCCGCCCTAAGAAGAACTAATAATCTGAGTTTTATTTTTATTTTCCTGTTGACAAAAATTCAAGAATATTTTAGGATCTGGGAGTAAAAAAAGATCTTGTGCCTTTCCTGTTGCTAATGTAAAACTAATCAGAATTTGTTTTTTTAAGAATAAACTTTACTATTTTTGTATGTTTGCTGTGAACTTACAAAACGAGGATGCTTGAACCAAATATGAAGAGAAAAGTTTCAAATATAAAAGAAAAATTAACAATAAATAAATATTATTACTGATTAACCTCATCATATCACTACACCGAGTGACTAATTTATTCCAAACTCATCTTCACAGCCCCCTAGACCCAGCAGAAGTGTCTGGTGTGGACGCGGCAGAAGCTGAGAAGTTCTTCTCCGAAGTGATAAAGTTGAGGGAGGGGCAGCTGCCGGTACAGAGCCAGGAGCGCCACACCCCCAGCTATACATTACCCTGCCGGCCAACCACATGGATGCAGTTGGCACTACTGCTGTCCGCCACACATACCCAGTTTGTAGAAGAGGCTCCTGAACTGGTTAGTTTTATTTGATATGGTTTAGTAATACTTTTATTTGATATTTTATATGATTCAAGTTTATATAATATTTTCTGTACATTAATTTTCTTATCATCGGCCAACTTTATTATCACTGCTGTTTATTTAAGACAGTAAAATGCTTGTTTGATACTCTTCTTAGCAGTTTAATTGTAAGCAAACTAGACATATCGACATACTGAACCCTTTGGTGGTGAGTTCCACAGCCATACAGTAAATACGAAAATAAGCCTTCCTCCAGTGCTTGAAGGAAGTTGCCAGAGCCTTCTTAGGCCGACATATTACATTGTGGGATTAACCAGCACCCTATACTAAAACCAGCACGGCTTTTCTCACTAATTTTTAAAAACCAGCTAATACTTATTTGAAATTGTTCGTACCATATAAAATGGTTCACACGTTCTGGAAAGTCAAGGAATTTGAAAAAGGTCAGGACAAATCTGGAAAAAGGTGGGGAAAATACCAAAAATCAGGAAAAGTTTGAAATTTAATTGTAAACACAAAGCAATACTGTGAACATATGAACAATTATTAGATTTTTTTAAATCGGATTTTATGGTGAAGAGGCAGTGAAAAAGTTAGGCAAAATAAAAAACTGTAAACATTAAAATAATAAGATAAACAGGAGTGCATTGGGTGGCCCTTAGGAAAGATGGAGGCCGATAAAAAGTCATTTAGTTAAATACTAGTTGAATGTACCCGTTCTTCGCACGGGTTATAAAGGTAAGTTAGCTTGAAACAGCTGTTCTTGCTTCTGCTCTTTAGCTGTCAAATTAAGTGCCCTTAGCTGTTCGCATTACAGTTTCTGAATGTTTACTTTCTTATGAAATGTAAACATTGAAACTTAGAACGTTCACGGGGCGTAGCCCGAGGGGATTTCAAGGAAGTGAATAGGCCTATGTGTTGCATGGGTTCAAGATCTACCTTTGTGTAAAGTTTCAGCCCAGTCAGTTAAGTAGTTTTTGCGTTAACCCGGAACATCAGACAGACAGACAGACAGAAACCACCTCTTCTTTATAATATTATAGATTACCTATTGTAAATAAAGTGAACATTCCGAGTCGAGTGTCAGGGAAAACTAACTTTTAGGTTAGAGAAAGTCAAAGAAAATTAATTTTTTTGTCAGGGAAATCATTAACAAAATAAGGGTATACCCCATGCATCATGTAGCCAATGTGTAGGACCTGTTCCGGCCCGTGGGCCTCCTGAGCGACCGCCAGTTCAGTGACGTGGACATGGAGGTGGGGATGGAGGTGGAGCAGCTGTCGGTGGACGAGGAGGTGGACCACATCATCAGCGATGCCAATGAGGGGGAGGAGGCAGAGCCTATGGGTGAGTGACAGCTGATGATCGTGGTGGTGACGGTAGAAACAGTCGGGAACCCCTGGGGATGGGGCATGTGTGATGTGTATCGTTTGGCAGGAGGTTAGTAGGAATCACGATGAGTTTATGTGCGGGTTTTTAATTTGACTTTACAGAAGGCAATAATATTCCCTAAACCTTCCTGGATTCAATCTTGACTTATCTACTTATCTGTGGTAGATGGTGCAATATGGTGGAATAGAATTGTACACGTCATCCACCAGACTTACTTTCACTTTATTTTTGCAGTGTGGAGTTAACATATAACAAATAAGCATACATTATTATATCATTGTAATGTTGTACATAGAATTGTTTTAGAAGTGTACATACATAAAGAGTTGGATGGGTTTCTGGATTTTTTAAAGAGGTTGGCAGCTTCTTTTTGCTTTGTTTTTCCTGTCCACATAGACTGAAGATCTGTGCGTGGAACATATCCAGTAAAGAAAGGGGGGAGCCGTTACAGTATGATTGTACAGTATTGATAAAATTTATATGCAGCTGTACTAAAACATATAACCAATATGTTAACGGGCACATACAAATTGCTGGATGATTCAATGAATTTAAGTTTGCGAAACATAGCTTAGCAGTCTTTTAAGTTATGTTAACATCGCTTAAAATCCTAGTCCTGGCAAGTTAATTTTATCAGTATTGTCAAACTTGTACTGTAATCGCTCACTCCTTGCTTTGCTGGACTCATCGATATAAAACACTGGATTGCGCGCTGTATGTGATGTGTAGCCGAGACGCAGTCCGGCTTCAAGCAGACCCCCCTTATTATTCTCCAGGCAACCGTGCGCTCCACCGTATAGCCGTGTAGCGGAACTGCAAGGTTTGAAGCAACCTTAGGTGCTTTAGTGCAGTCTAGTTTTGGTTAATTTTTTGTCCCAAGCGAGTGTTGGAAGTAGAATATGCCGGATGTATGTTCTGCTTTTAATTTTTCAAACAGAATATATAAAAACAGCTCACTCTCTTTCCACAGGTAAGCGTTTCAAGACAAAATGAAGTTATTTAAAACTGTAATTTGTTTTTAAACTATAGTGCTAATAAAGTAACTCAACGATTTACTCAAATTCTTTACAGATAGGCCTATGTAAGTTTAATTTTTTATATTTCATCAAGGATGTTTTTATAAAATAGATCTTACTTTATAATATTTGTATGAATTACTTGTAAACAAATTTGTTATAAAAGAACCAAGCAAGAAAATCAGATTCTCTGTTTTGTGTATTCATAAAGTTTCTAATTCAAAATGAATGAAGATTTTAACCATTTTTGCAGGTATCCAAAATATATATTAATTTAAGTGAACGTTGGATTATAGCTATGAAAAAACAAAACTTTAACCCTTCAAACGTCGCTCTGATTGCAGGATATTTCTACAAAGATAATGTATTATGAGGTTTTATTTTAAGGAAATTACATCTTAAAACAAAGTTTGAAGAATGTTTACAGTATTGACACCTGATGAATGTAATTTGTACACATATTTTATTGACTTTGTTTCCAGAGGGATGTTAGTTTGAGCTTCCTCAGAAGTGCTGTAGATTGTTGATTTGTACAGTTTGAATACAAATGCTAGGAGTAAAATCCAACACTCACAATCATGTTGGAATCTTGTTGAACATCATCAGGAACTGTCTTTAAAGGCTATGTATCTAATGTGGACTTCGGGGAAGATAACCACGAAATGAAATAATTTAAAAAATCAATAGGTATTTGTTTTTAGCGAATTTCCCCTATAGGGAATTTAGCGAATTTCCCCTATAGGGAAGAAGCTATTACCGTAGTCGGCATGGTAAGACCTAGGCCCGGGACCATGATAACTTTTCGTTTTGAGGTCCCCAGACCCCAAAAACACCATTCGTTCGATACTGTATATATATATATATATATCTATATATATATATATATATATATATATATGTGTCCGTGAGCACGATAACTCTCGTAAAAATGATCCGATTTTGATTAAATTTGGTATAAACGTGTAAAGCAACATTTATGACTTTAAGTTCGAAATCCAGCCAGATCGCTCTACCCGAAGGGGTATTTTGGGGGGGTTTTGTACCCCAAAAATGGGTTTTTCGAATTTTTCGCATATAATTTTTGAAATATTCAAATTTTAGTTTTCACCATTGGATTCAGCTTAAAAAAACACACAATTTGGTATTTTGATCATTTCTCTACGTCAATTGGTTACCGAGATATTGAAAGTGCTAAACGCAGTACGTTGTCTAATGTTATTCTTATGGAGGAAAAGAAAAATTTTATATCTCGCCTATTTATCAACGTATACTGACGAAACTTGGTATACGGCTTCATCTGGTTGTGGACCATTGATATTTGCTCAAAAAGACAATTTTTTACCCAAGGCTCCCGTAGCAGCAAACCTGCGTACTCAGCCCCATGTTATTGTTATGGAGAATATGTAACGTGTTATCTGCCTTCATTATGAAAATAAATTAATGAAATTTGGTATGTGGCTTTACCTACATGAGTTGTATTGATATTTGTATAAAACCTCATTTTTTGTGTTCCTTGCTTCAGCAAACCTGCATACTCAGCTGCCATGTTATTCTTATGGAGAATAATTAAAATGTCATAAATCGTTTATTTATGAATGTATATTGATGAAACTTGGTATGTGGCTTTATGTGGTATTAATATACATATATATGCATTGGAAATTCGCTGAGTACGCAGGTTTGCTGCTACGGGGGTATTTATTAATTGTTTTAGCAGAGCAAAAGAAGAAACATTAGCAGCTGTACATTCAAAAGCTTACAACACATAATTACAGTATTACATTACACATTTAACATTACACAGTATTACAGTATTACATTTAATTTACAGTATTGGCATTCAATAAAAGTTAACAAAACTTGTTTTGTTTAGCAACGTTTAAGAATTTTGATTTATGAGGTATTTTTCCTGAATTAAGTTATTTCTGTAACTGTAAACAAATTAAAGTTCAGTTTCATTAGATACTCTTGTAATTTACCTTTTCCCGTGGGTTTCCCGTGCTGTAGTTATAGCCAAATTGTTTGAAAAATACCCGTTTGACATAAAGGGAGTTTAGTTAAAATAACTATTATTTTGCCTCAAATTAAACTAATTCAACCTACAAAATAAACTGTACATGCTGTTAGATATATGTTACACATATAAAACTAATGCGACCACATGAATTGTGTGTGCCCTTTAACACGTTAGCTGCCGAGCCCAAAATACCACATTCCCCCCGTATTGCCACACGGAACTAATGAACTAATTCCCAAAATCTTTTCAAAAAAATTTAAATTAAGTCCATATTTACCATTTCAACAGATTTTATGTGTAAATAATCATTAAAAAGTCTTAGGTCCGTTCGGACCAAAATGCAGATTTACAGTGTTTTTTCCTTGTATTTTTGCACTTAGGTCCGTAAGGACCGAAGGTACTTTACGCCAATTATTGTAAATTTAATTACTTTTTCCTTAGATAACACAACAACAACAGGGTTGCATAAGCGATTTACAATAAAATATAACTCCATAGCCGTGGTCAAGTCAAATAATAGACTACAGCGTTTGTTTAATCTATGGTATCATCCAGTTTTAAACATCCAAATAATTTTTATTTCATTTTTTAAGAATAGTTAAGGTATTTTATGTACTTTCTATACTCAATAAATTAATCTATTTCCAGATATACTCATTTCCCTTTTCACAGGCCTACCTTTGACAGAACTTCTGATTCTAAAAGTTCTTGGTATATTTCTTCCGCCTTACTCCATTGTTCATTTGCTTGACATTGAAGTGCTTCCATGTACCGTGCAGTTGCTTTTTCTTCCTGAAAAATCAACATAATAATGAATAACCTCAAACTGAGTATGTATTTCATTATGTATTCAATGTTAAAGATAAATAGATAAAACTTTAAAAGACAAACTATGCAAGCTTCACCAATACTTTCATGGTCATGTGCAAAAGCTGTCTCACAATAGTCGCGAATATGACCACATTTTTCGGCCGAATATTTGCCTGGAAATTTGCTGAAGAGGTTTATTCAACGTCGTGGAAGCTCCCTCACTTCTCGTGAATACAACAATTAAATATTCAAGCGAACATTTCTGTGAAACTTTGGCACATCATGACAAGAAGAATTGTGCTTCAGTGATGATGTCTTTACTGTTGCTGCTACAGTAAAATCAAATCAAATTATTTATTCTATTAACGTTACATAAATTGCTACATGCAGTAACAGGTGTCTCATCAATGTAGATATTACTTTCTCCCCCTATTAGCGAATTTCCCCTATAGGGAAGAAGCTATTACCGTAGGTCTCATGGTAAGACTTAAGCCCGAGACCATGATAACTTTTCATTTTGAGGTCCCCAGATGCCAAAAACACCATTCGTTCAAATTTTTATATATGTATATATATATATATATATATATTTATATATATTTATATATATATATATGTGTCCGTAAGCACGATAACTCTCGTAAAAAAGGTCCGATCTTAATGAAATTTGGTACAAATGTGTAAAGTACCATTTATTTGAACGAGTTCGAAAACCAGATGAATCGCACCATCCGAAGGGGGGTTTTTGGGGGGTTTTGTACCCCAAAAATGTGTTTTTTGGGGTTTTCACATGTAATTTAAATTTAAATCAAATTTTAATTTATACCATTAAATTCAGCTTAAAAAAACAAACAATTTGGTATTTTGATCATTGCTCTACGTCAATTGGTTACCGAGATATTGAAAGTGCTAAACACAGTACGTTGTCTAATGTTATTCTTATGGAGAAAAAGAAAAATTGTATATCTCGCTTATTTATGAACGTAAACTGGCAAAATTTGGTATATAGCTTTATTTGGTTGTGGTCTATTGATATTTGCACAAAAATCCATTTTTTGCCCGATAGTTCCCGTAGCAGCAAACCTGCATACTCAGCCCCATGTTATTCTTATGGAGAATAATTAACGTGTTATCTCCTTTAATTATGAACATAAATTAATAGAACTTGGTATGTGGCTTTACCTAGTTGAGTTATAATGATATTTGTATAAAAGCCCATTTTTAGTGTTCCTTATTTCAGCAAACCTGCATACTCAGCCGCCATGTTATTCTTATGGAGAATAATTAAAATGTCATAAATCGTTTATTTATGAATGTATATTGATGAAACTTGGTATGTGGCTTTATGTGGTATTAAGATAAATTAATATGCACTGGAAATTCGCTGAGTATGCAGGTTTGCGCTACGGGGGTATACATAGTATATGGAGAAAGTATTGTTTCGTAAAAATTTTCGAATTTGAGTTGTTAGTGGAAATATTCGTTTTGGTGCTCCCTGAACCCAAAAAAGTGGTTTTTACGTGATGTCTGTCTCTGTGTGTGTGTGTGTGTGTGTGTGTGTCCGTGTGTGTGTGTGTGTGTGTGTGTGTGTGTGTGTGTCTGTGTGGATGTGTACAGAGCTAGAGCCCTAACCTATGGGCCGAATTTTATGAAATTTGGTATGTAGGTACTAATCCACGATATCTCCAGGCGTTTTTTTCATTTTTTTGGATTTTTGATTTTTAAGGGTAATTATCCCCCAAAAACCGCCAAAAAACATGAAAAATCAAAATTTCTCAAAAACGGCTCTAACGATTTTGATTAAACTTTCGTGGTTTGTAGAACTTTAGGTTTGCAACAAAATGACACCACCCGCATTTCTGGAAAAATTCGGGTTCAGAAATTACAGGACTTAAAACATCCAAAATTCAATTTTTTGGATTTTTCATAAAAAATTATAAATGTTAAAAAAGATTACTATTCACCATTAAAAGGAGCTCAAAAAACTAAATAAATTAGTATTTTAAATTACTATTCTACGATTGCTAGTTACGGAGAAAATTGAAATTTTCATTTAGCGGTAAACGCAGTACGTTGTCCAATGTTATTCTTATGGGGAATACAAATATCACTATTTCTCTCTTATTTACTGATCAGTTTCATTAAAATTTGATATGCAGGTCAAGTTAGCATTGACCAACAGATGATGTTCGAAATGTGTTGCTATTTAACCCTGGGGGGGGGCAAGGGGGCATTTCCCCTCTCAAAACCACTGTGTGTGGCAACGGACTCTATAGTGCCTCCTAAAAAGGGATTTGGGTGGATATTTCTGAAAACAACTATTTTAGACAATTTTCTGTACATTTATCTGTACTTCATATTCTATATTTAGTAAATACAAAAATGTTCATTAAAATTTGGCTAAAAGGGAGAAAGTATGTGTCAGTTTCCTGATACCGTTTACAGTGTTTTTTCCTTGTATTTTTGCACTTAGGTCCGTAAGGACCGAAGGTACTTTACGCCAATTATTGTAAATTTAATTACTTTTTCCTTAGATAACACAACAACAACAGGGTTGCATAAGCGATTTACAATAAAATATAACTCCATAGCCGTGGTCAAGTCAAATAATAGACTACAGCGTTTGTTTAATCTATGGTATCATCCAGTTTTAAACATCCAAATAATTTTGATGGTCTCACGGTTCCATTAGACTACTATCTGTGTTTGTTTACTTCAAAAGTCAGTCGATGAGGGATCCTATAATTTTTTGCCTCATTCTTGATGGCTAGTCTATTGTTTTGCATCCCAGGGTTGATGTAATTTATTCAAGAGATAAGATACGTCCCACTACAAAATGCTAAAACTGAAACTAATGGTCGTAAAAAGACAAATGATGGCTCATTTTTCTCGTCTAACTATCACAAATTAAATAAAATGTCAATCAAAGTTGTGTGACGTTCCGTTCAAGAGATACGAATAATACAATGTTATATATTATTGCTCTAGCCTGTTTTTCTGTCAGTCCGCAAAATCTTCGTTATTCCTTTATCAACCCCTCATTTTAAAGCTTATCGTGCCGGCGATTGATGAAAAATAGACCCACGGTCTAAAAATGTGCCGCTTATCGGAAATTTGAATAATACGAAAGATAAAATATAGGGAATAGATTGTTTTGACAGGAGCGAAAATGTAAACAAAAAAATCTGATCAGCTGACAAGATTTGGTTTTCAGAGCGGAATTACGCACGGGTCGACTAGTCACTGTTTATTTATAAGTTTTATTAATTTTCCCGACTATTCAAAATTTTCAATGTTGATTTCCTCCTTTCCTGGCATTTTATTAATTTATATTCAAAATCCCTACTTTCCCAACTTTTTTGTCTACTAGACATCCTGAAATTTATTTGCAATCAATTTAGGAAGATCTACACAAGTATTGTTATGAACATATGAGGAACTTTGACTTGTTCATAAATTTTATAAATAAGTCAATACGGTATTCCTTACAATTAGCTATGTATAATCTTTTTTTATTTGCAATTACTTATTTATATTTCTTTTATATCAAATATGTAATGTATTTCTCTTTTAGCGAATTTCCCCTATAGGGAAGAAGCTATTACCGTAGTCGGCATGGTAAGACCTAGGCCCGGGACCATGATAACTTTTCGTTTTGAGGTACCCAGACCCCAAAAACACCATTCGTTCGAAACTGTAGATATATATATATATATATAAAACAGATAAAACAGATAGATATAAATGATGAACAAGAAGTTTTTACGAATTTTCGTTTATAATACAAACGTTTTCAAGCAATAAAGGAGAAAGAATAGAATTTGAACAGTAAATAAATAAAAATAAACAAATATTTTACATCTGACTTTTAAAAACTAAAACATGTGATTTTAGGTACAGGCAAAAAAAATAAAATTTAAATTAAAGTCAGCTGAGTTGAATTATTTTAGACTTAAGAATTATATTATATTAAGAATTTGTATTATAAACGAAAATTCGCAAAAACTTCTTGTTCATCATTTATATCTATCTGTTTTAATGTGTTAGTATATAAAGTCGTTTGGCATCTATACCGCAAGAAATATATGTGTGTCCGTGAGCACGATAACTCTCGTAAAAATTATCCGATTTTGATGAAATTTGGTATAAACGTGTAAAGCAACATTTATGACTTTAAGTTCGAAAACTAGCCAGATCACTTTATCCGAAGGGGTATTTTTGGGGGGTTTTGTACCCCAAAAATGGGTTTTTTGGATTTTTTATATATAATTTTGGAAATGGTCAAATTTTAGTTTTTACCATTGTATTCATCTTAAAAAAACACACAATTTGGTAATTTGATCATTCCTCTAAGTCAATTGGTTACCGAGATATTGAAAGTGCTAAACACAGTACGTTGTCTAATGTTATTCTTATGGAAGAAAAGAAAAATTTTATATCTCGCTTATTTATGAAAGTACACTGATGAAACTTGGTATACGGCTTGATCTAGTTGTGGTGCATTGTTATTTGCTCAAAAAAAACAATTTTTGCTAAAGGCTCTTGTAGCAGCAAACCTGCGTACTCAGCCCCATGTTATTCTTAAGGATAATAATTAAATGCTATGTCTCCCTTAATTATGAACATAAATGAATAAAAACTGGTATATGACTTCACCTAGTTGAGTTTATTGATATTAGCATAAAACTCCATTTTTTGTGTTCCTTGATGCAGCAAACCTGCGTACTCAGCCCCAATGTTATTCTTATGGGGAATAATTAAAATTGTATATAGTGCTTGGTTGTGAATATATTTTTATGAAACTTGGTAAGTGACTTTATGTAGTATTAAGACATTTATATCTCCATTGGAAATTCGCTGAGTATGCAGGTTTGCTGCAACGGGGGTATTTTACCATTTTTTTGTACTTTCACCTATTACAAGTATGTTTAACTATTCTTAACTCATAATGTATATTAAGCCAGTAATTATATACTCTGTTTTTATAATTTTATAATCAAAATACCATTTATAACATTATTACTTATACAGTAGAAACTCGCTACGGCGACCCTCGATAAGACGAAAACTTCGATAATGAGTTTGATTTTCTAATCCCCGTGAATCTCCCATAACACTCAATGTTATAAATACCTCTATAACACGACTCATTTTCAAATAAATACCTCGATAGCACGTCTTTTTGTCATTTCATATTACTAATAAATAAACCTCTATAGCGCGTCTTTTCAAATAACTGAACCTCTATAGCACGACTCCCACCTCAATAACACGCTTTTTTGGATAATTGAACCTTTATTTCACGACTCTAACCTCAATAGCGCGCCGTTTTGCGTTACAAACCTTTATAGCATGACTCAACCTTTCTCACGCATAGTTCCCACGGTTAGATCGGATGTTTTGAAGTAAACAACAACGTCTTGGGCTCAGGTCTCAACAGGAAAACCCCTGCTTCCCTATCCCCCCTCCCCTACCAACCTTTCCTTATCTATCACGGGTCAAATCAGTATTTCACAATAGGTTAAGGTACTGTATTTTGAGCTTATTAACTCTATACTTTAGTGAACTGAGTCGGTTGATTTTTTTCTTACTACCGTAAGTTCTGCATAGTATTTTATTGAATAAGAAAACTTATCACAGTAGTAGGCCTACAATGAACAATTTACGGTAACATTAATTTTCTAAAATGAATATTACATCCTAATTATAAACTTTACTAGGCCTATTATTTTTCAATCAATTTTAATACTTGTTTTAATTACTGTAATTGCATTGTTATATGGCAATAATAAAGAAGTTTGTTTTACTTGTACGTGTGTTCTTTTATTTATGACTGATTTATACAGTAATTTTCTGCTTAAAACAAAATTAGAAATGTTTAATAAAAAATGTGCTAGGTATGGCAAAAAGTCTGTGACCTCGATAGCACGTCTTGTTGTGAAAACAACCTTGATATCACGACCCTCATTTACAAGTGCACCTCGATAAGAAGACTGTTTTAGAGATCCCCTTGAGAGTCGTGTTATCGAGGTTCTACTGTAACTGCAGTGTTTAGTATTTACACACCATTCCTTATATTTTGAAAATTACTCATTAGGTCCGAATGGACCTAATAAATTATAAATATTTTCTTCTATTTTGAGTGGACAGTTTGCAGCCCTGGTTGAATTAACGGACCAAAACCAATGAACGGCCAGTAGGCGTGGTCTATCTAGTATGCTGGAAGTTCAATGTTTTGCCGCTAGGTCGCTCTGGTGACTAATTTGAACCAGTTTAGTAAAACCTTGCATTTGCAACTTCTTAGGTCCGAACGGACCTAATTGTCACTCGAAACGTACCCCATGTTTAGGTCCGATAGGACCCACGTGGCAGCTAACGTGTTAAGCGTATAACAACATTGTATTCAATGACGGCACGGCAAGAGTGCCAGGAAAGTGGAGGGGGGAGCTGTCTGTAGCCGGACCGCACAGCTGCTACACAGGGCGCGATCAATAGTTGTTTATATCGATGGCTGGACCAGGCCTGTTGTCTGTGTTGACAATCAATTAATCAAATCTCCCACACAAATTCGAGGGGTTTGGACCGCTTTCCCTAAAAGCGTTTGTGTACTCTATTTACAAAAATGCTATTGGCGTTGAAATGAAAAAAAAATCCTCTTTAGTTACATTTTGTTCAAGAAAGGTGATGGCGTCAACAGTAAAACTTGGGCAGTGTTAGGTAAAACAGAAACTGCAAACCTCTTGAAAAAATACATGTCCACCATCTGTTGTAGGAGTGAGGGGCAAGCGGAGACGCAGCTCCCCCACTGCCATAGAACAGCTGATATCGGGCAAGAGAAGGTCAACCCGGGTCCGTAACACCACTCGCAAGGAGGAACCGACACTGGCTCGGACACTGACCAGTCTGCTGCCCAACAGACTGAGGTAAGTTGTTGAAAAAATTCACTGCACTGGAGGGATAGATTTTATTAGTGAATTTCCTTTAGAAAAGTGAACTATTAGCATGACCCGCACAGTGAGACGTAAGCCTGGGACCACCCCAGAAGTCCCTAACGTGACCCCTGAACACGTTTTGAGAGGTCGCTAAAAACTTTATATATATGTGTGTTCCCACTCTAGCGGTCACAAGTTTTGTCTGATTTTCTTAAAATTTGGTAGGGACGTTCCTTTCTATAATCAGTTAGACAAGTTCGTTGGACAAAACGATCAGAAAACTCTAACCCCCTTTTTGGGGGTTTTAATTTTTCTAATTTTAGTTTTTGGGCCCAAAAAGGGTTAGAAAAGCCCCAGATGTAAAACTAATGCATGTCAAAAGCTGGAGACTAATGAGGCAAAACTTTTAAGCCAGCCCTCATTATACTAGCACAAGTATTTACTGAGTTATTAAAGAAAATGTCTGAAGACAGTACCGGTACGTTGTCTTATGGGGATTTTACATCGGAAAAGGCTGTTTTTCATATCTTGATTTAGTTTTATCTCGCAAAATACCCCTAAACCAACTTGTTATCCTGACCATACCTCATATTAACCCTATAATGTACACCATTGCCATCCTAATAGTAGTGAATTTAAATATAACCAGGAGCAACAGAACAGCCAAAAAATAACATTTTTCAATTTTTCAAAAAAATGTTACCAGTGTTGTTTTAAACTCTTTATTAGATTTTTCTAAAGGTTTTAATGCGGAAATTCACTTCCCTCATGTCAGCGTGCTGTGTGCGAACTTGTTATTTGAATTTTAGGGGTGTGTGAGAAGTAATTTTTTGTATTGATTCGAGTATTGCCATTTATTCTTGAGTTTCAAGTATTTTCGAGTGAGTATTGCATCAGCATTAATGATTGTAGGTGGTTTCAAACTGTGCAATAGACTTTGGATACCAGTTCAGAAAAATGTGTATAGTCAAATTGTGGTTTCTAACCACTATATGGGAAGCAATACACATTTTAAGACTGGTACAATCAAACTCATTTTTGTTTTCAACCAATAAATCATGGTTTGGACAACGTTTTCGGCCGATAAAACATGGCCTGAATGCCATTTGGCCAATATCGCTTTGTCCGGTTGTCGTTTATGATCTTAGTTGGTTATTTACGGTTCACACTTTCTGAAAAGTCAGAGAGTGTCAGGGAATTTGCAAAAGCTGAGGAAAAATCAGAGACAAAGTTGGAAAAACACCAAAAGTCAGAGAAAATGCTTAAAAGTCAGGGAAACATTTTGATTTACAGTAGAACTCCAATTATCCGAATTAATTGGGGATCGGGCCAATTCGGATATGCAGAAATTCGGATAATCAGGTATACCTCGGGAATTAAGCAAAAAACATCACCATACATAAAAAATCAGAATTTTATCGACAAAGTTATTATAAATGTAGTGAACAGAAAGTGAGCGAACTGTATCAAGAATATACGTCATAAAAATTAAATTACAGGAGTTAAATTGAATACAGTATATACAGTTGCTCTTTTCAATAGGCCTACATACTGTACGTATTTGACTGTTCAATGTTGGTTATTTCACTTGAACATCTCGAGCAAAGTGAGTTTATCACTTAGCGAAAGGACAACACGTTTACGTTTTGTACTCATTTTGAACGATAATCTCGGTGAAAGAACAGTAGCGACTGATGATGAGCAGGGCGGGAAGGGGGTATGACTCATTGTTCCCTGCGAAAATATCGTCCGGAAGGTAACAGCGCAGGCTTTTATTTTAGCGCTCACGGCGCATTATCGCTACACGCGCTCCCGCTGTTATTTTCTTGATTTTTATATTTCTATTATTTCACTCAAAATCGATTCGGATAATTGGATATTCGGATAATTGGGGTTCGGATAATTGGATTTCTACTGTAATTGTAAAGGCAAAGCACTACTGTGCAAAAATCAAAACGTATTGAATTTTTATTAAATCGGTTTGTACGGTGCAAAGAAGAGGAAATTAACCTAACTGGTAAGGTAATAAATGTACTGGACAACAATAAACTGTAAACAAAAAAATAATAAAATAATCATGAGAGCATGGGCAAATATGGGAAAGATAATGGCCTATATACAAATATTTTTTAAGTTATTTCCTACGGTATTGAAAAAAGTGTGTATTCCGAGTCGTGAGTCAGGAAAAATGAACATTTTGGATTAGAGAAAGTTAGGGTACTTACCTGGGATTAGAGAAGGTCAGGGAAATCATTAACCAAATAAAAGTGTGAACCATGTTATTGAATCGTAAACTGCAGCAGAAATTACGTTGCCTGAGTGTAATTTTTGGGTAAAAATTGTGTTTTATTGTCATGTCAGTCATAATTTCTGGTTGATATTATGTGTCTTGTTGTCAATTACGGATGTTATCACGTGGTCCAGTCATAAGCTTTAGCTGAAATCATAGCAGTTTCCTTTATTTACATTCAAAAACGATCCTGGATTTGATCCTAGACCTGACCTTTGCTTCGTTCCTTTCTCACTGTTTCTATCCCGGTTACCATTCTAGTTCCTTGCTACTGATTGGCTGATATAAACCGTCTTGTATGCCTGTATGTGATTATGCTTGTATAAAAAATGGCTGAAAGTACAGATTAGAATTATAATTTAATTTGTAACTTAATTCATGGTTAATAATTATCAATTATGTGTCAGATTATGCTCATTTACTTTAAAAGTAAGTGGTGCTGGGAAGATTGTGGTATTCTAACAAAATAATATAAGTAACTAACTAACATTGTTAAGTATCCTTGCATAATTTGTTTTTATAATGAAACAAAAAACATTTCCACTCATAGATACACAAATTTTCCTATTCTAGTCTCAATGGCAGAACAACGGGTGACAGTGCGACATTGTCGCAGAAAGACAGCGAGGGCTGCAGAAAGGTCAGCCACGTAAAATTGAAACTTACGGCTGCGGAAAATCAACAATATGTCAATGAAGCTATTGCTGAAGAAGAATTCCCCATTGATAGGTCAGGTGATCATGCGTCTCCAACCAGTGATGCAAATATACTGTTTTTTATTCTGCGTCTTCTGATCAATTTCTTTTAGCAATCTGTAGCTTGGTAACTATTGTTATTGTGGTGCACCGTTGAGATAGTGGCCTCATCCGGTGAGCAGGTTATTTGCTCATTTAAAAACAAAATGTATTTTGAAGAATGTAATAGTTCATTATGTAAAACATCATCCAGCATTGACCATTAATTAAATATCAATCAGCTACAAGCGAAAATATCATGGAATTATATTTACAATTACAACTTTGGTTATTTATTTATTCTGTACTAGCTGACTAAGATTATGATTACTACTACAATAGCCGAGTGTCCTGTTCTCTCCATAGGGACCTTGCAAGCATAAAGTCAGATCTTTTACACCAATATTGTACATTTGAAAGCTCATGGGGCGGAGTTCTGAAAGTGGTTCTGAAAATCTTAAAGGGCACATCTAGAGTGTGAGAGCTTTTGATTGGTACAAACAATGTATACATAACAATAGATTAGAGGTTGAGAATTGCAGAGCAAAAATCGAGAAATGATTTTAATAATAGTTATGTTAATATCATGTTAAGGATTTACAGTAAACTGTTATGATTGCTGCAGTTAATTGACTTTTCTATTGTACTATAAAAATGGATATTATAAAGTTTGGTTTATTTTTTATTTTACCAATTCCGTTGTTGAAAAATCAAACATTATGCCCGAGGGACAGGGTCCCAGATTTAAAGTTTAGCTCTTAAAAAAAGGTTGGACAAAGCTCTTGGCCCAAGAGTTTTTTCCACCCCCAAGAGACACCACCGGTGGGAGGGGCGGTTGGTCGGTCCAGCGGTATCCCTGAAGAAAATAATCTTTATTATAACAATCTATATTTTATCTCATAACAGTATCACTTATGAAAATTATTTGAGAATCAACATTTTTATTTTGGGAGGATTGAATTGAGTAGACCAGTATGGTATTAGAAATAATTGTAATCTTATTGATAGCTCTATAGTTGGTTTATTGCTTATAATACATATATGCAATACAAATTATTGGCAAACAAATATTAAATTTTTATTAAAATTTAATATTGAAGTTTCAAACAAATATTAATATTAATGTCTGTAAAATTAGTTAAACAATAATTTTACTTATGTATGACACGACTGAAAATAAACGTTCTGTAATTGACCAAACTAGCAAACAAGTTTTAAAACCACTTAATAAAACTGGGTTTTTTCATAATTAGGACTATTTACTTTCAAAGTCAATGTGTAAATCCTTGATTTTTTTCAAACAAAAAGGTTTATGATGTCTTAAAATCTCTTGAGTCAGCATTCCTTCAATCGCAAGCAGGGCTAGTGATGTCAGTCTGTCATGGCTGATTGAAGGTCTTAAATAGTTCTTCACGGAATGAAGGATGGAGAAGGATCTCTGTCCTTTTCAGATTATGGCAGGAGCACTGAGAACCATTCTTAAGAAATGTTTAATGTTGTAATGTTGGATGGATATCAACTGCATCAAAATGTCACAAAACCTTGTTAATCTCAGTGCGAGGGTCATGCTGGCTTTCCTTTGTAAGTATTTCGTACCAAAACAGTTTCAAATGTCAACACTCATCTACAAAACCAGGCTCAAGATCCTCGGTATACAAACTCAATAGTTATCTTGCATGTTTTGTGACTTCTGAGGCTTCCAGTCCTTTAACAATCTCTAAAAACCCAACCTGTTGTGGTGCTGAGTATATTTATCTTCACATATCTCAATTTCTGAATATAAGGTAACTATTTTAAAGTTGAAAGTGGTTACAGAAACGATATCAGGTCCTGTGAATGTAACATCACTGCCATGCCCACTGTGTTCACCAAACTTTGTTTGTTTCTTCCATTTATGTCGGGAGCCTGCTACGTAATTCTTCTTACATTTGCCTCTTACTTCACTTTCTAAGCGATGAAGATTTTATCTCAATTCAACAGCAAAGTCTGCGCCTACCACCTGTCTAACTCATTGCAAAATTACATGCGACTTCAATTTATTACGTACAACAATAAACTGTGGAAATAGATAAAATGGAGACTTTTCTTAGATCTTCATCGACATTTTCTTTGTTGATTAAACTTTTTTACGTTGCGCCTGCGCCCCCTGTCTTAGTGCCCGAGCCTAGGGGGCCTAGTGCTAAATCCAGTCCTGCTTGAGGATTTTATGACCGTACTTGAAGATGGTAACCGCATTATTCATTTCTGTCAAGAAATCTCGTGTATTTCACTCCAGGTTCAAGTCCGATGATGGCAAGAAAGACAACGAAGTGGTCCGATGGAATGAAGACTCGCTGGACACAATGGATATGTTCCGTTTGTTTGAGAACAAGGACATTTCAGGGGAGAGCCGGGAGCTGGAGCTAACTAACTGTCTCAGCGAGGAGGAGAGGAGCAAGTGAGTTATGATGTTATGTTATATGTTATGATGAAATTATTAATCTACATCCGTACAAAAAAAGTTCATCCACAATAACTTACGATTTAAACATGATCTTTATGATGATTATTAACATTATTATTCATAAGCAATACAATGCTCTTAACATTGTATTATGTATGATCACGATGTGTTATTTTTAACCTGTGCAGATGCATATTATTAAAATCCATATATTTCATAATTTAAGTAATATCAGTGATTCTTTACTGATGGTTGTCAAAAATAAGATGATATAAGCTCTTGATTGCTGATTACAGCATGAATACTTTAATTTCCCAGTTTAACCAAAAATTATGAATAAACAAATAAATTTAGTTGGAAACAAATTATACTGGTAACTTACAAGGGTTATGGTAGTTGATTAAAATTTCATAGAATATTTATTTGAAGACAGAATGTCCTTGAACATTCCTCAAAATACTATACAATCCAAAAAAGTGAACACTTTACAAACTGGGTTATTTCTCTGTTTAAGGAAAAACCGTAATAAAATGTAATGTTCGTTGTACTTGAAATAGTTAAATTCTGTGGATATTGTGAATCTTTGACTATCATAGAAATCACTGATTATAAGTTTTAATAATCAGATTACCTTTTAATTACTCCTTAGCTTAGTTTTAAGCATACTCCTTAGTAGATTTTGCATCCTCACGGGAGAGAAATTGTTGTACATTTACTAAATAACCATCAGTTTGATTATAGGGAAAAAGTGTTCAATGAATGTGTAGATTCAATGAATTGTTTAATCATACCATTAAATACTCGGTATACTCGCCAAACACCATCACTAGTGTTACCAACTCCCACAATGAGGCAGGCAGTGATGAAGCACAAGTGGCAGGGTCCGTGGAAACGTCGAGAAGCGTTCAGACCCGGTTGTGTGGTGTGCAAGAATGCCAACAATTGATCAAGGCCCCTTCAGTAATTTAATGGGTGTTAAATAATTTTTATTATTTATTCCCCAAATTATTAATTATTTGTTGCCTCTTTTCCCACACACAGGCCCATGTGGGGAAATTTTCAGCGATATTTGTTATAGTAGCCATTACTTTCGTTAACTTATTTTTGGCTGAATTAACTTATTTCATTTCAATTATAAATTCACCTCACCCATAAATAGGAAAATCACTTAGTTCAAGACTTTTATAGTTTTCTTTCGATCCTGTTGATTAATTTAAAGAAAATAACAAGTGATTTTCAAAGATTTATTTCAATAGACAAACTATTATCTTAAACACAAAGCTTTATAGCTAGTAATTTCTGAATGAACTTTCCACGTGGGAGTCACTTCTCCACCATGCTAGGGGTCAAGCGGGTGCTTCTAGTCGTCTTCGCTCTGACTGGTTTTCACAAATTGGTAAGTTGTGTTCTGCATCTTTCTTCTGTTGAAGCTCCTGGATTTCGGCAGAGGGTTGCCGTAGGGGTTGATCCGTCATCCTCTTCCAGCACCTAAATTTTTTTAGTTCATCTTTTTTTTCGTATCATTTGTCATTATTTGGTGACAGCCACCTTCCCTTCTCTGCTGACTCATTACATATTTTGTTGGAGGCTGCTGGATTTCGGCAGAGGGTTGCCGCAGGGTTTGATCCGTCATCCTCTTCCAGCACCTAATTTTTTTCAGTTCATCTTCTTTTTCGTATCATTTGTCATTATTTGGTGACAGCCACCTTCCCTTATCTGCTGGGTCATTACTAGTGATGGTCAAAACCAGAAATTTCGAATCTCGAAACCGAAACCGAAACTTACAAAATCGAATCTTGAATCTCGAAACTCAAATCGCGAAACCCTATTTACTTGCCTGGGTATGGTTATGAAAAATAAATCCAGAAAAATTAATTAAACCTAATTATATATTTTGGTTAGAGTTGTTCTTTCAGAAATAAAACATCAATAATCCAAAAAAGGTGAAGGTATACGACCGATGACAGTTGGCTTTTGACCTTTGCATTATTGATCGAAACACGGGCGTGATTTCTGTTAAAAAACAACAATAAAGACACAAAAAATCTCAGCAGTCTTGAGTTTTGATTCTCGAAACTCACCGATCGAATCTCGAAACCGAAACTTTTCCAAAGTTTTGGTGGTTTTGACATTCAAGTTTTGGTTTTGACACATCACTAGTCATTACATATTTTGTTAGAGGCTGCTGGATTTCGGCAGAGGGTTGCCGCAGGGTTTGATCCGTCATCCTCTACCAGCACCTAAATTTGTTCAGTTCATCTTCTTTTTCGTATCATTTGTCATTATTTGGTGACAGCCACCTTCCCTTATCTGCTGGGTCATTACATATTTTGTTAGAGGCTGCTGGATTTCGGCAGAGGGTTGCCGCAGGGTTTGATCCGTCATCCTCTACCAGCACCTAAATTTGTTCAGTTCATCTTCTTTTTCGTATCATTTGTCATTATTTGGTGACAGCCACCTTCCCTTATCTGCTGGGTCATTACATATTTTGTTAGAGGCTGCTGGATTTCGGCAGAGGGTTGCCGCAGGGTTTGATCCGTCATCCTCTACCAGCACCTAAATTTGTTCAGTTCATCTTCTTTTTCTTATCATTTGTCATTATTTGGTGACAGCCACCTTCCCTTCTCTGCTGACTCATTACATATTTTGTTAGAGGCTGCTGGATTTCGGCAGAGGGTTACCGCAGGGTTTGATCCGTCATCCTCTTCCAGCACCTAAATTTTTTCAGTTCATCTTTTTCGTATCATTTGTCATTATTTGGTGACAGCCACCTTCCCTTATCTGCTGGGTCATTACATATTTTGTTAGAGGCTGCTGGATTTCGGCAGAGGGTTTCCGCAGGGTTTGATCCGTCATCCTCTTCCAGCACCTAAATTTGTTCAGTTCATCTTCTTTTTCGTATCATTTGTCATTATTTGGTGACAGCCACCTTCCCTTATCTGCTGACTCATTACATATTTTGTTAGAGGCTGCTGGATTTCGGCAGAGGGTTACCGCAGGGTTTGATCCGTCATCCTCTTCCAGCACCTAAATTTGTTCAGTTCATCTTCTTTTTCGTATCATTTGTCATTATTTGGTGACAGCCACCTTCCCTTATCTGCTGGGTCATTACATATTTTGTTAGAGGCTGCTGGATTTCGGCAGAGGGTTTCCGCAGGGTTTGATCCGTCATCCTCTTCCAGCACCTAAATTTTTTCAGTTCATCTTCTTTTTCGTATCATTTGTCATTATTTGGTGACAGCCACCTTCTCTTATCTGCTGGGTCATTACATATTTTGTTAGAGGCTGCTGGATTTCGGCAGAGGGTTTCCGCATCCATTTCGCCCTCTTCCAGCTCCTATTTTGCAATCACATTCTCTATTTTCCAAAAGTCCCCACTTTGATATTTTCTCTTGGTTTTCAACTTTTCAATAATTGAAGGCAGCCACCTCCACCTCCTCCTCTGACACGTTGTCCGACCTGTCTGATATTGTCACCCACGACTCGGCGCTCTCCACAGACTCCACATTCTCCACTGCCTCTCCTCCTGACGGACGCCTTCTCCACCACCACGCTCTTGCAATGGTAGCTCCCCCCAGAAGAACACCTCCCAACAAAAACTTGTGGTCACTGATGAACCCTATAGTGAAATGAGAGAGGTGAATTGTATAACTGTAAAGTAAGCTACAAACAGAAAAAATCTAAATCAAAATCATCGTTTCCTAGGTTTTTCAAAATTATGTGGAAATTGTTCCCTCGGCAATTGTTCATTGTAGTCAAAAGACTACAGAAAGGAAATTGCACCCCCACTCTAGCCTTGTAACTTCATAAAAACAGCTGTTGGTTTAGGGTCAGTGCTATCCCTTCATTTGTAACAAATTTAATACCATCCGACATGGCGAAATGGCTCAGTAGTTAAGGTGAGAATTTGGTACGGTGAAGGTTCCAAGATCGAAACTGCACATTATGGTTATCTTTTTGAAGACGAAAAATTGTTAATTGTAGTGTTTCAACTCTTTAACCAAAACATTAACTTGTTACTTTTTTTATTTATTTATTTTTATATGACATAGTGTTGCAAAATAACTTTTTTAAACTTAAAACGCCATAAAAATGTCAAAACATATGCAAATATTGAGGGCTCTTCGTTTGGCTGTCATCATCTATATTCGTGAACGTTAGGTTACAACGGAGTGGGGGGTGCTATTTCCTCTCTGTAGAGTCTTGTATTGTCGTCGATTTTGTTTAGGTATTATTTAAGTCCAGCATTGTGACGAGCACTTTTGGGGTTGTTTTCTGGTGTTAGATTTCGGGGATAGATTTCTGGGGATAGTTTTCCAGTGCTGGATTTTCTGAGGTTGTTATTAGTTACTACCACTTAATATAACTACTTCACCCATGAAATTTTGGCATATTAAAATACATAATAATTTATCTGTCCTTGTGATTCGCGGCCAGTAAACTACTCCCTAACCTCTGACCTAAAGTTTTTTCATGGGATTAGTTTTCCACCACCCCCGCCAGCCTGGTGAAAAATATGGCAGCTATTGGGCAAGAGTAATGAAACTGTAAAAAAGTAGGTTTTTTTTTTTCTTTCAACATTATGATAATTTTTTTTAAGTTTTTAAAGCAATGAAATTTAACTAAAAAAAATAATTATAGTAAATTATTAAAGTACTAGTCTTATCAAAATCAGATATCTTGAAATCAGCTACAATGTAACATGATACGCTATATTGTACAGATATTTTACGATAAAAAACCTTGCTTTGAAATACATTGATGAGTAAATTACATTTCATAATAATTACTTTTATTCCTTAAATTTCAAATTTGTATAATTCTTAATTTTTCTTAAATATTTTCTAAAAATATATAGCCCAAATTGTATTTGGACTTAATACAGGTTTTAAAAATTAATTACTCAAATCACAGAAATTACTTTCTTTATTTATAAAAGTGTTTCATTTTTCACAGAGTATTTTTAGCCGGTAAAAGTACTCGAATACAGATTTTTGAGTGTCCATGAGAATTTCCTCATGCTGTATGCCGTTCCCCTCTTAGCCCGCGTATCGTTGGTTCCTCACATGGCCACGAGCTGCGTCATTGCACCGCTACTGTCGGCACTAATAAAAAATCAGGATTTTGTTGTAGTACTAGAAAATCCCAAAGGAGCGTGCCACTGTTCACCCATCTTCTCCTATTAGCTTGCCGGTGAACAATCTACTAAGGAGTATATTTAATCTATAGTTTTAGTACATATTGGCGTTCCTTATAAATGTAGTGTTCATCTTGTTGAATAAAGCATTCTGATTGTGATTCTTTAGTTTTTAATAATTAATCCACAGAAAACTAAAACTCACAGTAGTAACACTTTCATGTTAAACAAATATTTAAATAAAAAAAACTATTGGTGCTTTCAGGATTAAATATCACTGCTGTATCTTTTAGCTTCCGATGACGATATAATAATTTAAAATTTTATGATAGATTAGCCTCAGGATCAAAAATGAGCAATACAACATTTTTATTTTACCTGTGCACCAATTGATCCTTTGTAGTTAAAAAATAACTACAGCTGTTTCGTGCTCGTTGAGCATATCCTCAGGTTGCGAACGTCAAAACTCACAAATACGACATAATAGCATTTAATTTTAAAAACTTGGCCAAGTGAACAAACTCTGTACACGCGGTGCGGCACCGTTAGATGACAGGTCAACGGCGCCGCAACGCTTGTATGGAATTTGTTCACTTGGCCAAGTTTTTTAAATTAAATTCTAATGTGTCGTATTTTGTGTTTTTAAATATTATGACAAACTTATCCAGAAAGGATGTGTGAGTTTTGACGTTCGCAACCTGAAGATGCCTTCACCTGTTGGAAAAATGGAAAGCATGTATAAGTTTAATAATAATTTTTGTAATTAATGCAGAATTATAAAAGAAGAAGGGTATTTCAACACCGAAAAAGAACTGGAAGAAGTGAACAGTTTCTTGGAGAAGTACACTGGGCTTGACATAGTGATACTGGTGGAACAGTTAGTTCTCGTGCTCTCTGAGAAGTGGAATCTTCATTGGCCTTCTAAATTGCCTGATCTCTACATTCAGATCTACAAAAACTTTTTGTAAGTTGGAAACTAATGTTTACCCTCAAATAGACTGTTGTAAGCATTTTTTTACATTTAAGGTTCAAATTTATGTTTTGAAAAAAATAGTGTTGATTCAGAAGAAAAAAACATGTTAGGTATTAAAGACAGTTGACAGCCTAGTTCTCTATTGGGTAATATTTTAAGTTGAGGATTGCAAGAACTACAAAATTTCAGTTTTTTGGTTGAGTTCTTCAGTACTCGACTTGATGAAAAATACTCTGGAATCCAGCAAGTTTTTCTGCTGATCTGTGAAGGATTACCCACAGTTGTGAACTGCTGACTTCTGTGAGTACCAGCTGTAAAAGTCAACTGGACTATGTAACCCTGGCCGAAAATGATGACAGGAAACATGAATTTGTCATAAGTGTCAACCGAACCATGTAAATATGGCAAAACCACATTTTATTGGTCGAAAACATAAATCAGTTTGATTACACTGCCCAAAAATGTGTATTGCAACAGAAAATATTTGCTAGAAATTACGGATGATCAATAGTTGAATTTACTCAATTCTTTGATCGCCTTTAATCAATTATATCTGAAGTGTTTGCCATACCCCCTTACACTAGCCTATTTGAAACCAACTACCAACAAAGATTTTATGCTGATGGTAAATACTCGCTCTAAAATAATCTAAACTTGAGAATAATTGTCAGTTCTAGACTTGATCCTTAAGATCACTTCTCGCATCTCATTTGTTAAGTCTCTAGAGTTTTGACTTTTTTAGGGTGTTTTTTTGTTTAAATGTGATGATGCTCTAATAAGTTTTGAGACATTATATGTAACTGTAAAATTATCTCCCATTAATATACCACAGCATTGAAGAGTTAAAATAACTCAGAATACTTTCTTTTTTTATGATGTACCCATATTTAATTCAACCTGTTAGTTTTTCTAAGTTTTAAATAGTTTAAAACTGTACATTGAGGTCTGCATCTTTGTTGTATAAGTGGTATAAGGGAGTGGCGTAGTTGTTTTTAAATCAGTTTATGCTACTTTATGCAGTTTCATAAAATTAACTTGGTTATTTTTCAGTCTAACTTTAAAAAATTCTAATTGTTTTTAATTTTATTCCTTTACCTTAGCCCAAAATCTTGTCTTTAGTGAATTTCCTTTGGAAAGTGAAATATTAGCATGGCCCGCACGGTGAAACTTAAGCCCGGGACGACCATAGAAGTTCCTAACGTGACCCCCTGAACACGTTTTGGGGGGTCGTTCAAAATTGTATATATATATATATATATTACAACTAACATATATATATATATTAAGTATATATATATATATATATATATATATATGTGTTTGCACTCTAGCGGTCGCAATTTTTGTCCGATTTACTTCAAATTTGGTAGGGACATTCCTTTCTGTAATCAGTTGGACAAGTTCGTTGGGCAAAACAATCGAAAAACTTTAAACCCCTTTTTTGGGGAATTAATCTTTCAAATTTTGAGTTTTTGGGCCCAAAAATGGTCATTAAAGCCCCAGATGTAAAATAAATGCATGTAAAAATATGGAAATTAGAAAGGCAAAAGTTTTAAGCCCTCTATCGTCATTCTAGCATAAATATTTACCGAGTTATTAAAGAAAATGTGTATGGACTAAACACAGTACGTTGTCTTATGGGGGTTTTACACGAGAAAAACCTGTTATTCCTTTGTTAGAGTACTTTTATCATCCCCAGCAACCTCACGCCTACTTTCAAGCCTGTCTGGACCTTCTCCTAACCTTATATTTGGCAAAATTGTATTTCCAGATTTGCAAGTAAATGAAACTAGGAGTATCAGAACAGCCAAAAAATCAATGTTTTCAGATTTCACTAAAAATTGGACAAATGTATGTTTTTACACTGATTTTGAGTTTTAAAAGTTGTTATGTGGAAATTCACTTCCCTCACGTCAGCATGCTGCGTGCGAACTCGTTGTTTCTTGACCTAAAGTTTCTGGAACTAAAGTTTTGTTTTTCAATTTTACAAAGTTTTACTAACTAAATTTTGACTTTAGATACCACAACCCTCCAGAAGTTGGAATGCCATCTCTTCTCAAATCAGACAAGGAGGGAGCAGCCTGCATCTTGTTTGGGGAGTTGTTGTTGGATCAGTGGCTTGTGCACGGGAAATCTCGTGGTAAGCCTTCTCCGCTCTCTGGGAGGTAAGCAAAAATGTTTTTCAAAATTCAATTCATCCATTGTTTTTATCATAGTAGTTTGTTACAAATATTCTGTGAGCTTATAAATTTGTATAGGTAAAAAGTAATAAGAAACTACCAACGTTTTTTTAAATAGGTCTTCAGCTCTGCCCTTTGATGAGGATTGAAAATGTACGGAATAAGTAAGGAAGTTCTGGATCAGTTTAGTGAAAAAATTTATCTTGAAGGATTTTTTGTTTAAATAATTTATATGCAAACGTGCATAGCCTACTGACAGTTTATACATGATATTTAACTTGTTTTCTTACTCCAAATCAAATAAAACTGACTATATCCTCAAAAATGAATTTTTAATCCTCCAGATATTGTGGCTAAAGCCAAGAGTAGAAGGTTAGGGTGGGCAGGTCATGTGATTAGAAGGGAAGAAGGACAAATTATATATAAAAGAGATATGGATAGGAAATCCAATAGGGAGGAGACCCGTGGAAGACCAAAAAAACGATGGAAGGACCAAGTGGAAAGGTGACTTGAGAAAACTAAGAGGAGTGGAAGAAGATGCTGCAGAACTAGAGAGATGGAAGCAGCTGGTTGGTGAGGCCAAATATCACCTTGGGCATTCATGGTCATGGGAGTAAGTAAGAGTAAAGGTAAGTATCATACATACTAAATGAAAAATATAGAAACAGTGCCTAAACAACCTATTTCTCACACAGTCTTTGGACAATTTACTCTAACCCTTATGATTTGACTGTACATTCCCAGCTGTATGGGGGGAGAGTTCCCGTCTCTGCTGCTGGGAGAGCTGCACGACCTGATCCTGCTGGGCTGTGACGCAGAGTTCTCCGCTCGCAGCTTCTGGCTGCACGCTCTCATGGCGCTGTACTGCGACGATGTATCCACTGCCATCCTCAAGCTGAGTCTGGTACGTGGGTCAAAACGCTGATCAAGCATGAAACATAAATGTTGTAGTGTTGAAGTAGTGAGTTTTCAGCTCTTCTTTGAGTTGTTTAAGCTCCATTGATTTTTTGATGAGTTGGTAGCCAGTTATACATTTTTAACCCAGAACACAGGGGACTTTTTTCATAAAAACTTGATCGGTGGTTTGGAAATCTATAAAGTGCACCATTTCGTGTACTATACAGATTAAGATAAGTAATAAGATAGATAAGATATCAAGATAAGTAAACTGTAATCTTAATAGCATAAATAAACTTAACAACACATCTCCACAAAATGTATATTAGGAAGGAAATATAATTCCTCATAAGATTGTTTAGGAGTTTAACAAAAATTACATAAGCGTGTGTGTAAAATTTATTTAATTAATTAAAACAAGGTTTTTAAATTACTTTCAAAGTTAACTTTGAGCAAGCATAAAGCATATTACTAGTGGAATCTTCCTTACAAGAAGTTTATTAACGCAGTGTTGCTTGTCAGATGACTTTAATCAAAAATTAATATTATTTACTTTATAAGAATAATAGGATAGAACCGTAGGTCACACAGCTACATATTGCATTGCATGTTGCCTCAGCAATTCCAAGATAGTTGCTTTTATTTGGAGATGTTGTTGTATTGTAACACATGAACATTTTTGTGATAAATAATGGTTTTTACAGATTAAGGCCAATGAAAAGCTTGAACAAATAGATGTACGACTTGTGAATATCACCAACCACTTCATAATCAACCGCAGCACCGTAGAAACCATGCTGACTACCCTCAATAGGTGATTTACCTGGATGGCATTCTTTTTATCTACAGTTATTTTATGCTTGAGAACTTTAGTTTTAATAGCCTAGTAATATTTTGAGATGATCCTCCTGAAAAGTCTGTTGAATTTCAACCCACTGAATCTTTTGAATGAACCCTTAATCTCTATTTTTAAACATAAAATCACTTATCACTTACTCACTCTCCCACTTTTTGATTAGGTACAAAGGAAATTTGACTTGGCGAAGCTCTAAGGCAATAGACAATAGACCAAATTCTTTATTGTATATTCATGGAGAATAGTACAGCGTCAACGAGTTTAAGGGGTTTTATAACATGTTAGGTTTTGTTGTTCATGCATGTTAGACGTATTTACATGCCACATTATAAGTTTTTGACACAAACTTTCAAATTTGGTTCTAGAATTGAATATAATAAATGTATGTCTGTTTCAGTGTAAATTTATTTTACCTTTTCTTCTGTTGGAATGTTTATTTGATGTTTTGTGCTTTTAACAGGAAGCAGGTGATAGATGAACTGCCGGATCTGTACCAACAGGACGACTGTGAACAGATTGTTGCTATCTTGTCTGAGGTGAGTGAAGAAAACGTCTGATTTGGGAAAAGGCTTCACGGGAAAAAAAAATATATATTCGTTTGGGAGAAGATAGTTCAGCCTGTTCTATCAGTTACGGTGGGGAAGAAGGGTCTGCAGCTGAGTTATTAAGTGGAAGTTACAAATACAGCATTGTTATAAATTACATTACTGCTGATTCCCAAATCTACATAAGTTTTGCTTGAATATTTTCGTCACAAAAACTGCATAATAGTGTATACAGGTTGTTAAAAAGACCTTTTAGGACTTTGATATACGATTCCTTACACAAAATCAAATAAAAAAGTTCATATGAAGGTATGTCCTAGAAGGCTTAGTTTTCTGTCTATCTGTCTGTATGTGTTTTCTACTTAATATAGTATATCTTAGGATCCTCTAAAGATATCAACTTCAAACTTGGTACATGTATTGCATCTAATAAGACCCATCTTGGTATGAAATCTCAAGTTTCTACTTTGTACTATTTCAAAATTGTGGCCATTTTTGTGTTTCAAAGCTAAATGTCTTAAAAACCGTAATATTTAGGAAAAAGCT
Organism: Allygus modestus; assembly: GCA_963675035.1. Lineage (NCBI taxonomy): Eukaryota > Metazoa > Arthropoda > Insecta > Hemiptera > Cicadellidae > Allygus > Allygus modestus. The sequence goes on from OY776116.1 coordinate 107,984,183, forward strand.
TTAAGGATCTTAAAACTTGTGTCATTATGTCCTAAAAATAATTTTATGAAGATATTATCCATAGAAGTATAAGTAACTGAGTATTTGTGATTTTTATAAGTTAAAACATACTTTTTTGCCATCTCTGGATTAAAAAATAATTTTTTAACGTACGGTTTTTAAGCTATTTAGCTTTAAAAAACAAAAATGGCCACCATTTTGAAATGGTACAAAGTATAAACTTGATATTCCATTCCAAGATGGATCTTATTGGATGTAAAACATGTACCAAGTTTGAAATTGATATCTTCAGAGGTTCCTAAGATAAACCATATTAAGTAGAAAACTCATACAGACAGATAGACGGAAATTAGGGACAGGTTTTTTAAGTCGAGTCGAGTAAATGGCAAAAGATTTGAATCTCGAGTTCGAGTTGAGTATACAAATAAAAAAATAAAAAACAGATAGGTTGACTTGAATTGGATCAAAACAGTGTATAGGGTTCCATTTGTAAATGTTGTTATTAAAATACACTTTTCTTGTCACTATGACCTGAAAATAACAATAGTAAGTAAAATAAATGGATTCCTGCTTCATTGGAAAAAGGTAAACATTTATCTGAAAATAAATCATACCAAAGTAATTGCATAAAATTTTGCCATGAAGATAAAGTACTTTTAATCTGTTGGTATTAAGGTTGTTATAGCCTATATGGTATTAATTAACAGCTCCATTTAAAAATAATCTCAGTTTTTTATTTTATTTCCTTCTTTTTATTTAAACTATGTTTTGTATATTATGTTTAGGCCTAAGCTAGATCTTTCTACGAATGGAGAAAATAAAATTACATTTAGGCCTATAAGTTAAAATAAACTTTAATTTAATATTTAAAAGGCCTATTACATGGTAAAACATTACCCTACTTACCACACAAAATGTATTTAGTAACATAACTTAGCATTAATTTTAACACTAATAGTCCTAATAAGAACAATCAGTTAGTAACAACATGAAGATATTTTTGAAAGTGCCTGGCAAATCAATTGATAAAATTGAAGCTGTGTCTTAAATAGAGTTTTAAAATATTACAAATTATTTAAAAAATCATTAATCTAACTTAAACAAGGCTAAAACAAATCACTTGACTTTAAAAACAGCTCAATGCCAAAGGACAGTTGAGCCTAAAATTAATGGATTGACTCAATTTCAATTATTATAGAACAAAATACAAGCACAGACTTCTTATGCTTACCTATTAGGTTTCATTACAAATATGATTTTGATATTTTACTTTAAAAAATGACAAGGTTTAACCTAAAAGTGGACTATACAGTGTTCATACAACTCATTTTGAAGGTCCTGGTAAATCCTCCATTTTGGTGTAAAGAGTAACACAAATTTATAAACCACAACTTACTTATTAATAAAACACTAAAATCCATATCACAACTCTTAACACCTCAAATGCGTTCACACTCAATTTGAATTTACAGACGACGCGTGGCCTAGGTGGCCCTTGGTAGCACGGGTAAACGGCGGGAATAAACTCGCTCGAAACCTTCGCGTTTCAGTAAAACCTCGAGTTTCAGTGCCGAACTCGGCTGAAACTCGAAATTTTGAGCACTCGCACATCTCTAACGGAAATCTAAGTATTTTAGGCCATACCTTCATATGATCTTTTTTTCTTTCTTTTTGTATAAGAAATCAAGTCCTGAAAGGTTTTTTAACACCCTGTATATTGCACAACATACCTTTTTCTATCGAGTTTATTTTTTTGTATGTTCTAGACATTTAAAAAGTATCCTGTATATTATTAACGCTAGGGGTTTTTTTCTTTACAATCCTAACTCAATAGTGGTTGGACGGATTTTTGAGGTGTCAAATTAAAGGTATTTTTATGTAGATTTACCAATAGATCTCAGAATTTTAAGAAAAGGCATTACTGAAATACAGTAAAGGGCTGAATTTTCGGTACAGTGGTGCTATCCAGTGGCGGAAGACTAAACTACGTGTTGATCCGCATCATTCTCAGATGTTATCACCCGTTTTAATATCAGATGTTTTGTTATATTTGTTTACAACTGAAGTAACCTTACGTTGGGTACAAACTTGCTCGGATCCGAGCAATAGGACAACTAGATTTATTAAATTGGCTAGTTATTTAATTATGAGTTAATTACGTAAACGTTGTTCTAAGTTAGTTTTGAAAGTACACTTGAAGTCGTTCGCTTGCACTTAAGATGTAGACACTTAAGAAGGGAGAGATGCAATGGGCAGTCTTTGCCTTTATGCTCTCACTGCGGCTAGGGCATGGTTTGTCATTGACCATTCTGCATTCCTTGCAACATTGGATTTTCTCTCCGATTTCTTCTATTTAACTGAGATTGATTTTGTTTTTAAATTTACCATGCCACTTTTTATCATGAACAAAGTTAAGGTATTAGGACGTGTAAGGCTATGTGTAGTGAGATATAATCGTTATTTTATTTACTTTACTGGATAAACATTGTATACAAGGTAGATTTAAATAGTCAACCATCATGATGATTGTATTGTCCAGGTTCTCCAACCCAGCAGGTTCAGCATCAGTCTATTCCAGCCGTCGTTGGACCGGGACGCTCAGTACAGCCTGTTGCTCTACACTCTGTGGAGGCTAGACAGGGTGGACGTAAGTTCAGAATACGCATTATTTTGTCAGTCCATTATCTTCCTAAATCTCTGTGGGTCTGTGGTGTTCCTAAAAAATTGTTTGTGTAGATGCAAAACTGATTATATAAAACTAGTGGACCTGCAACAAACTTTTGTTTATATCAGTTATCAGCTGTTCTTACTGTTTATCTGTATTTTACTGTAACATCACCTGTTCTAGAATGTAACTGAATTCAAACTACTCTCCATGTTATATTTATGGGAACAAATTGAACTTTGAGGGGGGTGGCCTGTGCCCTTCAGCAAAGCAGCAGTATTGGAAATTGAAAATCACTTTGAACAACTACAAATCTGGGCAATTTTTTTTACATTTTAATCATCAAAATCGGTTCAGGAATAATGGAGGAGTTCTGTTTACAAAAATCGGCTTAGTGTATTATAGATATAGATACACAGCATTGGTAAAACTTGGGTCTAGTACAATTTACAATGATGAGATGAAAATTAGTCATGGTTTCCTTTGTTTTTCATCAATCATCTAATAACCATCATAATAATAATAATCATCTAATAACTAAATAGTTTAGGTCACCTGCTACTGTGGAGTGATACTATGGTTAGCTTTCACTACCAATGTTTTTGAAAATGACTGTATAAACAAAAATAATGTTATGTTTGTTCAGTCAGTCACCTTTTATGAGAGTCCATAAACCACTAGTCTTATTTAATATGGTTAAATATATTTTATTGCATGTGAATGCTTTTAAACTCAAAAATAATTGTATAAACTGTACTCCTTGTAAGCTAAAAACTTTCACACAATAATTGTTGGCTCACTCCTTCCTAAAAGGAGAAAATAGAGAGCCAGTTCCTAAATCTACATGTTGATACCTTATTTCTATATTATCTACTGTAAATCTAAATAGATTATCATTGTTAGTGCAAACGATACCTTCATTTCAATCCTAATTTATTTAATGCCATATACAGACTGGTATCAGACAGTTCAATTTCTAAAACCCAACTCAGTAAAATCAACTTTGGTTTCCAAACTCGGTATTTTTTCTAAATTTGACTGCATCAAAATACACTCTGCTCAGTATTTCAGTATTAAGGAAAACACAAAGCTCTTTACAATTAAGTGAAAGTGTACTTATAAAGACACTCATATTGCAATTAATATTCTATAACATTTATTATTTGTTTAATGTTATCAAACTACATCTTGACTAGAATTTAATCAGATTCAAGTTACAGAATGCCAAGTATAATCATTATTCATATAGAACTAGATATTGGTAAATCCAACTTAACATTTTTTTCATCCTTTACTGACATTATCGCTGCGTGTCACCAGGAGTGTATGCGGTGGGCGGAGATGTTCGTCAACGAGAGTGTGACTCAGCTGTTGGCGGCCGTGGCGGAGGACAACTCGGAGCTCCGCGGCAAGTGGCTGACCATCATTAACAACACGGTGCTCTGCATCCTCACCTGCGTCAACCACAAGGGGCCGCAAGTCTGTGAGTCACACTGGAACGTTCTTCGAATTGAGTTTCTATTACGAGGGTCATCCAGAAAATAAAGAACGTTTGCTTACTGCACCTAGCGCAGCTCCCCCATCACCGCCATTGCATGTGTGGCAGTCCACTAACCTCCCCACCAAAGTATGAGCCGAGTCTCGTTGCTATGCGGTCACCTGTCTTATTTCTACAGCTATTCAAAATGGAGGCTGCAATCGAAAATCCCGCCAAATATGAAATACGCAGTATTATTAAGTTTCTGAATTTAAAAATGTTCGGGAATATATAATATTTTTAGAAAAACACCAAAGAAAGTTTATCGTGAAAGTGCAAACAAGTCTTCAAGTCGAATATTCAGGGGAAACAATGATGCAACCGGTTTAATGAAAGAAAATCCATCGTGAACGATGAGGATCGGCGTGGCAGGTCATTGCTTGTTAAAGATGATTTGAAAGAAAGACTTGAGGAAAATTTGAGGAAAACAGCTGCTAAAATCTTAGCACATTACATCAATTTAAGATCTTGTTTTTTTGCTCTTTCACCATACAATTTCTTTGGTGTTTTCAAAAAATGTCTAGGTCTGGGCATTTTTTTACTGAGAAACAGAATAACACTGCGTATCTCATATTTGGCGGGATTTTTGTTTACCGTCGCTAATTTAAATCGCTGTAGAAATAAAACCTGTGACCGCACAGCAACGAGACTCGGCTCATACTTTGGTGGGGAGGTGAGTGGACTGCCACACATGCAATGGCGGTGATGGGAGAGCTGCGCTAGGTGCAGTAAGAAAACGTTCTTTACTTTTTGGATGGCCCTCGTATATGCTAAGGCGGAAATCCATTATTTCTGAACTGAATTTAACGATAGAGGTTTATCAAAAATTGACTCTAACCATAGGTGTGGACAGTTTTTTAGTTTTTGACACTTCTATTCTGAAGGCAAAGGCCACTGAAGATTGATTGTTGCCCTTAAGGATAACGTGGAATCAATTTTAATTCAGTTAGTTTTAAAACATTGGTTTATGCAATAAAATACAGCTTACTGCATATTTACTCTTTTAATTAGTTTAAAGATGAAAAAACTTTACTCAGTTTTGGGCAACAAGTACATTTAGAATAAATTTTCCTTCCATGAATTCATTTTTAGTGGAATAATGATCTGAAAATTGAGTTGTTAGGTATTGGAAGGTATAATGTGTTAAAGCTGTTTGGAACTTTTTAAGTTACAGGTAGGTTTCCTTACAAGTCGTAATTCTATGAATAATTTTAAATTCATATATCAATGATCGCCCAGTTGCATCATGCAATGTAAAACACTCTTACTTTTAAACAATAAAGTATGTTTAACAACAATTTTACCTAAATTACTGAATATACTCAGTCCTCTTACTCCTTAAACAAATTAAGGTTAGGTTCATTTGGAAAAGCTCTAGGCTGTGGGAATTTGGTAAGTTGTGTAAAGGATAGACAGCTAGCTTACCTGAAGAGAATAAAACAGGTGTAGCACAGGAGACACATAAAAACACTTGATATTTCGGCTCTCTTGGGGACTTCATCAGAAGAGAAGAGAATGAAGTATAAAATGGCTGCTTGTAAACTGGTTCTTAAGTCAGTGTTGCCACAACACACAAACACCACTAAAATTAACCTATATATACACTAATACTGGATTTTGGTACACACCAAGTCACCCCCTAACATATATCAGATAATCCTCCTTTCCCAAAAACCCCTAACCTAACCTTAACTTACACAGCTAGCTTAATATAACATATGAACAGTTTCAAAAGACAAAATAGTTTTCTCCATCTTTCTGTATTTTTTGATTTTTTTTACATTAAAAATCAAACAAAGTAGGACTGTGTGTGTACCAAAATCCAGTATTAGTATATATATAGGTTAATTTCAGTGGTGTTTTTGTATTGTGGCAACACTGACTTAAGGACCAGTTTACAAGCAGCCATTTTATACTTCATTCTCTTCTCTTCTGATGAAGTCCCCAAGAGGGATGAAATATCAATTTTTTGTGTGTTTTTTATGTGTCTCTTGTGCTACACCTGTTTTATTCGCTTCAGGTAAGCTAGCTGTCTATCCTTGTCCCAACTTACCTAATCCTTAAACAAATTGTAATTTATTAAACAGTATATGCCAGATCTTAGCCTGTGTGAACAGAAGACATTCCCAAATAACCTGCTTCATATAATTTGTTTAATCATTAATTAATTTATGTGGATATCTGATTAAAAGACATCCACAATCCACACCACATCTGAAACCACATCTGATTCTCAACATTTAATAAATTAATTCCAAGACCAGTTATTTTATCATTTTGATCTTTGTAGCTTATAAGCAAAATTATTACTTGATTCTGTTAAAGTCATGACAAACTAGGAGACTAGATTTAATATAAGAAAATTGTAGTTTTTCAATACTCCAAAAAGCATTGAAAATATTAAATAAATTTGAAAACATCACTTTTGAGTAGGGGTCTGCGGTACCAACAATTTCAGATCGGTACGGTTTGGTACGGTAAAAGATTTTGTACCTCGGTTCTCGGTACAAATTCGGTACGGTACAATGTACCGTCATATATACTAATTTAGTTATTAATTTGAATGTATCGTAAACAAATCATTGAGTAATAATTAAGGTCATATACAATTATTATTATTGATTAAACAAATAAATAACTATACTAAAGATAAAAATATTTTTAAAACCTGCATCTTCGGAGTATTACATTTTAACATTGTTATTATTAGGTATTAATGCAAGTTCTTGAAATAATCATGAGAAATAAATTCAAAAATTACTTGAAAATCAATTAATTGCATAAGTTGCTAACTGATTAATTATATTGATTTCAATATAAATAAAAACTATTGGTTTAATTCATACAAACAACAAAAACAAAAGTTTTATAAATACTATTCTTGTTGCATTGGGAGATTATTGTATCATTAATACAAAGTAAAATCAGATAACTTAAATAAAACTATGTATGATGTGAAACTAAAAGAAATTAGAAATTAGAAATTAGAAAATTAGACCAATAAATACTGAAGATTAAAATAAAAATAATTCTAAAATATCTTAATTACATTACTAAATTCAAAATTGAAGTCCATAACAAATATTACAGTACATTTATTTAAACATAAGTACCATGGAAAACTGAAAAATAAATAAATAAATTAATAAAAGTAAGACAGTTTTATATAATGTTAATTTGCCTATATCATATTTGAAATAATTAGCTATTAACCTTATCAAGAAATAAATTTAGGTTATTGTTAATAATAAATTTTAGTTGAATTTTCCAAAACCACACAAGATAATCTAACATATAACAGATATATGTATGTACAAATTTCACAGCACAGTAAAAAATAACAAATTTATGCTACCATTTGAAATTTATCAAGTTAGTGGCTATTTTTGAATTAGTTTTCAACCATTTTTTAAACCTTTTTTAATATAATTTAAAAATTTAACTAGTATACTTCAATAAAAATAATAATAATACATAAATAAAAGCAGTTTAATTTGAAATCATAATGGAGAACGAAAGCGATTTAAAAAATAGTAGGTATTCCTTTTCTCACTCTAGGTATGATGTTGACAAACAACTGATTTACAGCCACTCACCCTAGGAATATTGTTGACAAACAACTGATTTATAGCTAATTACCTCCCTCCCTCCTTACCCCTCACGCTTTCCTAGTCTTTTCTTGTCTTCAAGGACATTTTTTGCCCCTACCCAGCTACTCCCCACTCCCCTTGCCCACCTTTCTTATCTCCATTCTCGTTCAGCTATAAATAACACCTGTCAACGTCTCTTTTCCTACGAGTTTTGGGGCTTGTTTTCCTTAAAGGAAATGACTAGTTATAAATAGGAGTCGGTCTTATTTAAACCACTTATTTTGTTAAACATTGTTTAGCTTATCTCTGTTTATTGTTTGAAGCAGTAAACTGTAGTACCAAATCTGTACCGGGGTTATGTTCTGTACCGAACCGATGACGGTAATTAGTTGTGTACCGTACCGGTACCGTTTTTTCGGTGCACCGCAGACCCCTACTTTTGAAAAAGGGATCCAGTTTGGTGATTTTTCTCTTAGTGGTTGAAAAAGTGGCATTAACATATTTCACGATGCTGTATATTTTCTTTTTGTATTTATTTAAGTGGACTTCATCTGTTTCAACGTAAGCCTGCTCTCCCTATCAAACCTAAACTGGCCATTAATGCTCTGTTTGCTGCATGCTCCAGTTGACGTCCTTGGTGAGAACCGCCTCCCCCGCCTGGTCCAGTCGCTCAGCCACGTGATCTGCCGTCAGATAGAGTCCGGCCAGCTGCTGGAGTCTCAGTTCGACATCATCTCTCCGTGGATGCTGCTCTACGAGATCATTAGCCAGTAAGGGTGTTTCAAATTGAGAGAACGTTGCTTAGTTTGTTGTAAAATTAATCTTGAGTCAGAAGAATTATGTCGAAGTACAGTTTTGGAATTATATATCTAGTGAAGTAGCTTGCAGTTTTAAAAAGCACATTCAGGGTGTTTACTATGCTCAGGTTTCATCTGAGGTATGAGTCTACGATGTGCAGTAGAGTGGTGGGGGTGGCTGCCTCAGTGTGTACCACGCTGACCCCTCCACAGTGGCAGTAGAGTGGTGGGGGCGGCTGCCTCAGTGTGTACCACGCTGACCCCTCCACAGTGGCAGTAGAGTGGTGGGGCGGCTGCCTCAGTGTGTACCACGCTGACCCCTCCACAGTGGCAGTAGAGTGGTGGGGGCGGCTGCCTCAGTGTGTACCACGCTGACCCCTCCACAGTGGCAGTAGAGTGGTGGGGGTGGCTGCCTCAGTGTGTACCACGCTGACCCCTCCACAGTGGCAGTAGAGTGGTGGGGGCGGCTGCCTCAGTGTGTACCACGCTGACCCCTCCACAGTGGCAGTAGAGTGGTGGGGCGGCTGCCTCAGTGTGTACCACGCTGACCCCTCCACAGTGGCAGTAGAGTGGTGGGGGCGGCTGCCTCAGTGTGTACCACGCTGACCCCTCCACAGTGGCAGTAGAGTGGTGGGGGCGGCTGCCTCAGTGTGTACCACGCTGACCCCTCCACAGTGGCAGTAGAGTGGTGGGGGCGGCTGCCTCAGTGTGTACCACGCTGACCCCTCCACAGTGGCAGTAGAGTGGTGGGGGCGGCTGCCTCAGTGTGTACCACGCTGACCCCTCCACAGTGGCAGTAGAGTGGTGGGGCGGCTGCCTCAGTGTGTACCACGCTGACCCCTCCACAGTGGCAGTAGAGTGGTGGGGGCGGCTGCCTCAGTGTGTACCACGCTGACCCCTCCACAGTGGCAGTAGAGTGGTGGGGGCGGCTGCCTCAGTGTGTACCACGCTGACCCCTCCACAGTGGCAGTAGAGTGGTGGGGGCGGCTGCCTCAGTGTGTACCACGCTGACCCCTCCACAGTGGCAGTAGAGTGGTGGGGGCGGCTGCCTCAGTGTGTACCACGCTGACCCCTCCGTCACTGTCTTTACACTACTTCACCTCAGTGCTCAGAGGAGACTTAACGCCCTTTACTATTATAGTCGATAATGGAATCTTGAAGTTTTAGTATAACTTTTAAATGATAAAATACATTCAGAATACATTATAGAATTTGCTTGCACAAATTTGTGTGCCATCTTAAAATTTTAACAAACATTCCTTTTGGTTCATAATAGATCCCAAAAATTCCATTGTGTACTATTTAATAGCGAATGTTATATTTCAGCTGTGAGGATGTGGTAGAGGTCAGGTCTGCTGCTACTGCGGAAGAGCGGCTCCCATGTTCCCTCAGACTGCTCTTCACTGCTCACGAGTATCTAGGCCGGTAAGATGTTCACATCATACTGTATCATTACACAGGGTGCTGTTGTGGTTAGGTTAGTTTAGTTTATTATAAATAAACTAAGTCATTCATATTAAAGTCGTAAAGCACAACAAAAATGTATTTGTCAAGAAGGGTTAAAGCAGTAAATCAAGCGAGACGGGACCACCAGCTGTGACAGATGCGCGAGCTCATTGCTTAATCACTTAATCACTGTATAAGACACCGACGCAAACTAGGGCGTATTTTAAGGCGAACATGTATGAATGATGGGTGTAGAATGGTTATCTGTCTTGTGTAGCCTTGTTACCGACTAAGACTGGCCGATTATTTTAGCCAGGATCATTAATTAATAGCCTAATGACCAATGGCAGCTGGATCGAGTATCGAACCTTCACACACTTTGCTCAGGATCGATTCAGATTATACTGCCTGACAATGACCGCCCGATCTTGATCGAGTGGGAGGCTGATTATTTTAATGCGGATTAGAATAATATACAACCTGTATGTAAATTCTGATTTTCTTGTTGAAAAATCAGAAAAGAAAAGTGGGAAGTAACATTTGAGGTATGCTTTGAAATGGAATTAATAGCAGCAAGTCATCTCCATGGAGTCACTTGACCAACTTTCATCGGTTATCTTACAGGGTGTCAACATTCTGGAGAGTCAGGGAAAGTCAAGAAAAAAAATGTTGGTCAGGGATAGTCAAGGAGATTGGGAGAATTATGGATTTGAGGGAACTTTTTAATGCTCGAGTCAGCCGTAACGCCGACTATTGTAACATTTCCCAGGATTTCCACAAGTGAACGACAATTTTGAATTTATTGTTGTACATTTTAAATTATTATTTTCTTTTATTTCTAGGATGCTGATTAGTTGTTAGCTGCATTGGCTGCTGAACAGTTTATATTTTTCTAAGCTATAATACTATTACCAAATGTTTAACTATAACTTTCGATTAAGGTTCGTGAGTCAGGATATCAATATTAAACGGTAAGGGAAAGTCAGAGAAAATTATGATAAATTGTCTGTGATCACCCTGTCTTCGGTGGTCCTGTATGATCCATCTTAATTTGCATCTGTTAGGGATGAGTCAATTCCAATTTTTTTCGATTCCGATTCCGGTTTCGATTCTTACAAATCGATTCTCGATTCCGATTCCATCGATTCCTAATAATAGGTGAAATAGCAAAGTAATGTTTTATAAGTGATTAAAGACAATAAGTTAGTCAGAAATTGATTTTTATTTAATAAATTGAGGCAATCAGTTGGTTCAATTATTTGTTGGTGATTATTTGTCATTAATAAAATAAACTTACAAAAATAAATCTCCCATGATATTTTTTGAAATTGGTTTTCTTTGTGTTATAAAACAATCACTTTGGATGTTAAATATTCTTGACCGATAAAAATACATTTGTAATGTTAATGTTAAATTTATAGTTTTAATTTTTGTATAAAAGTTAGAAAGCAATTTTTCTTAATAATACATTTTTAATGATTTTAGATCAACGTTTTTAAATATACTGTAATGTTATTTGGCAGCTTTTTGTAGATAATTATCAAACTATTTTTTAATGCAATTTTTACATAATTTATTGTTAATTCAACTAGTATTCTGTTGTAATATAGAAAAAGAAAATCTGTTTAATATTTAATATAAATTCATAATTCATGGGGAAAAACGTAGTTGTAAGATAATGGCTCAAAGAAATAATGTTGGTCAGCCGACTGATTTATTGCTTTCAACCGGACCTCACTCCTCCCCTCGTGTCTCGTCTTCCTTCCTTATCTCCAAGGTCAGATCTTTTGCCCCTGACCCAAACACTCCCTGTGCCCTTCTCTTACTTATCTTACTTCACAGGTATCCATAAATAACTCACCTGTCATTGTCTCCTTTCATTTGAGCTAAAAATAGAGTTTAGGCTTATTTTTCTTTATTGCAGTCATATATTTTGTTAAACATTAGTTAGCGGCGTAAATCTGGGAATACGGCAGGAGTAGCTATACAATTTTCAATGGTAGCTATACAACTACTCGACTCGAATTTTCGATGGTTAGCATTGTAAATCTTGGTAAACGGCGGGAGTATTGATGGCCTGTAATCGATAGAATTGAGATCGACAATTGTAATCGACTCATCCGTAGTTTCTATGACGTTTTTTGTCGGTGCAGCCGGTGCTGGTGCTGCCAGGACGAGGCAGTGATCCTCTACCAGACGCTGTTCCAGCTGCAGTCGCTCATGGACCTGTACAACCCGGAGTCCGAGGAGTACACAGTTCTATCCCAGCAGCTGGAGCAGATATTCTACTGTCTGTACGGACACCCTGTCAAACGCAACAAGGTCGGTGAAAACAGGTTTTTGGTGGGGGTTTTTTTTCGAGTTAAGAGGCTTCATTGTAATGGCTGCTATTTACCTGTAGGGTAATAGTGTTATTTTATTCATTATTTGCCCCCTGGATTAAAAATTGACTTGAAGTACCTTATTCGTTGTCAATGCTGAATTGCTAGTAGATGACTAGTTTCGGAAATACTATCCCATTTTCAAATCTATATGTCGAAATCTAGTTGTAAAACACATAGTCGTTGTCAAACCTTATAAAATTACTCATATCACAAACACAACCGGACAGGGTTACGAATATAAAACGAGTTCGCATGCAGCACACTGACGTGAGGGAAGTGAATTTCCACAAAAAAACTCTTAAAACTCAAAATCTGTCTAAAAACATACATGTATTCCAATTTTTAATGAAATCTGAAAACATTGATTTTTTGGCTGTTCTGATGCTCCTAGTTTCATTTACCTGCAAAGCTGGGAATACAATTTTGCGCATTATAATGTTAGGAGAAAGTCCAGGCAGGCTTGAAAGTATGCTGAGTTGCTGGGGATGATAAAAGTACTCTAACAAAGGAAAACAGGTTTTTCTAGTGTAAAACCCCTATAAGACAACGTACTGTGTTTAGTCTAAACACATTTTCTTTAATAACTCGGTAAATATTTATGCTAGAATGACGAGAGAGGGCTTAAAACTTTTGCCTTACTAATTCCTATCTTTTTACATGCATTAATTTATTTTACATCTGGGGCTTTTCTGACCCTTTTTGGGCCCAAAAACTCAAAATTAGAAAGAATAATCCCAAAAAAGGGGTTTAGAGTTTTCCGATTGTTTTGCTCAACGAATTTGTCCAACTGATTACAGAAAGGAACGTCCTTACCAAATTTGAAGTAAATCGGACAAAAAATGTGACCACTAGAGTGCATACACATATATATAAAATTTTGAACGACCCCCCAAAACGTGTTCAGGGGGTCACGTTAGGAACTTCTATGGTGGTCCCGGGCTTAAGTTTCACCGTGCGGGTCATGCTAATAGTTCACTTTCCAAAGGAAATTCACTAACAAACAATCATTTAATACATTTAGCGTGGCTGGCCAAGGACAAATCCAGACTGAGGGAATACGAAACACGCGTAAGGAGTGATACGATTAGTCAATGCCTGCTTGATAATGTTTTCCTTGAAGAAAGGGGGTTTCGGCTGATGATTTCATCTTCTGTTATTATTTAGAATTTTTACTTCATCAAACACACGATTGAATGCACACAAGCATAACGCCATATTTAAAACAACCAAACATTTCAAACGCATGTCCTTCGCAGAAATAAGATTATCACCGTCAGTGTGATGGTGGTCACATTAAAATTTATCGTCTTGAAGGCCAGTCAGTTTTGTGATTTAAGTTACATGGTGATTAATGGCATAATCTATTCTGAAAACGAATGTTGAACATTTTCATAGGTCTAACACTTCTGTCCTTGACATGTTACCGCCGCAGCCGAGGTACGTACAGGAGCACAATGTGAACGGGGTAGAGCTGACGTGGGCACGGTCTCACCAGGTGGTGAGTCTACTGCGACCCAAGGAGCTGCCCACCTACGACTCTTCCAGCAAGTGTTCCATCACTGCGGACACGGAGACACTGCTGAGACGGATCATCGAGCTGGTCCCGCCCGAGATGAATCCCGGTGAGTCGAGAGTAGAGGTGTGCTAAATGAATACTTTGGGTATCAGTTACTCCTGGTACCGGTACTCTCTCGTACTGATTAATTTTCATGATTACTTGTACTCATGAGTACTTGTCCAGGAACAGATACGTGTCGTAGTGTATCTGTATCATTATCAGTACTCATTTCTCCTTTGGATTAGAAAAACATGATTACTCAAAGCGATATCAGTCTGTTATAATAATTTATCATATTTATTAACTCTGAATTGCCCTGTGATATCTTTAATTAATTCATTTTGTTTTAGCTCTGATGATTGGGGCAATAGGTTCAAAATACTGGTAAACGAAATATGTTTGCATTTCTATGTACTATAGCTCAACTGAAATTACACATTTATCAAACCATATAGGAAAATAATATTTATGTTTAAATTAATAATTAAATTAAAATAATAACAAATATATATAAAACACCAAATAACTAAACAAACCTTTCCTGTCGCGACAGGAATACAGTGAGTCATACTATGCGGAAATTTCATTCAGTGAGTTTGTATCAGTTACCGTGTGTACTTTGTACTCTGTTTGGCCAGTATTCAATAGATAACAATACTTTTTACTCATCTGTACCAGATATAGCTACAGAATATTAAATACTCATGAATGGGACCGATTACAGCAGTACCTGTCTCATTGGGTACAAGTAACAGATACTTCTGCTTTTGTGTATGAGATTCTCGCGGGACTGGTGAGTATCTGTTACAAAATACTGATTACAGCAGTACCTGTCTCATTGGGTACAAGTAACAGATACTTCTGCTTTTGTGTATGAGATTCTCGCGGGTCTGGTGAGTATCTGTTACAAAATACTGATTACAGCAGTCCCTGTCTCATTGGGTACAAGTAACAGATACTTCTGCTTTTGTGTATGAGATTCTCGCATGTCTGGTGAGTATCTTTTACAAAATACTGATTACAACAGTACCTGTCTCATTGGATACAAGTAACAGATACTTCTGCTTTTGTGTATGAGATTCTTGCGGGACCGGTGAGTATCTGTTACAAAATTCTGATTACAGCAGTCCCGACACATCTCTAGTCCAGAGCTGGCGTCTTGTTTGTATCGCATTTAGAAACATTGTATAGATTTAACGTTTCTCAATTTGTGGGAAAGATAATATTGTCACAAAACATGTTTTCATGCAGGGTTTTTAAAAAACTTTTGGCTTGGCACAAACAAGATGTAACGTGAAATTTGGGAAAAGTTAGGCAATATTTAAATTTTGGGGGAAATCATGGAATTGACTACGGAGTTCTGGAAAATGTCTGCACTAGAACAGTCTGGAATGGTATTACAATTTAGCCAGTTATTCTGCTCAAAACGGATATTTGAGTTAAAGTATCTTTGAATTGGGTTTTTGTTTTTAATCCTATCTTGAAAGTTCCGGTAATAGAATTTGTAAGTTTGATATGTGAACAAAATTACTGACAACCGTTTACCAGTATCACTATTCAGGAAATGTGCTCTCAGATTGGGAAAAATTGGAAAAACTATGAAAGTATATAGAAATAGTATATTTAGATATTATTTGCATAATTATTGACAAGGAATGAATGAATAAACTTGCATAACCTTTTATAAATAATCAACCTTACACAAGTAATTATACTTACTTATGTCCGGGTAAACTTGAGTTTTTAGTAATATAGTTCCTGCAGTTGTAGGATACGTAGTAGGTTAGCATTTTTATTTTCAGTGAACCATTGCCAGTAGAATATGTGTCTGAAATAAACTCACAAACTGCTACAAATCGTAAGAAAATATGGGGCAAACCTAAGTCGTGCAAGGCGGTGCAAAGCCCACAGCACGAATGCAGACGAAATGATAGTTACACTTTAGTGGTAGGGGAACCGAATGCATCCGGCTTGCTTCCAGCGACTCATCACCGCTTGACTCAATCTTCCATATAGTTAGTGTTATAGTTCTATGCCTAAACCTCAAGTTCATTTGTCTAATAAATATTATGAATGCCTAGGAAGAATCTCACCTAGATAAAACCTCCATTTACTAGATAACTCTTATTGCAGCTCTTAACAACAATTTTGCAAACATTTCATGAAATTCTATTTTTTGTCAATAGCTCGTCTGTCAGATCAGATGTCTAAGTACATTGATAACAGTTCGGACGAGATTCCTCAAAATGACCACCCGCTTCCTGCAGAGATGGCAGACATTTACTACCTCATAGCCGATCACTACTTCAAAAACAAAGTTTGGGTAAGTATCCTTGGTTATGAATGTTAAATAGTTATTTGTGCAACTAGTGAGCAAAGTGAGCAATTGCCTCACTCGAGAGAAATCCTTACTCACGAGCCGTAGGCGAGTGAGGAATGGTTTCTCGAGTGAGGCAATTGCACTTTGCACTCGAGTTGCACATTATATTTTTCCTACAGTTACCATAAAACAAATAAATTGGTAAATAAACGTAACATATTTTTACACAGAAGTGAACTTTTAATATGACATTTAATGTGAAAGTAACATTAATAAATCAGAAACAAAATTATAAAACAAAATATAATCTCCTTAAAAATGAACACAAACACCCTAAAAGAATTGTTAACCAAAGAATTACTTATAGAAAGACAAATAACACAAGCAAACAGTACATTTTCCGTTGGGCTTTTTACATTCTTACTTTCACACCAGGAAGTAAACAATTCATACCTTTTTTCATATTTATGTTTTGATTTCTCTGGAAGAAGATTTAGAGACACATTCCTCGCCACATTTTTTAATTCTTCTGGAGTACAAGATTCTTCTGGTGAACTATTATTACTAAAATCGTCATTAACGTCCATTTTGCGACAGCAAAACCACGTTCAATGTTTACAAATGGCAAATCAATGAAATGGTGGCTTCTGCCGTGACCGGAAGTGTTGTGACAAATACAACAGTACAACAGCTGACCAGCTGATTTACAGCCACTGCTGCCAACGTATTTCGCGCGCATACAACCTTGTCTGCATGTTACGCGCTCACTATTTCGTGCCTTCACGTTGCAAATCTGGAGTGAGACAAAGTAATTAGAGTGAGACATTGTGTCACTGATGAGCGAATTGGCCACTTTGCTTTCTCAAATCAGTGAGAGAACATGTACATTGTTAGGTAACTGTAGGAAAACAATTATTCCTGACTTGAGCTGAGCTAAAGGTTTAATTCAAACTTATTTCTTTATTTTAGACTTCATCTTTATTTAATTCAAGGTGTTAAATCAAGCTTATATTTATATTAGTTCTTGAGAGTAAATATCCTACAAATTTGTGTGTCTACGCCAGTGGCATTTTTTAACGTTTTGATAGGGAATGGTCCAAACTCTGGTCTTGTTACTAAGGCGGATAACAATATTGCTGTGCACATCTCAATGAGATTTTTATGGTGACCATTCTGCCAATAAAGCTATATTTAAGTGAGCTGAACCATTGTCTAAAATTAGTAAATCAAAGTAAAGATATTGAGTGGACATACTATACTAGGTGTACGCTCATTCCTTACGTATAAGGATAATTGAAACACATGATCAAACTTAAATCGAGGCTCATAAAAAATTCAATATCTGATTTGAGTAACATCATCAGAATACATTCCGTTATCATTTAACTGCCGCCAGAATCCGGATTTTATGTCTATACAGTATAGCTATAGTTTTAGTCACTTCTCTAAGAATCAATTATCGTGGTAGCTGAGGGGTATCACAATGGCTCTTGGAGCGTAATGTCGCAGGTTCAGATCCCACCGCCGACCTAACATTTTATCCGTAGAAAAACATACATACCTTTATCACTTGTTTTTATCAAAGTAAATGTTGTATAAATGCGTAAATTTATTTATTTTTTTAATAAATTGAAGATTTCAGGCATGGTTTGTTGTTAGGATTGGCATGGGTGCGTTATCTTAGAACAAACAGAGCATTTTGGGCTAAGCAGTGACTTTAGCAGTGTGGTTAATTTAACTTTTAAGAGAACAGCAAGTTTCCTATATGAACTAATGTTAACAATTTCTATAGGCCAAGTCAAAATATCCTTAAGGATTAACAATAAATCGTCAGGCCCAGTTATTTAGATGAAAAAAGGGATTTCAATATATTGTTTCAATAGCATAGGCTATCATGAAATTAAATTCTATAAACATGGGTTGGTCCAAGACCGTACATGAAACTTCTAAAATGGCAAGTAGCCTAAGTGTATAGACCTACATTTTGTAACCATAGGTCCAAGTTTATGATGAAAACAGCTTAGTATAATCCAAACCTAGGATTTGTCAAATCATTTCAGATAACCTGTATAAAAGGCTTAGTTTGGTTAGCATAGTTTAAAGCTTTTATTTTGGTTCACTACAACATTCCTGGTAATGTGTTTAAAGTATTTTACAACAGTTATTGTATTACCAGTTTATTATTACCAGTGTTGGCTTACTCTTACTGTAATCCAACCCTAGGCTATGTCAAATCATTCAAGATAACCTTCCGAAAAAGGCTGTTTGGTTTGAATAACCTATAGCTTTTATTGTGGTTACCTACTACATTACTGGTAATGTATTTTAGGTAATGTAGACAATTTTTATTATTAATTTAGTGAAAATATAACCTAGCAAATAATTGTCCTACAAAAATAAATTTTAAGGTTGTTCGCTTACTGTGACTAACTTCATCAACGCTTTCTAGACAAATTGAGGCTTTGTATACTTTTTACACATGACAATCACCATATTACCAATTGTCTAAGAAAATGTAATAAAACAAACTATTTTATAAGTTAATATCTTAGTATCTACAGTCATCAAAAAGTTATTTTGAGTGTTTCGATCTGCCACACGCGTCGTCTGTCGTCTGCCACTGATACAATCGTCGCCTTCAACGACTGACGATATTTACACAGAGTAGGCGTACTAAGGGAATATTAACTGTATAAATATTTTTTTTTAACGTACACTTAATAATTTATAAAATAATAAATATGCTCATAACTTAAAAATATACTTTGATTTATCTCTCTTGTTGGTAAAAAAACTGTTGTTATCCAGTATAACAAAGTATACTCTAGTAAACTAACTGTTGTTACTCTGTTGTTGAAACATAGACGTCGGCTAAATTTGAACGATTCAAGTACCACTAAAATGGCTTCCAATGTTATTCTTATGGAGAAAAAAATAAATTTGGTTTTAAGATAATTTGATTAATACTGAACGAAATTATCTGAATAACGAACTTGACCGAGATTTTGACCTGTTAAGTTTTTCTGGAAAATTTTAAGTTTAACTGTGAAGGCATTCTCGAGTTATTGTGGTCACAGACACGCCAGTTGAGTTGATTCTCTTACCAGTCTAAGCAGTAAAGTTGTGTATAAGGATACTTTCACTTCGTTCAATTATCCAATTAAGGATTTGAGGACGCATCTGATAGATGTGCATACAGTGTTGTTATGTTTTTGGATCCTTGGTCATGAATGATCATTGGTATCAAAGCACCTGAAATTTGTTTAAGGCTTTATTCAAACAGCTGTACTACGGGAAAGTAGGAAAGTATTGTATACTTTCAACACTTTTCTATGTCACGTTACATTGGTCAGAAATATCAAATTTTAATATAGTCGCAAAACTAGGTTCTTAGAAGTACTCAAAATCACAAGTAGTTTTCCTTATTTTATTAATTTTGTAACTATTGTTTATTTCTATTTTATTCAGATTATTTAATATTGATTAAACATCTTCTATGGTTTATCTCTGTCATATTAAAAATATTGTTGTTTTCCTATTATTTGTATCCATTTATATATATATATTTTTAAATATAATTAATGTGATGGTCCACAGAACAAGGCCCTAAAGTTCTACCTGTTGGATGTTTGCAACAACTCAGAGCGCGTGGATTCCTGGGCCTGCCTAGCCCTGGCCCGCGGCAGCATGCTCGAGACTAAGCTAAACTCGGTAAGATGGAGTAGAAGTTAGAGATTAGAGTAGAGTTAAACTACCCATGCTATAAGAGATTACAGGAATAAGTAATAAGTTATAAGTCCTGGGAAGTATGAGAAATTTGTACACTTAAATCGATAGGGGATTCTGGTTGAAATTTAAGATAGTTTGGCAATCCTTGTGAAATCATCGAGGGAAAAGGTTTTCAATTAGTAAATAGTTCATTAAAATTTGTATTAATTTTTAACTGGATTTTATTTTCTTAGATAAAAATATCACTTGACAGAATTTCATGCATGTAAAACGCATGACTAAATGTTATTAAAACATAATCTATAGGAATCTGTTTTTGTTTGAAAGGAATTTCTGGCTTGTGGTAAATGGAGTCTTGGATTTAAAACAGGGCTTTATAATCTCATATCAGAAGATCCTCTTTAGCTTAAAGTATTTAAAAAACAATTTTATATCGTTGGTAATTGTTTTACTGACAGAAATTAATTGTTTTTGAGTGTTTTATTTTATTGTTAAACCATTTATTTGAAAGGAAAAGTAGTATACTGAACTAAACAAAAATTTCTTTGATAGAGCTGAGGTGACTAAAACATGTTCTCCAATATTTAGTAATCACTTTTACAGAAATATAACTGTTCCGAAATCTAGTGTGACCCGTTGAAGAGTGAAAACGACTTCCTCAAGAAGGCGTTGATGTCTTGCCGCTGCTACCAGACATCGCTGGACCTGGACTCAGGGCTGCCAACATTGTGGATAGAATATGGGGCGTTCTCCTACATGGTCCACTCATTCTGCTCTCGCCTTCTGAAACAGGTAAGACAAAATATATTGTGTTTAGGCTGATCACTCTTGGAGGTTTACCCTCAAACCCTCTCCTTTATTAATTCTGACCTTACTACAAAAATACCTAATAATATTATGTGTTTTTTAAGATAGTAATACAGTGAGTTGCCATTACTGTTGAAAAAAAGTAGAACAAATTAATAAAAAAAATATTGTGCACACAAGTACCTTTTCTAACCTCAGATATGGTTTTCTCTAGTCAGGCCACTTAAATTCCTAAACTTTACAGGAAATTATCCATGTTAAGACAAAGGGAAGTGATATTTCCTAAGACTTATTGCTACTTGAATATTGGATACATAATTAGTGAATAGAGATAAGCAGTTATTTTAATAATTAAAATTGCTGTGTACAAGGTTCAGTATTTGTGACTTGTTTCAAGACTACAAAAAATGTATTATCAAAGATTGCTTTCATGCAAATTTGGTCCTCTTTGTTTTTATTGGGCCAAATTTAACGAGAAGCAAACCTTCGTGAAAATATTTCTGATAGGCAAATAAAGTTTCCTGATTCCATAATATCCATTAAAAATACCAATAATTTGTATTGAGTGAAAGATGAATAAATGTCAAAAGAAGATGTTTTTGAAAGGTGTTATACTGTGTAAGTTATGCATTTGTAACGACTCAGTATATTGAATTATTTAAATATCAGTAGTTTTAAAGTTCTGACATGTGTTGCCTATATTTTGTTTGATTGTTCCATAGGAACAAAACCTGAGCCTAGAGATGTTTGATTTGCTGGAGACTCAGAGGGAAAGCATGATACAAACGGCGTTGCGCTGCTTCACTGCCGCCAACAAGGTAACAGACTTCCAACACACGTTAAGTGAAGATGTTTAGTAAATCTTTCGATAGGGATGGACAGGATTTGAAATTTACTTCTCGAATATGTGGTCCTGCTCCAGCTGATTGTGGTGTGATCATCATTTAAGGCTGTTATTACGCGGTTCGATCGTCATTTGCTGTTGATATCGCATGGTCTAACCGCCTTGCGGTGCAATCGTCATTAATGTCTGATAGGGATGGGTCAGTTGCATTTTTTATCGGTTCGGTTTTGTACAAAAAATAGTTGTTGGTTGTCGGTTTCAGTTATTTTTAAGAACTTATCATAACTGTCTCATCCATACTGAACCACGCCCCCGCACCCGCACCCAAGCGAACCAGAATTGGAAGCGTGCTCCCATGGACGCGGGGCGAGGGGCGGCTCACAGCCCTACCTAAATATGATAGGAAGACCGTGGAGGAAAAAATCATTAAAACGCACCATTTGAGAGGCACAAACTGTAATCAACGAACACCCAAAATACATGTGACTTCAAATAATTTCAGCAAATAACAAACGTTCCCACCTGCCTTCTAGCTTACATGTTCTTTTTTTTACATATTTAAATAATGGTGTGTCTCATTCTATCAAAGATTTCAAAAAAAAAGTTGTAAAGTTTAAATAATTTAAACACAGTCTATTCAAAAGTTAAACTAAGTTAATTGAGTTAAGTTAACATTATCAATTTAAAGAATATATAAACTAACCAACAGTAGATAAATAAATTAACATTTAAATAAATAATTCAACAAATCAATAAATATAACAAGAAACAATTAGCAACAATTTAAATTAATTTTTTATGGATCAAGAAATGGTTTGGTAGGGGCCCCCATTAAATAAGTTATCAAAAATTTACCAACAAAAAACTGTGCCTAAAACTAAATAACAGAAATATAAATAAGTCCATGGTGGCAACAGCTTTCACACAAACAACAAATAAATAAATATAAACATATAACAAAAAGTTCTATGGTAACTTGCGGCAGGCGGTTCTGGGCGGGTCAAAGCGGCCCACCGGCGGGGCGACGAAACAGGGCGGAGAGGGGGGCCAGAATCCGGTGACGGCAGCCAAGGTGGAAAATCCCTCTCCGCCGACGCTCATGCTGTTGAGGTGGTCGCGCTCCTCCGGGACCCCATCAGGCAGTAACGGCTCGTTTAGACGAACATTACGATGACATTAACAACAGAAAACATAACACAACATTACTTCACTAACACAACTTTATGACAGAAAAACTTCGCCGAGTGTTCGTCCTTTGACAGTCACGGAGCCTATGAGCAATTTTGCACGTTGAGCAACGGAAATTGGCCTCGGGGTTCTCAAGTCAACGCCCAAGGACTCTGCACACGAGGTTCACGGCCGTGCAAATGGGGACGTCAGACCACAGACACTACAATCGGTACTATATAAAAACACTAAATGAGGCGTGACATTCGTCGGTGGAAAGTAGTCACGGCTCAACCTCCCCCCCCAAAAGAGGACACTCCTCTCCAAAGGGACAAAACAAAGCCTCTCCCCATTTCAGAAAAACAACGACACCAGTAGACGACTCAAGTGTCTGGAGTGGGGAACGCCGAGGGACTTCCAAACTGGGGGGAATACTCACCCCCAGGATTTGCTCTGGCCAGAGCTGGATAAATTTACTAAGGGAAGTACCTCCGCAGAACAAGGGGACAGAAGAATTGATCAGGTTCTCTGGGCCAGTGCACTTCCCACCCAGACACACGAGTAACCATGAATGACCTACGGGAGAGCTCCCCGGAAGGGCTTCAGGTGTGAGATGTGTGCCTTCCGGAAGACTGCTCCCGTCCGCGGGTCTCCCAGCTGCGCTGTAACAGGAGTCAGGAATCTCAGAATGCGGTGGGGACCTGACCACCGATGACACAACTTTGCGGCTCTCTTGTCAACAGCCGAACTGGCTGGATGAGCCTTGCAAAATACCAAGTCCCCCACCTGGAAAGGGTTGTCTACCCTACCGCGGTTATGCTTCCTCCGGACCAATTCCCTAGCCCTTATCAAGTTTCTCCTGGCCGCTTGCCAAGTTGCCTTGACATCAGCCGCGCCAGGAGGTGGCAGAAGGTCGCCAATTCCCCACACATTCGCTAACGGGTTGTTAGGCGGATAGCCTAGGAACAGCTCGAAAGGGACCGCCTTGTGACTCTCATGATGCGCAGTATTGAAGGCAAATTGGAGCCAGGGTAGTTCCTGATCCCAGGTGGTCTGCTTATCAGCGTGGAAAGCTATGAGAGCGGATCTAAGATTTCGGTTGAACCGTTCGGCATGAGAAGGCTGTGGGTAGTAAGGGGAAGTGGTCACATGGCGGATACCGTGCCCAAAACACATCTTCTTGAAAAGATTGGAAATGAATTGGGTCCCGTTGTCGGAAACAATGGTGGCGGGTACACCGAAGTGTTGGAACAGGTGGGTGCGAAGTACTTGCACGGTGAGTTGTGCAGTGGCATTCCTTAAGGGAAAAAGCCAGCAAAACTTGGAGAAGGCATCCACACAAACAAGCAAGAATTTGTTTCCTGACTTGCTACGTGGGAGAGGCCCAACATAGTCGATGAAAACCTTCTCCAAAGGTCTCTCCGCCACCTCAGAAGCCAATAGTCCAAACTTGGTATGCTGAGCGGGCTTGCTAAGCGAGCACGTTTGGCAAGAACGTACCCGCGCAGCAATGTCCCGATCCATACCCTTCCAGATGAAAAGTTCCCTAACCTTAGCGATGGTCTTGTGAATCCCTAAGTGCCCACCCACAGGGGAAGAATGAAAGTACTCGAAGACCATCGGAATTAGAAGACTTGGCAGCACTACTTTTGGTTTGCCTCGCTGCCGGGCTCGGCAGCAAAGGGCACCCTGGGACAGAAAATAAGGGGGGTGGGCTCCCCCATTCTGAAGCTCACGTATGATTTTTGCCAGCTCGGGATCTTTCAACTGATGGGGAATGAAATCTGAAAAAGCCAGAGGAAAATCCAAGAGCACGGCACATCCCGTCTGCTCTGGATTCGAAGGATGGTCGTCGGGTGAGTGGTACATCCTAGATAATGTGTCGGCGATCACATTCTGTGTGCCTCGGACATGTTGCACCTGAAATTTAAGGGACGAAATTTGCACAACCCAACGACCAATCTTCCCAAGCTGGCGGGGATGGGCGAGAAGCCACGAGAGTGCTTGGTTGTCGGTTTCTAACAAAAATTCTTTATGTTCTAAAAATCTTCTAAACTTATTAATACCAAACACGACAGCCAAACACTCAAGTTCATAGACAGAAGAGCTTTTCTTTTCACAGGGATTCAAAGTACGTGAGGCGTACGCAATTGGCTGCCTAACCCCATCCACCTCTTGTGACAACACAGCCGCAATCGCGACGGAGGAAGCATCAGTCTGCAGGACGAACTTTTGGTTGAAATCCGGCATAGCCAGCACAGGCGGCTGCATGATGGCCTCTTTGAGAAAATCAAAGGACGTCTGCTGCACTTCACCCCACACAAACTTGGCTCCCTTCTTGCGAAGTTCATTGAGAGGGGCCGCCAACTCAGCAACGTTGGGGATGAAGCGTCGGTAGAAACCTACCATGCCGATGAATCTGGCAATACCCTTGGCATCTTTAGGAGGAGGAAACTCCCTGATGGCCTGGGTCCTAGCTGGATCGATGCAGACGCCCCGAGAAGAAACAAGATGGCCAAGAAAAGAAATTTCTGGCTTAGCAAAACTAACTTTGTCGGGATTTACGGTAAGGCCAGCCCTACGCAACCTACTCATAACTTCCTCTAGATGAGTCAGATGGTCTTCGAAACTCTCACTGTACACCAGAAGATCGTCGAGGTAATTGAACACATATTTGAATTTGACGTCATGAAATATGGAATCAAGGAGTCTGGTGAGAGTCTGGGCCCCCACAGCTAGACCCATCGGAACTCGTGTGAATTGGTATAAATTCCACGGGACGCAGAAAGCAGTGAGAGGTCGAGACTCAGGTTTCAAAGGAATCTGATGATAAGCCTGGTTTAGGTCAAAGACAGAAAAATACTTGGCCTTACCGAACCAATCGAACGCCGAATGCAAATCGGGGAGAGGCACAGAGTCAATTTCAATTTGCGCATTCAACTTGCGATAGTCCAGTACCATTCGAGACTTGCCATTGGGTTTTGGGACGAGAAAGGCTGGACTTGCGTAACTTGAGCGGGAAGGCTCAATAACCCCATTTTCGAGCAGTTCATTAATGATGGTACGAAGAGTTTCCATTTTGGGTGGAGCTAATTTGTACGGATGAGAACGCACGGGACGGGTGTCAGTGAGTCGAATCTCGTACTCCAGAAGATTGGTGACTCCCAGCTTCGGCGTAAGCACTTCAGGGAAACGAATGCACAGTGCTCTAATCGCTTCAGCCTCACCAGGAGTCAGATGCCCTAAAGGATCGATCTTCGCCTCGCCGGGTGACTCAGGCTCCACCACAGCGGCACCCCCGTTAATCTCATCAGCAAAAGGAATTAACACCCGTCTCGCGAATCGGAAGAAACACTGGCCTCTACCTAAGTCCAAAATCAGGCCAGTGTGCTTAATGAAATCCGCTCCCAAAATGACAGGAAAACAAAGGTCCTTAGCCACCCAAAAGCTCCACACCCAAGAAAAATGTTCGATTTTAAATTTAAAGCAGGCTTCATAGATGATGGGGAGTGGGGAATTAGACGCAGTCCAGCAGATAGGGGAACTTCGCTCAACCTGCTTAATTAGCCCTGAAGATTCTAAATTTTCAAACAGAGATAAGGAAATGAGACAACGGGCTGACCCAGAGTCTACGAGAGCCTTCTGCACCGTGTCACCTAACAAGATGTTGAGTCGTGGACAGGTTGAGCGCACCGCCTTCACACCCATGGATGCAAGGCCCGTCATCCCCCGCAGCAGAGGCTCAGAAACAGAAACGGCACTCCCAGAAGGGGAGGCAACAGAAACATAGTTGGGAACAGAATTCAACTTTAACTTTGGTTTAGACATTAACTTAGACTTAGGCTGAACTTTACTTGAAACATTGACTTTATTGCCCTTACAATTGACAGCAAAACCACAGGAAGGATTGGGCAAACTATCCCCCTGCGCGTAACTCAGTTTTTTGGACCACGTCCAAAATTTCCTCTCTGGCGGCAATCCCGCCGGATGTGACCTGGTTGACCACAACCAAAACAAACAATGGGCTGCCTCTGCCACTGCGGCGGTTCAAGACCCTGCCCCACAGGTGCTACGACGGGGCAAAGACCAGCCCGGGGAAGATGCCCCGCAGCTTGGCTCCTCTGAAGATCCGCGTCCTGGACGCTCCTAGAAAGGATAGCGAGTCTGTCCAGGTCCGCAAAAGATGACGGTCTAGTGGAGAAGACCAGCCTGGAGCGTTCCTCCGGCTTTATCCCCTGCAGAATAATGTCGATGAGCTCCTGCTCACCGATTCCCAGTCGCAAGACACGCTCCACCGTCCGAATGTCACCGACATACTGGCTGAGAGCTTCCGAGTGGTGTTGAGGACGGAAAACCCTCTCCACCTTCAATTTTTCCATAACCCGTCGGGGTAAGAATAACTCCAAGGCTTCCTTGTGGAAATCATCGAAACTCACGCCTCTGCGCAAGCAATCTAGAAGTCTGTCGCCCAAAGGTTTCAGGCAGTACGGAGCAATGAGCTCCATCAATGTTGAGTCCGACATACCAGGGAACTCACGCATGCGCAACACACATTCCAGGAAACGGAGCAACCCGTCCACATCAAGCCCATCTACCGGTTGAAAAACACTGAGAACTGAAGCAAGGGGATGTGGAAGTCTGGCGAAAGTGCTTGATAATGAATGGCTACTGTTGGATTGAGGACCCAACTGAACAGGGGCATGCAATTCTAAAGTGGGCAGTGAGGGTGCGCGGGGAGGAGACGCAAGCGCCACCGCGGGCAACCGGAGCAGTGCACTTGGCGACGGTTGTTCCCGGGAACCTTCCCCCAGAGCGGCAACTACAACCTCAGGCTTTTCCGGAGTCCCAGCCAAAACCTGAGATGGAGGGGAACCTTCAAAAATTTTAACCGTCTCCTTGACAGATTTGCCTTCCCGAATAGTCTCAATTATCCCTTGTAGTTCCGGGATTCTCTCATCCACCCAAACCTTATCTACATCAGATATTTCAGAATTTTGGGCTAACAATTTTAGCCGGTTACACCAATGTGTCAACTGTGTGATGGAAGCTGCCTTGGCGGAGCCGGTAGGCAAGGCACTCCAACTGTCAATTTCGCCACTCAGCTCTTCTACTCTTTCCCTACATGCGTCAAGCTCCTCACTCAAATCGAGTGACTCATGCCAAGATTGAGGCGTGCCTGCAATCTGCCTAAACTGGGCTCTCAACGTGCGTACATCCGCTCCGGGAGTCTCCCCCCGGGACCGCACCTCGTACACTAGCTCCGGTTTCCTCAAATGTTCGGGAACAATGGACCCCATGGCTCTCAACCAGTATGCCACTTAACCAACAATGAAAACAAAATTTTAACAATATAACAACTTAACCTCCTAAGGCTACAGTACTGAAATGCCTGTCCACCTGAAGAGGTCCCAAAAGAAGAAAAACCTGCCCATTCATACCGCCAATACCGCAGAAATTGAACAAAGATTCACACACACATACATACACAGATACATACACTAAACAACAACACCTAACACTTGCCTGGTGGGGATAGCACACAGCAAGATTTAATTTTGAGTGTCGGCCATGCTTTAGAAAATTCTTGCCCCTTAAGCTCGGAAGCAAGACATTAACCAGATTCCACCCGGTGCCTCGGCTAAGGGCGAGCTCCTAATTGAAAAAAAAATGATTTGTCTCCCCCCACCAGAACAACAATTTTTCCAGAGTCAGCTAGGACAAAACACCCGAGAAAACAATCCATCCACGGTCCTTCCAAAAGAATTTGGAACGTGGCCAGTGATCGGGTCTCCCAGTCCCTCAGTCATGCACCGATAAGGTCCACAGCCAAGGGCCAGGACCACAACCACTAAACCACGCTCTGCTACCATCTGAACCACGCCCCCGCACCCGCACCCAAGCGAACCAGAATTGGAAGCGTGCTCCCATGGACGCGGGGCGAGGGGCGGCTCACAGCCCTACCTAAATATGATAGGAAGACCGTGGAGGAAAAAATCATTAAAACGCACCATTTGAGAGGCACAAACTGTAATCAACGAACACCCAAAATACATGTGACTTCAAATAATTTCAGCAAATAACAAATGTTCCCACCTGCCTTCTAGCTTACATGTTCTTTTTTTTTACATATTTAAATAATGGTGTGTCTCATTCTATCAAAGATTTCAAAAAAAAGTTGTAAAGTTTAAATAATTTAAAACACAGTCTATTCAAAAGTTAAACTAAGTTAATTGAGTTAAGTTAACATTATCAATTTAAAGAATATATAAACTAACCAACAGTAGATAAATAAATTAACATTTAAATAAATAATTCAACAAATCAATAAATATAACAAGAAACAATTAGCAACAATTTAAATTAATTTTTTATGGATCAAGAAATGGTTTGGTAGGGGCCCCCATTAAATAAGTTATCAAAAATTTACCAACAAAAAACTGTGCCTAAAACTAAATAACAGAAATATAAATAAGTCCATGGTGGCAACAGCTTTCACACAAACAACAAATAAATAAATATAAACATATATCAAAAAGTTCTATGGTAACTTGCGGCAGGCGGTTCTGGGCGGGTCAAAGCGGCCCACCGGAGGGGCGACGAAACAGGGCGGAGAGGGGGGCCAGAATCCGGTGACGGCAGCCAAGGTGGAAAATCCCTCTCCGCCGACGCTCATGCTGTTGAGGTGGTCGCGCTCCTCCGGGACCCCATCAGGCAGTAACGGCTCGTTTAGACGAACATTACGATGACATTAACAACAGAAAACATAACACAACATTACTTCACTAACACAACTTTATGACAGAAAAACTTCGCCGAGTGTTCGTCCTTTGACAGTCACGGAGCCTATGAGCAATTTTGCACGTTGAGCAACGGAAATTGGCCTCGGGGTTCTCAAGTCAACGCCCAAGGACTCTGCACACGAGGTTCACGGCCGTGCGAATGGGGACGTCAGACCACAGACACTACAATCGGTACTATATAAAAACACTAAATGAGGCGTGACATTCGTCGGTGGAAAGTAGTCACGGCTCAATACTTTAAATTTAAGATTCTACTTAGATTCTGAAATTCTTACCTCACCTACCTCTGAATCTTACATCACCGAGTCATTATCAACTCACAAATAATTTTTTTAACAAACTTTAATTGATTATCTATAATATTATAAAGAAGAGGTGGTTTCTGTCTGTCTTGTCTGTCTGTCTGATGTTCCGGGTGAACGCAAAAACTACTGAACCGACTGGGGTGAAACTTTACACAAAGGTAGATCTTGAACCCATGCAACTCTTAGGCCTAATCATTTCCTTAAAATCCCCTTGGGCTGCACCCCGTGAACGTCCTAAGTTTCAATGTTTACATTTCAGAAGAAAGTAAACATTCAAGAACTGTAATGCGAACAGCTGTGGATAATTTCATTTGACAGCTTAAAGAGCAGAAGCAAGAACAGCTATTTCAAGCTAACTAAAATGCAAATTGCATTGACTACAGAACGGGTAAAGAAAACCCTTGTGCGAAGAACGGGTACATCAGCTAGAATACCTATAAATACCTATTTCAGACTTTTTCCACTGGTTTACATCAATACTGCTGCAGAGACTCTATGCAGGAGAGTTGGTTAAAAAGTCACAATTAATCAATCAAAGACAAATGAATTTAAATTCAATATTATGGGCAAAACTAATTAATCACCTAGGCTTAAAACCATTTTTAGCTAAATAATAACAAAGTAGGGCATAATAGGGCCGTACCGTAGTCTAAGTAATCTCTTAATGTTAAAATGTTAAGGTTTAAGTTTAGCCTACTGTAGGCCTTACCTTAAAAACAAAATAAGTCTACCTGGTTTTGGTGATATTTTATTTTGCAGACTTTTGAAACCCTATAATCTTTTCCTACAGGAAAGATTTATAATCGTAATTACTGTAGGATTTATATTTACGGAAACAGCAGGACTAGAACTACCTCCGGGGTCGGGGTTATTAGCAATGTCAATTGGGCTAAATGGTATATCGTCAACTAATTCTTCTTCTGGCTTTTTCGACGATATTAACAAAATTTCTTAGTAAAAATGTCCAACTTTAGTAAATACACAGTAAAATTGACAGTACAGTAATCCCATAAACCCTCTTAGATGTCACGTCGTCGTCTGCTAGTGTGTGATGTGATATGCACAGTCTCATATAAACGAATACACTCTCGAAGGTTATATGTGAGTTGTCGCCCGAAGACACTGACGATCCTGGTGTCTGGAGTCGAAAACAATAGTAATTCTGGCGGTTGGAGGTAGAATCTCGTGCTTCTTGCCGTTCTTGCATTGGTTTTAATTTGTATTCTCACCGTACAAGAGCTAACGAGGCGTTCTTGTTCCGGGTGGTAAATTCATGAATGTAACTTATAGTTGTGATGTGCGTGTTAGATATGTAACGTATTGAAATATCGCTGTAGAGATGATACGACACACATGCTGGTCACTGTCACTAGCAGACTAAGTCCGAACTGCAGTCGATTGATATTTAATTTTTAAAATCTGGCATTCTTTTTAATTTGTGTTAAGGTTAACTCATCACATATGTTCTTTTTTAAGTTTAAACCGTTTGTCAACTTAGAAATCAATAATTTGGAATACGATATTCCAAAGGTGAGACATTTTTAACAACTCAGGTATTGCGATTCAGTGCCTCGATAATGATACGGCAATACTTATGATATCGAATACATTTATTCGATAAGCAGTAAACTCTGCACTGGTTGTTATAATATACATTTATTCACATTTAAATTATGGCATCATTCTTTGGGGCAATTCTTCTGGCGCAAAAGAAGTTTTTATCTTGCAAAAAAGGGTGCTCAGAACTATTCTTGGATCAAACAAACTTACCTCTTGTAACAAATATTTTGTTGAGTTATTCATGTTAACTGTCCCTGGTTTATTTATTTTACATTGCTTACTCCACGCCAAGGACAATTTGGGTAATTATAACACAGGGATAGTGTTCACAGCTACAACACAAGAAATAAGAGAAATCAGAATATTCCCCATGTAAGATTAACTAAATCCCAACACCACTTTTCGCAAATTAGCCTAAGGTATTTTAATATGCTACCCGAAAGTATTAAAAGCAGACCAAGAGAAAGTTTTAAAAATATTCTGCATGAGTGGCTGGTGGCACAAGCTTTCTACCAAGTAAATGAGTATGAGTCTGGTATTAGTTCTTTTACTGTACAAACTTAAGTTTTTTGATCGGTTTTCCTAAAAATATGTTAGCATTTTTAGCAAATTTCCCCGTAAGGGAAGAAGCTATTACCGTAGGTCTCATGGTAAGACTTAAGCCCCAGACCATGATAACTTTTTGTTTTGAGGTCCTCAGATGCCAAAAACACTATTCGTTCAAATTTATATATATGTATATATATATCTATATACATATATATGTGTCCGTGAATGTGATAACTTGAGTAAACAACGTCCGATTTTGATGAAATTTGGCTCAAATGTGTAAAATGACATTCATGACCTAAGTTCGAAAACTAGAAAAATCAGACCATGGGAAGGGGGGTTTATGGGGTTTTTAAATTTTCCAAAAATTAGTTTTTTGCATTTTTCACCCTAAAATTTTTAAAAAACTTAATTTTGGTTTTAACCATGTTATAGAGCTTAAAAAAACAAATAATATGGTATTTTGAATTATTAACCTTGGTTAAGTGGTTGCGGAGAAAATCCAAAAAAACCTACTCATAAAATCTCCTATGTTAATCTTATGGGAAAACAGTTTTTTGCTTTTCCTCAGTTTATTTTAATGTAAACTTCACATTTGCTTTTACTTATCTGTTCAGTTCCACAAAACAATCATTTTGGTGTTTAAATTTTGATTCTACGCCCAACCGTTGCTGAGATATTCAAATTGCTAAACACAGTACGTTGTACAATGTTATCCTTATGGAGAATAAATCAAATTTGATATCTCGATTATTTATGAATATATGTTGATGAAACTTGGTATGTGGCTTCACGTAGTACTGGTATATTGATATTTGCACAAAAAATTGAGTTTTTGTTGATTATTCCCTTAGCAGCAAACCTGCGTACTCAGCCCCCATGTTATTCTTATGGAGAATCACTATAATGTTACATAGCGCTTATTTATGATTGAATATTGATGAAACTTGGTATGTGGCTTCGCCTAGTTACATTATATTTATATTTGCATAAAAACCAATTGTTTGTGTTCCTTATTTCAGGAAACCTATGTACTCATTACTAATGTTGTTCTTATGGACAATAATTAAAATCGCTTATATATGAATATATTTTTATGAAACTTGGTATCCGGCTTTATGTAGTATTTAGACATATATATTATGCATTGGAAATTCGTTGAGTATGCAGGTTTGCTGCGACGGGGGTATTTTTCCTTACAGTGTGTTATATGATCATTCATGACTTGCTTAATTGTTATTGTTGTTTGTAGCATTGTAGTCAATTTTAGATTTAGTTTGAAAATGTTGATTGCAATTATTGTAATTGTTTAAAGACTATAAAGACATTCTTATTCTTATACCAAAGCGAGATGACATTTAAGTAATTTAAGTATTGGGCTTATGTATCGCGATACGTATATCTCTTTTATTGTACCACTTTTGACGTATCATGTCATTAGACTTTCACTGATATATCTCATTGACTGGGTTAGGAATTTAAGCGATATTTGTAAAAAATTATAATGCTTATTTCCAATACGAGCACTTACTGATGGTGAAAAAGCGAAACCGACATTTGACCATCGGTTCTCGGTTTTGGTTTTCTTTGTAAAAAAAGCGGTAAAACCGACAACCGACTTTAAGAACCAACACATCCCTAATGTCTGATTTAGTGCTAGATCATTAGAAACAATCACATCCTAAAAGCAATAGTTTTGATTTGTTTAGATATTTGTATTAAATTAATTACTATTGTATGTACTAAAATATGTTTTCAAACATTTATTTAATTAATAAATTTATCATGGACTAACTGCTTGTCGTGGCCTTGCCCACAAAAATTAAATCATATAAATATTAATATGTGATGTTTTCTCTATATTAGGGTGTGCGAGTACTAGAAACTTTTGAGTTTTCGGCCGAGTATTTTAATACTCAAACTCGACTCGAAGTTTTGAAAACTACTTGGAAGTTTCGAGCGAGTATTTCCCGCCGATTTCCGGACGATCGCTAACGATTGCGACGGGCCAAAACGCGTAGTAACGGCCGCAAAAGGCAGTCGCATCACGTAAAATCGGCCGAAAATGACGACCGCGAACGACTGCGACCGGCCAAAACGCATAGTAACCACCGCAAAAGGCGATCGTATAATGTAAAATCGGCCGAAAATGAAGACCGCGAACGATTGGAACCGGCCAAAACGCGTAGTACGGCCACAAAAGGCAATCGCGACCGGCCATAACGCATATTAACGGCCGCAAAAGGCGATCGCATCACATAATATCGGCCGAAAATGACGATCGGACCGCGTAATTTCGGCCGTGACTAACGATTTTGTCATTTAATATTGATTATAAGCGATGTCTGGACCAGGTGAAATTGGCCAAATGACAACCGGGCCCTGTTTCATCGGCCGGAAACTAATGTCAAACCGTGTTTTGTTTGTCAATACGTAATCCAGTTTGATTTTACTGGCCAAAACTTTGTATTGCTACTCATGTATTAGTTAGAAACCATGTTTAGATGATCAAACCTAGGGTGTTATCCAAATTCTATTACACTATTTTAAACTACCAACTGATGGCAAATACTCGCTCGAAAATACTCGAAACTCAAAAATAATTGGCACTACTCGACTCGATTAAAAAAATCACTACTCCCACACCCCTACTCTATATCCTAATCTTTATAAACCATTCTCACTTTACTACTTTTATTCCTTAGATCAAATGTTGCACCATATAATTTTAAAGTACTTTGAAAACAAACTTAAAATGTTTGCGTCAGCTGCTATCCTTTTTGAAAGTTAAAACCAAATTTGTAAAAACGTAAACGTATAACCCTAGGTTGAAATTCAGCTTTTGATATTCCATGCTTCCCAAAATTAAGCTGTGGAAATGAGAAAATACTGTTACATTACCTACAGAAACAAAATACAAAATAAATTTGTATGGGATTTATCTAATAGTGTTAAGTGTTTGTTAGCAGTTGTGGTACACCGAAGATGGCCAGGAGATGCAAGACGAGCGCTGGCTCCACCACTACATGCTCGGCAAGATAGCGGAGAAGAAGCAGGAGCCTGCCAGCCTATACCTGTCACACTACACCAAGGTGAGTTACTTTGGAAAAAGAGGTTGGCAGCCTCTTCTGACTGCCCAAATGTGTTCGGAGTATGTCGCCTTGAACACTCCACAACATAGCTGGAAGTCATAGCTGAGTGGGCTGAGTACTGCCTACACCCCAAAAGACCCGAATTCAATTCCCGGTGAAATCCATCTGACCTTGGAACTCAGACTGCCACCGTGCATCGGAAGGCATGTTCAAATCAAATCATCTTTATTCACAATATGTATACATAATCAATCCATGAGAATAGTGTCAAATTCCAAACTAAAAACTAAAGGCTATGGACTACGAGTTATAAAACTCCTCAGATGAGTATAGTTGTTTTTCAAGTAGATAATTTCTTAACATTTTCTTAAATTTATTGATATTATTTTCAGTTTTTAACAAAACGGGAGGTTTACATGAGAATTTTGATCCAATATATGAAGGTTTTTTTTCATAAAATGTTAATCTATGGTGAGTGGGTATGATGGTATTTTTATTTTGAGTATTATATTGATGAGACTGATCATATTTCTGTTTTAAAGGATTTTGAATTGCTATTAATACCGTATCATAAATATATTGTCCATATACAGTTAATATTTTTAAAGTTTTGAAATGTTCTTTTGCAGAGTGATCAGGTTTCAAATTTAAAATTATTCTGGCAGCTTTCTTTTGTTTCTTCAAAATGTCATTTAAGTTTTCTTTTTTTGTTGACCCATATAAAGCCAAGCCAAATGAAATATGGGAATGAATATGGGCATGGTATATCATTTTTAACACACTTATATCAGTGCATAAAAATGACATCCTGCGTAAAGCGTAAATTCCTGAGTTAATTTTAGAAAGAACTTTTTGCACATGACAATTCCAATTCAATCCATTGGTCTCGGCTACATAAGTAGTCGATAGGTCATGTCAGATACACTAGTGTGACTTGAAAACTCTTGACTTCAGACTTTGGCCAGAAGGCTACATGAACTTAACCAATTTGCAGGAGCCAAACCTTTTTGGTTGGTGCAATTTGCTAACAACTACTCTCATTTTTATAGGGTTTAAGTCAGATTCAATTCAATTCAAAAGTCTTTATTTAGTCATATACAGTTAGTCTTATACAGATAGTCTTTTTGTTAATGCCACATTATTACTTATTATGTTGTTTCAGTCCCTTGAGTTTCTTCATCTGAACAACGCCACCTATCCAGCACTGGTCACCTACAACAGTCCCCAGTTTTACGCCGTTGAAGCTTTAGAGGTAATCATTTTTGCTGCATGCTTGATTATCATCCGTTTTAATATGAGATGTTTTGCTATGTTTGTTTACAACTGAAGTAACCTTTTTTTTGGGTACAAACTTGCCCGGATTCGAGCAACAGGACAACTAGTATGTTTTAAATCTTTATTGAGGCTAAGCTATGGAAAATTTAGCTTATGATTTTGTCAAATGCAATTCTTACAATTTTTCTGACCAAATATTACTTTATGGTTGGCAGAGCATCAGATGTCCGTGTTGACAGACATTATTTTTGTAATGAAGGCTTGGAGCCATAAACAAGCTGAAATAAAATTGTTTTGAATTATTGTTTTGTTGTGTATTATTATTTATTTGATCTTGTATCAAATCAAATTTATTATACTAACATCAACTGGTGGTCAGTAATGGAAATAATTTATTCTCCTTTCCAGTTACTTTTTGAGTGATCATTCTATAGGCTTCAAAGTGTGACTCTGTCTAGGTCTACTACAGAATCCATGCTGTTATCCTCAAGACTCTGGAACAGTCTGAAGACAAACCACTGGATCCTGCACTCAGGAAATTGTTCAGGGAGACTCTTGACAAACTTGCTGCCAGCCCCTTTGCTCGGAAAGTCAGTCGGTCAGTCTGTTTTATATAGGCGCTGTATATTATGGGGAAACCCTTTTTACGATTTGTGTAGGGCCCTTTTGTAACTCTTCTTTTAGGGAATTCTACAATAAATATTTCCAAAATTTATAAATTTCCAGTCACAAGTCTTGGAAGTATTCCCAAAGTTCCCACTCACTGGGAATATTCTCAATTGCAATCACAAAGTACTGCTGCACTGTATCTGTTATTAAATTACAGTAGTTTACCTTATAGCCTAGTAGTTACATAGCAACATGTTCTGTTTGTGGTGCAATTTGTGAAACTGGTAAGATACAAAATACAGGGGCAAATGTAGAAACTAACTTAGTCTAGTTCTAAAATTATTGTTATTGTTTTTATTTTGAAATGTCTGTTTCCACATTATTGGTATTTTAGAACAGTCGTTAAAGGCTGAAAGAATAGTCCACCAACTTGTTATTTAAGGTTCATTTCTACCAAGGATCATTAACAACCCAAAATAAATAACAACTTTAATTTCAAAATCCTAAGTAAATTATTTTGATTGGAAAATCATAATACTGTTTTGCAATCGTCAGTAAAATTAAAAATATTTCAGATTTATTTACAAAAATCCTCTTTATTCTTGTATAATAAAATAGGGGAATCAAAAGATAAGTATGTTTCTACACTAAGTTTCTTAATCTATAATCCTGGATGTTAATTGCCTTGTTTTTATGATTATTCTAAGTATATTTATGATTTTAGGAGTGAAGAAAGGGAAGGTGCTGGCACAGTAAAAAGTACTGTCTACATTGATTCTGAGGTAAAACATTGTATTAAGACTTTGATAAGTAATTAATTTGCATTGAACTGTTTTTTTTGTGTTTTTGTTTACTATGTAATGAAATTCAAATATCCCTCGGAATCGAAAGTTTAAATTTTAACTTTGGCTACAGGATATATTCCAGCTATCTATTTATCTGGGGGAAATTATTATTTCATTTTTCATGCCTCTGGGTTTGAATATTTTAATAATTAAATGAATTGCCTTATCAATCCTACGAATCAGCTATTGGCAAGTTTTGTTCCTTAGAACATCCTCAGGCCAGACTGTTTGCAACTCAAGAGTCATTTTCATGCCGACTTGTCTGTGGTAGTGATGATGAGGACAAAGTAAAATTTTAGGGGTTTGGACCGCGTTCCCTAAAAGTGTTTGTGTACACTCTATTATCAAAAATGCCGTTGGTGTTGAAATAAACAAAAAAGTACACAAACATTAGTAACTTAAAGTGTAGCAATAGAGATTCTATTATAGTTTCCACTGGGGGTGTGCGACTAGTGATTTTTGGGATTGAGTCGAGCAGTGCCAATTATTATTG
Source organism: Allygus modestus (assembly GCA_963675035.1). Taxonomy (NCBI): domain Eukaryota; kingdom Metazoa; phylum Arthropoda; class Insecta; order Hemiptera; family Cicadellidae; genus Allygus; species Allygus modestus. The sequence goes on from OY776116.1 coordinate 108,022,555, forward strand.
AGCTAAGAATAATTTCCCGTGAGTATTTGCCGTCAGCAAATATTGTTGTTGGTAGTTTCAAATAATGTAATGGAAATTTAATACCACTCCAGATTTGATAGTCTAAGCATAATATCTAACTAATAAACTGAGTAGCAATACACATTTTTGGCCAGTACAATCAATCTAGATTATGTGTTCATAAGCAAAACATGGTTTCACCGTAATTTTCGGCCTATAGAACACGGTATGGTTGTCATTTTTGACCGATATTGTGCTTTTTGTCGTCAATTACAGCCTATATAACGCGGTCTAGTCGTCATCTCTGGCCAATTATGTGTAACGACATTGATTACAGCCGATATTAAGTGGGACGGCCGCCATTTTTGGCTGATATTATGTGTTCTGTTGTCATTTACAGCCAAAATTACGCCTTTTGGTCTTCATTTACACACATTCGGTTGTTTTTAGTGAATTTCCTATGGAAAGTGAACTATTAGCATGACCCGCACGGTGAAACTTAAGCCCGGGACCACCATATAAGTTCCTAACATGACCCCCTGAACAAGTTTTGGGTTGTCGTTCAAAATTATATATATATATGTATGTATATATATACAGGGTGAGTTTCTAATGACGCCCATAACTTCGCCAGGGGATTCTAATGATAAAAAGGAATAAAAAAGTTCCAGTAAACGCTAGTCCGATTCCGAACCGTTTGGTCATAATGGAGAAATTTGTGTTTTCTACAAAATATTGGACTTTGTCCCACTATTTACTTTATAAAAATGAAACCAGTTAACCTAGTGATTGATATTTAAAATAATTAGAAAGGGCATTAAATTTACTATAAAACCAAGGTTACATTACAAATTTTATTTCATACATCGGTTCCTAGCCAAACTGAAATGAAAAATATGCTATAATTAATTATTTAGGTTAAGTTTAAATACCTTTTTTGTTACTTTAACCTGGTGCAACGCGATGTCCAACTAGATAAAAATCTTCCTCATTTAATAAACTTTAAATTGATATGCTATTTTAAACTGTTGTAGGTGGGAATGACAGAACAACTACTACCAACCTAAATAAAAACACGGTTTACGAGTGAAGGTATTCTTATTAATAATGCAAGACAAATGACCACAAAATTGTAATACGGTAACTCAATGTTTACTTTGCATTAACAAATTAATTACAAGCCTTCAGAATGAACAATGTTGATTGCTACTTGAGTAAGTTTTCGAAATGACCACCACTTTGTCTGATGCAGATGCGGACACGTTTTCTCAGCTCTCTCACTGTAAATCAGTGAGTAGATTATTATTAGTAGGTTTGTTACCTTGCTAAAGCCAAATCAGTAAACAGCGTTTTACTTTAGTTTGGTGGTAGTTTTTCTGTCATTCCCACCTACAACAGTTTAAAATAGCATATAAATTTAAAGCTTATTAAATGAGGAAGTTTTTTATCTAGCTGACATCGCGTTGCACCAGATTGAAGTAACAAAAAAGGGTCTTTAAACTTAACCTAAATAATTAATTATAGCATATTTTTAATTTCAACTTGGCTAGGAACCGATATATGAAATGACATGTAACCTTGGTTTTATAGCAAATTTAATACGCTTTCTAATTATTTTAAATATCAATCGCTAGGTTAATTGGTTTCATTTTTATAAAGTAAATAGTAGGACAAAGTCCAATATTTTGTAGAAAAAACAAATTTCTCAATTATGACCAAACGGTTCGGAATCGGACTAGCGTTTACTGGAACTTTTTTTTCCTTTTTATCATTAGAATCCCCTGGCGAAGTTATGGGCGTCAGTAGAAACTCACCCTGTATATATATATATATATATATATATATATATATATATATATATATATATATATGTGTGTGTGTGTATGCACTCTAGCGGTCACATTTTTTATCCGATTTAATTCAAATTTGGTAGGGACGTTCCTTTTTATAATCAGTTGGACAAGTTCGTTGGGCAAAACAATCGGAAAACTCTAAACCCCTTTTTTGGGGATTATTCTTTCAAATTTCCAGTTTTTGGGCCAAAAAGGGTCTGAAAAGCCCTGGACGTAAAATTAATGCATGAATTAAGATGGGAATTAGTGAAGCAAAAGTTTTAAGCCCTCTCTCGTCATTATAGCATAAATATTTACCGAGTTATTAAAGAAAATGTATATCGGTTATACACAGTATGTTGTCTTAGGGGGTTTTTACATTAGAAAAGCATGTTATTCATTTGTTCGTGTATTTGTTTCATCCATAGCAACCTCGCACCTACTTTTAAGCCTGACTGGACCTTCTCCTAACCTTATAATGCGCAAAATTGTATTCCTAACATTGCAGGTAAATTAAACCAGGAATATCAGAACAGCCAAAAATTCAATGTTTTCAGATTTCAATAAAATTGGCATAAATGAAAGTTTTTACACTGGAGTGAGTTTTAAAAGTTTTGTATGTGGAAATTCACTTCCATCACGTCAGCATGCGAACTCATTTAAAGATCAATTAATGTTTCTTGTCGTCATTTTTGGCCAATTTGACATGGTGCGATCATCTTTTGTGGCCGTTACTACACAGTTTGGCAGATCGTAATCGTTAGTAATCGGCAGGATATATTCGCTCAAACTTTCAAGAATTTTTAAAACCAAGTTGAGTATTAACATACTATAATTTTTGAGTACTGGCATACCCCTAGTTTCCACTATAAATACAAGTTTTAAATTGTTTAGATGAGAAATGTATGAGCTCACTTGAACCAAATTTGCAAAATAAGCACATAACAAATTTATCCTAGGTATGTTGTAGCAAAAACCAATTTTTTATGGATCAATTTGTAATTGCAGGAGACAAGAATGGCAGCTGTGAAGCGTCTGATGGACTCTGTGCTGGAGATAGTGGAGGCGGAGGTGGATGTAAAGAAGGAGCAAGGGAGCGAAACATCAGAGAAGAGGGTGGCAGAGGGCGAGACGACGCAACCGGCAAAGCGTGTGAAGCGGGAGGACTCGGAGGCATCGGACAGGTCCAAGGACAGCAAGAAACCCACCAAGGTCAAGAGAAGCTCTACGGAGAGCTCGTCGGGGAGTGAGTCAGATAGCGAGAGCTCGAGCAGCAACTCATCCAGCTCGAGCTCAGACAGTGAAGAGTCTTCTGATGAGGTGGGTGAATCCGGTGAACTGTAATTTATATAAAGCCACCTAAATATATACATGCATAAAATTATAGACGATATTGCATCTGGTAAAATCCAATAGCTGTAAATCAGTGACCTGGAGAACACTACTGTTGTATAGAGTATAGAATATAGATTCCTGACAGACCTTGTAATACTGTTGCAGTGTAGGGAGATTAATTATGTTTTATAGATTGTTTACAAGTTATCTTAGTTCTCCTAATATCTTCTCCCAAAGTAAAGTATAGTAGTGCATGTTTGTTTTTGTTCTAGGAAAAAAGTAGCGATGAAAAGAAAGGAGGGAAAAGTTCAGAGGATGAAGTTAAAGGAGACTGGAAGGAAGGTATTAACCATTTACCTGTAGTAATTTATCAAATTTTGTAAACTTTGAACTGTTATTTTTCATATTTTAACTCTATGTAAAAACATATTAATCCTGTTTAGTGAGGTTTCTTGCTGAATAGTTCAAATATAGCTTATCCAAGTGATAAAGACTTTTCCAAAAGTTAAATTTCTATAATTTTGTGTTTAATAAATTTGTTATTTTATTGCATATTCCATCTGTAAATGCTGAAGTAAGGTTAGTAGCAAAAATAAGTAGGCCTGTCTAAAATAACTCCTTACTAAAATATTTTGCATCTAAGATAAAGATGTTATTTACTTAATGCGGAATGCGTTTTTATTAACAGTAATATCAGTAGGTTTAACTTTTTAAATTTGCACACACTTAGCCAAAATGTAATCAATAATAAAGTTTTACCGTAAAAACACTGTTGTAATTAATTTTACCATAGTAAACACCACTTATGTGAGTCCAAAGTATCTGATTTGATGTAAGCATATAAGATTACAAAGAATATTAAGAGTTAGTTTTGATCCTTGATTTGGAGTATTGCTAAAAATCAATTAATTTCAGCTCTTAACCTAATTGTCTTCTTTCAAAAAAATTTCTGTGTAGAATTTATGTCCTCAATGTAAAACTGACCTTATTCTACTTGCCTGGCTAAATCTGCAGTTAGCAAACTCATCCCTTCCCAAGCGTTGGACGTATATACATACGCTTATGATAGTACTCATTTGCGAACATTGGAGGTATATGTACACAACTCAATTTGAAACTTACAAGCGTATGACGAATATAAACGCCAAATATGTAAATGTCATTTAGGTATTGTAAAGTTTTTTCCGGTTTATTTACAGTTACTTTAAGCCATTAATCTACATTTCAGTTTATTTTTTGGTGGTACATTTCCATTTGGTGAGATGGAAATCGCAACAGCTGTCATAGGCTGGCCGGCTGATGCAGTCCCTTGTTATTGTCTTGTGCGCAGACAGTTTGTTTACATTCACTCAGTTGTTTACATGCTGTTGTGTTGTGGTAAGTACAAACTAAGGATGTTTTGCACAGTGTTTTCTGTACGTTAGACTGTGTCGCGTTATTTTTCAAAAAGACTTCAGAGGGAATGAGTGATTATAAATTTTGATCATAAAACTTGTAAAAAGATTATTTTTATCATGAAAGTGAAAATAATTTACTTTAACCATCAGATAGAAGTGGAACAAATTAAAAATTATAAATCTATCTCTTGACCCAAAAAAAAAAATATATATATATATAGTGTTCTAAGTGTAGGGCTTCGCCCCACAGTCATCGGTTGGGAAGGATCAACATTTAAAAATTCCTTATCTGTAATTTTTTTTTGTTGTTTGGAAATAGTTTTTATTGGATTACGTACTACTACAACATTTCTTTCTCAGAACAAGCGCTGCTGACGACGGCCTGCCTAGAGGGTTTGGAGGACTGTGTGCGCCGGTTCCCCGAGCATTACAAGTCCCTGTATCGCCTCTCCCACTTCTACTTCCGCTCCAAACTGCGCAGGAACGTGGATAAAGCGAGGCACCTGCTGCTCGGTGAAGGGGGGCTGTTCGCTAGCCGCAGACATTCCAACTTTTTCAATGTGAGCGAAGGAGAAAAGTCTATTTATTTATTTCATTGAAGAGTAAAAGAGATTAAATTTTCCAGTGCTGTATACCTGGATTTGTTTTAAATAACTTTTGAACTTTTTGCTGTGAAAGTTAATAAGAAAACATAATTGTTATAATAGTTCCACCACATTTTTAGCGAATTTCCCCTATAGGGAAGAAGCTATTACCGTAGGTCTCATGGTAAGACTTAAGCCCGAGACCATGATAACTTTTTGTTTTGAGGTCCCCAGATGCCAAAAACACTATTCGTTCAAATTTATATAAATGTATATATATATATCTATATATATATATATATATATATCTATATATGTGTCCGTTAACACGATAACTTGAGTAAAAAACGTCCGATTTTGATGAAATTTGGCTCAAATGTGTAAAATGACATTCATGACTTTAAGTTCGAAAACCAGAAAAATCGGACCATGGGAAGGGGGGTTTATGGGGGTTTTAAATTTTCCAAAAATCAGTTTTTTGCATTTTTAACCCTAAAATTTTTAAAAAACTTAATTTTGGTTTTGACCATGTTATAGAGCTTAAAAAAACAAATAATTTAGTATTTTGAATTATTAACCTAGGTTAAGTGGTTGCGGAGAAAATCCAAAAAAACCTGCGCATAAAATCTCCCATGTTAATCTTATGGGAAAAAGGTTTTTGGCTTTTCCTCAGTTTATTTTAATGTAAACTTCACATTTGCTTTTACCAATCTGTTCAGTTCCACAAAACAATCATTTTGGTGTTTAAATTGTGATTCTACGCCCAACCGTTGCAGAGATATTCGAAGTGCTAAACACAGTACGTTGTCCAATGTTATCCTTATGGAGAATTAATAAAATTTGATATCTCGATTATTTATTAATGTATGTTGATGAAACTTGGTATGTGGCTTCAAGTAGTACTGGTATATTGATATTTGCACAAAAAATTGATTTTTTGTTGATTATTCCCGTAGCAGCAAACCTCCGTACTCAGCCCCAATGTTATTCGTATGGAGAATAAGTAAAATGTACTGACTCCCTTAATTATGAACATAAAAAAACTGGTCCTGTTGGGGTCCAGTTTATGGCAGTATATAATACTGCAAGTCCATTCAAATTAAAACTGTATGTTATGGCCTTGCCTACCATAACACGTAAAAGACTTCCTTTAAGGGTGACCCCTTGGACTCAAACCATTCTCACAGTTGAGAATTCCTTCTTACTCATTGTAAGCAGCAGTCTACTGAATAAGTGTCAGAATAGTTGTTGACACAATAACTTTGTGCCAAGTTTTGTAGCTCCTTATGTAATGGTTAAACAAATATTGATCATCCCAGTACTTAGAATACACCTTGTTTGATGATGAACCATGAACCACTGAAGCTGATTTTAATTGTATCTCTCAGGGAGTGTGGCGAATCCCGTCCAACGAGATTGACCGCCCGGGCAGTTTCGCCTCGCACATGAGCCGTTGTGTGCTGCTCCTTGTGGACGTCTTGAGACACACTCGGGACCACAAGCTGTTGTTTGACCTCGCGCTCAGACTGAGGGACACACCGGAGTCTGATAAGTATGTGGCACCTTGAGTGAAGGTAGAGATAGAGTGGATGTGTGAAAGGGAAAATAAGGTTACTGTAAATGAGAGTTAAGTGATATGGTAATAATGGTTTTAATCTGAATATACCAACACGTCAAAGTTGATCGTCTAAATGGCTCATAAAAAACTTCACTTGGTAGAAAGGCTTTTTTATCATCTACTTAATAAAATTCTTAACGCTTCCAGTCTGAAGTTAGGTCAGCAAAGTTCCAATGTTATTTTATGGACTTTCATTTTATTTGGCCAGATGATACCATAAACAGAAGTTGCTTATTTAAAATAGTTCAAAAGAACTAAAGAACACAACAAAAATACAAAAGGATTCATAACACATATGTTGTACTCCCGAGTGAAACTAGGTACTATGGCTGTGTGTATATAAATTATGTATTGGTTTTCCCCTTTTACTTGGGGAAAAACCAGAATGAGAACCGATCGATAATTAACGGTTTCTGTTCCCTTGGCCGTAGATGACAGCCAAACACAAATTGAACATGTAACATTGCCTGTAAACGTCAACTAGATATAACGTCATGCGGTTCACTTATACAATCCTTAGAGGAATAAAAACTAAATGTAATTATTTGAATTAATTTGGGTCAATGCAATTGTAATATGTGATATATTTATTATTCTGATTGGTGAATACACTTGAGTCCCGCTAGTCCGAACACGGGTAATCCGAACAGGTTCTGGATTTTTTTTGTAAATTCTGTGCACTAATAAAAAAATATATTTTACGTAATTAAAAGACAAAAGATAATGGGACAGGTAAATAATGTTGTAACGAAATGAAAACAAAGTAATATTTTTAAGAATACAAATGTTTTGTTTAATGTGAAAAGACTAAATTTATGTAACTTAGAAAATACAGTACACAAATGAAGTTGATAGTTCAGCTGTAAAAAAGTGTACATCACAAATTGTGGCGTTACCAACGTTTAGCTCTTTTGCTAGTTTCATCACACTTTCACCACCATCCAAACGTTTTAAAGCTCCCAGCTTGTCTTTAAGAGTCAACGTGTTATGTTTACGTTTAGTAGCCATTGCACTTTGCTTTCACACTTCACAAACACGATTAAATAAAAACTAGCTACAGTAATTTAAATAAAACAATCGCACGACTGCACAGGTGACTGACCGCAGTACAAACAATAGCAGACTACATCGAGGTTTTGTTATGATTTTGGCGCTTGAGCTAGTAGTAGTTGGGAGGCAGACGTACAGTCTCGGTTGGCAGTGTGTACAGTCCGCGTGCAGTATCGTCATGCGTACAGTCCGCTTGCCCACTCACATCACATCACAAAACTACACACAGTGGGCCAGTGTGCTGTCCGCAATGCACTGTGCATATTGTTGATTCTGCGTTTGAAAGAGTAAACGGTCTATTGATACTTGTTTTTGTGTATCAGTCGTTCATATTACAACACTACAGACCCGTTCAGTTGCTTCGTTCTATATTATTTTAACAATCAGCTAATCCGAACAGCGTTCGATCCCAGTTAGTTCGGATTAGCCGGACTCATGAGTACTTATGCAGACAGGATATTTATAAGACAAAAGATTTATTTGCTACGTTTTTGTACACATAGCATTTATTCTTTGAAGCTGCATAGTTAAGTAAACACTCTTTTCGAACTCCTTACAAGACTGACTTTTCCTCAGAAAATACTTGCGAGACCCCGAGAGAGAGGAGTTGTCCAAGGAGGCACTCTCGTTGAGCTTCCAAGCCTTGCGCAAGAAAGTCTCCGACGCAAAGACGGAAGAGGACGAGAAGGCAGCACTCATCGACGTGTTCAAGATATACAAGCGATGCATGAAGCAGTGGGATGGGAAACAGGCTCAGTTCGCCTCATTGCTCACCGACGCTTACTCTCAGTACAAGAAAGAAGTAAGTTTTGCCACCGTTTAATTGTAATTAATTCATATCATGTACTGTAGATGAGTAATAGAGGATTTGATTGGCATCATACTATAAATCTAGTGGCTGATTCCCCCGGCCTCTTTTACCCGAGTATTAACCCATTCGCCTATTTTGCTGAGGCCCCGCTGCTGCCACTGGGAGTAGCGGAATACTTTGGCGAGTCTGCCTCGCCTATTACTAATTCACAGCTTTCTCAACAGTAGCACCACCGTATAGACAAAACTTTGTTACCAACCTTTAAGATAGCTTACTAATTACGTATTTTGTCTTTTGGTGTTTCATTTTTTGGGTTTTTTAACACCATAAATCTTAAACAGCAGGTTGTCTTCTGCAGCTGTGTCTTTGTAAACTTAAAAATGGCCGGTTAATGTTTATGAAATATACCGTAATTAATTGTATGATTTTTGATGGATTTTTTATAAGTGACAAGAGCATGGGTACATTCAATTTAAAGAAGGTTAAAAAAATTGTAAAGGAAATGTAGGAAATGTTTGCTATTAGGGCAAAGATAATAGGATTTTCCAGGCCCTCGGCTTGGATAAATAGATAGGCGAACTGGTTAAACAAAACAGGAGTTTCAAAATTCCAAGGCTTTTCTTTTGCCTTACTACTTGCTTGCATGCAAGAGCAGATACTATTGCTTTCATTTTATTTGTTATGTCAGTTAGACCACCTTTTACATAATAAAATTAATTACGGTAATATTTATACTGAGCCCACTCCGGGATTAAAATTTGGGACATTGAAATATTATAAAACTTATTACAGATAGTTACCAGATTGAAACTGACTGAGACACAACTTAAGGCACTTGAAAAGGTATCATCAAACCAGCAATGAAACATGTACAGTAGACTCTCACTTTTCTGGCTCGGTCATATCTGGCCTCCAGGCCTCCAGGTTATCCACTCCGGTAATCTTGAATTTTAGAAATTAAAATAACAATCCCTTATGTTTTTGCGCTTAAAATAAATATTACGTGACTAAATCATTATTTACAGCCGATATGTGGTTTGGTCATTATTTTTTACTGATATTGAGTCTTCCATGGTTTTTACGGGCAATATTACATGATCTAGTTGTCATTTGTTGTCCAACTGTAATGATAGACAGTGCTAAAATTGAAGAAGTTGACAGTATGAAATTTCTCGGAATATTTGTGGATAAAGAATTAATGTGGAATTCTCATATACATTATATTTATTCAAAAATTTTGTCATACATTTATGTATTGAAGCATTTGAAAAAATACTGCCCTATACAAATTCTTCTTAAGGCATAATTCGGAATAATATACAGTCATTTATCTTACGTGATTATAGTTTGGGGCTCATGTTCCAAAAAAGATTTTAAAAAAATTATTTGTTTTATAAAAAAGCTATAAGAATAATTTTTAGTTTAAATATTAAAGAATCATGTTGTAAAGACACTTTTAAGATTATACATTTACTCACCCTGCCATGCATCTACATATTGGAAACAATAGTACATTGGAAATGAACGAGTATTTGATATAAAACAAATTCAATTCCTCTTCTGCGGCAGCAACGCGTCGGGTACGAACTAGTAGCCTATTAAAAATGCTTATGAATAGTACGAATGTTACTTAAATTGAAATTTATAAACAAATGAGATGTTTTTGTGTTGCACAGGAGGGCAGCAGTGTATTAGACACAGCTGTCAAGTTCTGTGAGAGGGAGGTGAGCCTACAGAAGGCCACCTCCACCTCCACCTCCACTGCCACGCCAGCCTCTACACCCCAGACTGCGTTCTCATCCCCTGACGTCAGCCAGGTTAGTCTCTATTGTTCTGAGAGATAGGATTATTAGTTATTCTGTGCAGTAACTGCTATGTTCTTTCAGTTAATAGAGTCAATATTAAACCGGTTTTATCCACTTATATTCAATATTAAACAGGTTTTATCCACTTATATTCATTTCACATTCCTCTTCAGGTTTTAGCTTGAATTTCTTTGTTGTTCCTATCACCAATATTATTTTACAATTTTAATCTACTGTTTTTTTATCATCAGGTATTTAGTTTAATTCTTAAGTACTTGATCATTTTCTAAATATTTATTTTATTTTTTAGGAAGGATCTAAAACTTTTAGTTTAAAAGGTTAGGGGCCATGCATAAATTACGTCACGCTATATTCAGCCCTTTTTGACCCCCTCCCCCCCCCCGTGTCACGCTGCTCATTACTCCCCCCTCCCCCCTGTCACGTCACACTTATTAATTATTAACCCTAGCAGTGGCCAATGGTGTATGTGGGAAATGGCCAAGCAGATTTGACGATTTGCAGATCTTTTTTTTAAAATTCCTATAAATTCAACCATAAAAGTCAACCTAGCCAACCTTATATTCATTTTGATCGGAAAGAACAGAAGAAATAGTAAAATAATAATGATCTAGGAAAATGTTTTTTCTGGGAAAATAATTTAAAAAATTAGAATTTTGATTTTGAAATTTCAAAAGCAGCCTAGGTCACATTTTTTCTACAGATTGTTTATGGAAAATTCATTATATGTATATTTTGTAGACATCTAAAATTTTGTAGACAATCTAATTCCCGACATAGATATATATAACATGTTGGGGAAAGAATGTTTTTTGTAAGTTTTAGGGGCGTAATATAATAACATACGGATAAACGAAAAAAGTGTAAACTGTACAGTGTTAGTTTGTGTTGTAAAAATGTTATGTTATATATGTATATGCTACTAATGATATATACATATTTGTAAAGCCAATGAAATAAGGAATCTAAAAAGGTCATAAATTTGATGGTAAAAATTATTATCACTTATTTGTAAATAAATGAATGTTTTGATATTTTTGCGTATTTGTGAAGAATTAATAAATTGCACAATATTTAGTGTATAACTTTTTTACCATATTTGTTTACACCAAACCAATATAAACATGTAGTGTATTCAATTACCTACATACAAATTTATAACACCTAGGGTAAATTATTTTGTTTATATGTGTTATGTAACAATATGTTATGTAAACATTATTATGTAAACAAAACACAACACTTTTAGCGAATTTCCCCTATAGGGAAGAAGCTATTACCATAGGTCTCATGGTCAGACTTAAGCCCGAGACCATAATAATTTTTGGTTTTGAGGTCCCCAGATGACAAAAACACTATTCGTTCAAATTTATATATATATATATATATATATGTGTTATGTATATATATATATATATGTGTGTCCGTGAATGCGATAACTTGAGTAAAAAAGGTCCGATTTTGATGAAATTTGGCTCAAATGTGTAAAATGACATTCATGACTTTTAAGTTCGAAAACCAGAAAAATCGGACCATGGGAAGGGGGGTTTATGGGGTTTTAAATTTTTCAGAAATCAGTTTTTTGCATTTTTCACCCTAAAATGTTTAAACAACTTAATTTTGGTTCTGACCATGTTATAGAGCTTAAAAAAAACAAATAATATAGTATTTTGAATTATTAACCTAGGCTAAGTGGTTGCGGAGAAAATCCAAAAAACCTACTCATAAAATCTCCCATGTTAATCTTTTGGGAAAAAGGTTTTTGGCTTTTCCTCAGTTTATTTTAATGTAAACATCACATTTGCTTTTACCAATCTGTTCAGTTCCACAAAACAATCATTTTGGTGTTTAAATTGTGATTCTACGCCCAACCGTTGCTGAGATATTCAAAGTGCTAAAAACAGTACGTTGTCCAATGTTATCCTTATGGAGAATAAATAAAATTTGATATCTCGATTATTTATTAACACGTTCACTACCACAATGTTAAAAAAAAATCCTAACCACAGACTGCCGCCTCAATTTTGCGGCAGGCGTGGCGTACTCATAGCCCAACGCCGCAGATCTGCGGCGGCTAGGTTCATTAAAATAGACTGCCGCCGCAGAACTGCGGCGTTGGTTTCTTGATATTAAATGAGAAATTTCTTCGCAACGGTCTATTTTAAAGGTTAGATGGTTTAGGCACGGTCTATGGGATAATCCGCCTTATATATGCGGCGCTTGGTCTGTAGCTAGAACTAGGACCAGTCTACAGGGAAGTTTATGATTTTTTTCGTGGGCTGTCAGAGTGACCCGGCCGCCGCATATATGCGGCGGCTGGTAGCGAACGTGTTAATGTATGTTGATGAAACTTGGTATATGGCTTCACGTAGTACTGGTATATTGATATTTGCACAAAAAATTGATTTTTTGTTGATTATCCCCGTAGCAGCAAACCTGCGTACTCAGCCCCCATGTTATTTTTATGGAGAATAAGTAAAATGTAATGACTACCTTAATTATGAAAATAAATTAATAAAACTTGGTATGTGGCTACAACTTGTTGAGTTATATTTATATTTGCATAAAAACCCATTTTGTTTGTTCCTTGTTGCAGCAAACCTGCTTACTCAGCTCCCATGTTATTCTTATGGATAATTATTAAAATGTTGTATAGTGCTTATTTATGATTGAATGTTGATGAAACTTGGTATGTGGCTTCACCTAGTTAAATTCTATTTATTTTTGCATAAAAAGCAATTGTTCGTGTTCCTTGTTTCAGCAAACCTACGTACTCATCACCAATGTTATTCTTATGGAGAATAATTAAAATTGTATATATCGCTTATATGTAAATATATTTTTATGAAACTTGGTATGTGGCTTTATATGGTATTAAGACATATATTATGCATTGGAAATTCACTGAGTACGCAGGTTTGCTGCGACAGGGGTATTTATAAACACTATTTCTCACACTTCAGTAATATTTATACATAATATAATGGGGGAAGCTCGATTACACATCATATAGATGGTCCATCGACCCTCTGATATTTTGAAAGAAATTTAAATATCTGAGGAAGGGTCTATGGCCCATCGAACCATTTATACAAATTTAGTTTTGTTTATAAAAGGGGTCGATGGACCATCGACCCAGTTTATATATTTCTCTAATGAAATAAAATAAGGCTCGATGTACCATCGGCCCTAAAGCTATAAATATTAATATTATATTAAAGAATAAGTAAAGGGTCGATTACACATCAAATAGATGGTCCATCGACCCATTAAATCTTTAATATTAATATGTTTCATTTTGGGGTCGATGTACCATCTTTATGATGTGCAATCGAACCATGCATTTAAAAATCTAATAATATAAAGTGTAGGGTCGATTACACATCAAATAGATGGTACATCGACCCGTTATAACTTTATTCTTAATATGTTTCATTTGGGGGTCGATGTACCATCTATACGATGTGTAATCAAACCATGCGTTTAACAATCTAATAATATAAAGTGTAGGGTCGATTACACATCAAATAGATGATACATCGACCCGTTAGAACATTATTCTAAATAACTTTGGTTTAGGGCTCGATGTACCATCTATTTGATGTGTAATCGACCCTATGTCTTTATAATATGTTATTTTATGGATAGAGGGTCGATGGTCCATCAGACCGAAATATAATATTTTATCTTAATTTATAAAATGGTCTGATGGCCCATAGACCCGTTTATATTTTTTATTAAATTAAATTTCCTAAACGACTGATGGTCCATCGATCGTTTATGTTATTTCATTTATTTTATTCAAGGGTCGATGTACCATCTATTTGATGTGTAATCGGCCCAGCCCCAATATAATGCATAAAGATTACTTTTATATACACACAAACACTTCACTAACACTAAAACTCCGAAATAATAATATATATTTGGTAATAATTCAGAGATATAAATACCAAACACATACCGTTGATACTCAATACAAGAATACAAGATGGCCTACAGACAACCTGGACAAAATATGACAGTATAAATCCTTTTGGGAAGAAAAAATTGCAAACAGTTCTGCCATTGGCAAAACCAAATTCTTCTACATTTCTTCCTCTTCAAAATGACATATTATTTGACTAGTAACTTTAACTTACACTGCATGTAAATCCGATTTTCCTGACAATTCAATTTGGGTAGCTGGCCATTTGTTACAGAGAACAAAAACACCTGTTTTCAAAAATCATATTATCTGTCCAATAATTATTTCGTTCAAAAACTCAATACCAAACTATAGTACAACTGTTTAGTAGTGCATTGGTACCAACCACAACTTCCCGCGACAAATTTACCCGAGCTGGGTAATTTCAAAAATTAGTGTTTTTCCATTGTCTGAGCGTCGGCTACAGAAATCGCGTCATGCCAAAAATTCATTAGTTTTATAATCGTCATGACATTGTTATACAGCTGCTATACGGTTCAATTATGTAATAAAATGAAAGTTCAGAATATATCTTTCAAATTATATATATATATATATTGTTCACTTTAGCCGACAGTCCGAATCGCACAGTCGGCCACGGCTAGGGTTAAGTATTGTATTGTGGCGTACGGTATTTCGTCACTGTAACTGACGATTTCGCAGGATTTAACTCCATTAATCGTGATGCGTCACGCAGCCTTTAACCCCCTCTCCCCCGTGTCACAGTCTGTCACGATGTGCCACACCCCCTCCCTCCCAGGGGAGGTTTCACGTAATATATGCCTGGCCCCTTAGTATAACTGATTTTCCTGCCAGAACTAGAAGAGATTCTTTCTTTCATTAAGCACCTTGACAATTTTAGGTTAGTTTTGGTTTTGTACAAAGTTACCAGTGTGACGTAAAGGATCTGTCAAATCACCAAGGATGTGTTAATCTGTACTTACAATGGGCCCTCAATTGAGATGATGTAATTTTTATTTAAATTAGGTACTAAATTACATTATCCAGCAAAACCCCGCTTAACCGAAATAATGGGGGCGGGACCGTTGTGAATAACACATTTTTTTTATAATCAACTTTTGGTATTTCAAGGTAATTTCAGAAAAATATGCATACATCTTGGACTTTTTATAACTTTGAAAATGACACTACGTAGCCACAACAGTAACTGCGTTGTCACCACATACAGGTGCAAGAGTTCACAGTACACTGATCCTTAGTTGCGATATGAGAATGCGGAAAATGCAGTACGGGGTCAACCCCCCACTCCCACGCGGGCGGATCAGGTATGTTTTAAAACCCGTTAAAATAACCCCCGCGGGAGTGACTGCCACGGCAGGTGGTCTCTCGGCGTGCCATGAGTCATATGCCGGACTTATCCTTTCTATTATTGATTATCCATTTCTTGTAGACTGTTCCGGTTAACTCGCGTTTAGGTTTAGCGTGGTCTGGTTAAGCGAGGTTTTACTGTATCTACTATTCTTATAAGTATTTAGATTTTAATTGTGTTTTAGAGTTATAAATAAGCAATTAGTGAACTAGTGTGTTCAGTTATTATCTTCCTTTAACCTATTTATATAGTGATTTGTTGGGTTATTCACTCGTCTAGTAAGCTATCACCATACGGACAGACAGTGTTTTAATTTGTAATTGTAACTTCCATTATATTTGGTGATTGGCAACTCTCAGGATCCCAGGTTTCAAGAGTCTACGAAAAATGAATAAATTATGAAATTATGAACTGTTTGACGGAAGGTATGTACAACCTATTTTAGAAATGAATAAACATTTGTATAATATTTAATTTAAAAGTACTAAAATATTGAGAAAGACAGATTTCTAATTGATTTTTCTTGCACAGGCATCAAGTCCAGTGCCCCTCAACCCACCAGTGCCCCAGCAACAGAAGCCTCCTCCAATGCCATTGCCTCCGATGAAGCGAGGTAGAGGACGGCCCTCCAACAGCAGCCTGCGCCACAAGAATCCCGGCAGCTTCAAGCAGGTGCCACGCAGTACACCGGAGGAACTGGCGCATTTCTACCGCAACATCGTCACCATGCAGATGAACGTGATGAGCCAAGGCAAGGTGAACCAACCGGCGTCTAGTCAAGCGATGATGAACCAGCAGATGCAGATGATGAATCAAGGCAAGACAAATCAGCCAGCGAGTAACCAGGCACTGCTGAACCAGATGATTAATCAAAGCAAGGCGAATCAACCCACAAATAACCAGGCGCTGCTGAACCAGATGATGAATCAAGGCAAGGCGAATCAGTCAAAAAGCAACCAGGCTCTGCTGAGCCAGCAAATGCTGACCCAACAGATGATGAACAATGCTCTCATGTATCAGCAGATGATGTTACAACAACAAAACCAGAAGGCTTTTAAAGCGATGACCAATATGAAAATGAACCCTTCGGTTTCTAATCAGCAGAAATTGGGTGCAAATAACTCTTTGTCTGCTGCAGATTCACTTCTGGCACCGTCGAAAGTTTCGGTTTTCTCATCACAGAGTGTTCTACCTCAGAATCAATCGACAGTGCCGAAGCAAGTCAAACATCAAAGTCCTGCAGTAAGTAACATCAGCACTGCTGGAAATTACCAAACGCAGAATAGATACACCCCCAGACCTCAAGTGCAGAAACAGACAACTGCCAAACCTTCTACCTTCCAGCAGAAAGTAGCTGAACCCTTAGTCAGCTTGCAGCACAAGCTGCTGTCTGCTAAAATGTCTAAGACTCAAGCGTCTGCTCCAGCCACCACAGTTAGACCAGCGACAAGCACTACGCCAAGTACGCAACAGACTGTTGTGTTAGACAGAACAAAACAACTGAGCAAAACCTTGCCTACAGCTGCATTGAGTTCGAGGGGTGTGTCTATAACTCCAGCTAAGCCACCAGAGATAAAAATACCGAAGGATATCACATTGGGCTCTGGCTTAAGCATATCTCCTATAGGTGCTTCAAAGACCAAGTCTGCACTGAGCCCTTCCACTTCGAAAGAAGTGACTGTCACTATTTTAAAATCACAAAGTGATGGTAGAGCACCGAAACCCAGCAGTTCCGTTAGCGTTTCTTACGTTGACAACAAGAAATCCCAACTGAGCCCTGGAGACAGACACTCCCCCACCCAAACTTTGAGGATGGGAAGTGGGGTGACAATAATTCCTGCCAAATCCCAACCTGTTCAGCAAACTAAGCCTATTCCTAAAGCTGATTTTTCAATTACACTTTCCAAACCTAGTGGCAAAAAGAAGGATGGGAGTGATGTTATCATACTCGATTGATGCCAAGAAAATGCATCAGTTAACTAAATTTAATTTACCAAAGTTACTGTGTGGACTGATCTATATAGTTTAGGAATAGTATCATTGTAAAAGGGTATTACCGATGAAAAGTACATCGCATAGAAACAAAGCTTTGTTTAGGATGGAGTTATAATTTAGTACTAAAGTCTTCTTTATGTTGTGATGATGTCTTTTTAATGGTGCTGTCTAAATATTGGGTGTTTTGTCCCAAATATTTAATCACCATTATTGCCATAATGCTTCATATTATTTACATCAAATTTACAACATGTTTGCCTTTTAAAAGAGTAGATAGCTTAATTAAACCTGAACCAAAGGTGATAACTGTATTAATGTATCATAATGACTAACCTATGTAAATACTGCCTTTATTGAGGTTTTTTGTCATACAAACTTAATCCTTCACTGCCATTATGGTAGGCTATAGTTTTTATAATTTTTAAATTAATTTTTGGCGTATTCAGAATAGTGTTCTTTTATAAAAAAATAGTCCATATGTTTCAGTAATGTTTATTTTTTCATTGTGTATGCTTCTTTTTAGAAAAAATTTATTTATTTAATCAAATTATGTATTTTTTGAGTAATTTTGTTATAGGTATTAAGTGTATTTATTCTTAATTTGATAAGATCACTCAATTTAGCCAATCATAAAATTTTGAAAGGTTAAAAGTTATATAATGCCAATATAAACTGACCCAACATAGGTGTTAAGGTTATAATGTAAAATGCAACTTATATTTTTATATTATTTTTAATGACATCTAGATAGTTATTTTTGTTCTCCTTTTGTTTCTGTGATAGATTGTAAATTAAATATGAAATTTTATAATATTTTTAATTATTTGATTTTTACTTCCTTTCTATAGCGGTCTCAAATATCTGGCTGGCCTAATGTAGCAGACATCCAAGCCAGACAGAAAAAAACATATATACCATATACCATAAACCATAAAAGGTTGTGAGTCATTCATTACTTTTATCTTTCTGAGAAACAATTATGACAATATGTGTATGCTAATACAAGAATACGCATCCTAAAAAATACTATATACTTGGTAGTAAATTACATATTAATTAGCCTACTATAAAAAAAATCATAAGTAAAGTCTTGTGTAAGAAATTATTGAGGGTTTATTACAATGAAAGAAATACAGTTGTAAAATTTACTTTAAATAAGAAATTAAAAACAATTTATTTAAAAACTTTAATACAAATTTAAAACTAAAACTGCAGTGAACTATAACTGCAACACTATCAACTGCACAAACAAAGCAAAGGCAATGGCAAAGACACAGAGTGCTAGGAAAAAGATAAATGCTAATCTCATGACAATTGTGTAACGCGGTTTAAACAAATGATTATTGAAGGCAATTAAACATAAAGATTTGCTTTTTACCCAATTTCCTCTATAGGAAAGAAGTGGGACCGCACCAAAGTCGGACAGCTCAAATCCAGACACATTTTCAGTCCCGACTTTGACACATCTTTACAGAAATTAAAGTGTCCGGGTTTGACGCCTTATGCACCCGAGAAACCCGTACAGTTTCTTAAGTGTCCTGATTTGACGCTGTCCGACTTTGACGTTTCTGTACAAAAATAAAAGTGTCCGGATTTGAAGCCTTACGCACACAACAAAACCGGACACTTTTTCCCACTTCAAATTTTGTCACTGACAGTACTGTCTACCAGTCCGCCATGCTATGTGAAACAATGACCCTCGTCCCCAAACCCCAAACCCCATTAGTGTTCATGATGCTGTTCGCCTTCTCAAGAGCAACTTTAAAATCTTCCTTAGTATTTTTACTAGTAATCTTAAATGCACTCATACAGAAATCTAAACATAATTACTGTTCCATTTTTATAGAGATATGACCTTCCAAACTGTAGATATTAAAAATAGTAATATTGAGGTCAAAAATGTGTTTTTATCTAAACTGATTTGTATTACATATTACAGTATAATATGTACACCACAGAGACTTCTGTGTGATGCACTCACAATAATATTTATATGTAAAATCAATATGGAGTCCGTCTTTTTTCACTACCCAGATAACATTTTAAGCACAGCTAAGATTAACTAAATGATATAAAGAGAGCTGACGATGTTTGGTTGTACATTGACGTGACGGAAAATGTATTTAGGCCAACATCATTTTTATGTTATTAGCTGTAACAAATTACGAAAATACCTAGAAGTAAACTAGAAATCTTGCCACACGATTTAATGCCTGTGGCACGCAATGAACGAAGAGAGTACATAATATTCCTTTGAATCGTTAGGCAATAAATCGTAAACACGTCCTAAGCTTTTATTCTGTAATATAATGAACAAGATATCATCGAAGCTCAGTAACGATGATGATTGATTGGGTAGACGGCCAGCCAATGACTACAAATGGGAGAAGACCAGGTCCTCATTGAACATCTGATTGGAGGGCCTGTATAGTCTGGTTCAAAAGTAAAAGTGTCCGGATTTGACGCCTTACATAGGCGACAAACCCGGACCGTTTCTAAAGTGTCCGGGTTTGACGCCTTATGCACCCGACACACCCGGAAACCTTGTAAAGTGTCTTGATTAGACGTTGTCCGACTTTGTCGCAGTCAGACATTGTAGCTGTCAGACTTTGACGGTGTCCGACTTTGATGTCGTCACAAAAGAAGCTATTACCGTGGGTGGTAGTGGAAGGGTAAAAATAGAGTATAGGGTAACGTTGGCAAACATATATTTTTTAGGGATGAGTCGATTCCAATTTTTTTCGGTTCCGATTCTTACAAATCCATTCTTGATTCCGATTCCATCAATTCATAATAGTAGGTGAAATAGCAAAGTAATGTTTTAAAAATGATTAAAGACAATAAGTCAGTAATTCATTTTTATTTAATAAGTAGAGACAATCGGTTGGTAATTATTTTTCATTAACAAAATAAAATAAACTTACATAAATAATAAAAGAAAAAACTTGAATTGCATGTTTATTTTTCATATAATTGTTATATAATAGATTAGGTCATGTATTTTGTTAAACATTAGTTGGTGGCGTAAATCTTGGTAAACGGCAGGAGGATCGACGACCTGGAATCGCAAGAATCGGAATCGACTCTGGGCCATCGATTCTCAAGTCCGATTCTAAGCCTGAGAATCAGTGGAATCGAAAATCGACAATTGGAATCGACTCATGCCTAATATTTTTAGATTTTAACTGATGTATTTTTATCTTTAGATTCCAAATATAAAACAATTTGTTGTTGGAAACTCATATGTAACTACACTAAACACTATTTGTTCCAATTTTTTACATTTATTTAGATAGGAAACCAATTTTTCAGCTATTTTGGTGACTGTTAACACGATAACGGCTGTAAAAAAGGACCAATTTTAATGCAATTCGTCATAGATTATGTAAAGTGGCATTTATTTGAATGAGTTCGAAAACCAGATGGATCACATTTTCTGAAGGGGGTTTTAATTTTTGTTCATTATTCTTGTAGCAGCAAACCTGCATACTTAGCCCACAGAGACTTATTAACATAAGTTAATGTTATTCTTATGGAGAATAAGTAAAGTTTTATATATCCCTTAACCCATTATGGTATTAATTATATTCTATACGCAATGGCCTACAACGGGATTTGATTGGTGCTGCACTCTAGTAGCAAAATCTGTAACTAATAACTGTTGGCAATTGGAACTGCAGTTCTCTCCGCTAGGGGCGCGGACTGACTATAAACCGATATAACGCCGCTAGACCACTGGTCATGGTAGCCGAGTTGCTAAGTCTTGGAAACACCTTGGCCAGGTGTTGATACGAAGTTCGTGGGTTCGATTCCCGCACACGACCAAAACTGACCAGTCGTGCAAATCTCAATGAGTTAACCGGTCTGTGGCAACGTTGGTGGGAGGGCCCAAGTAAAACAAACAGTGGCAGGCTTGCATGGAAGTTGACGGGATCAGTTAATTATTTGTGAGTTGCACATGGTCAACACTGATTTAGCTACTTTTTCCTTATGTCTGTGCGACTCTTTAAACTGAAACAAAATAATATTTTAATTTAAATACGCCATTAATCCATTTAAAAACACCAATTTTCTACTCCAATTCATAGGTTTAAAAAATGTCATAGGCGTAGGAACGAGATCAGCTCGTAAGTCTACGCCAATGGGTAATTATGAACATAAATTAATACAGTTCAGATCACAATAGTAGTGGGCATTTGGGGCTTCTGGGCCAAGTGATTTATGGCTTCCGGTCACGTGACCGGAAGTGCTGAGTCATGAAAGACGTCATCTGAGGCTGAGCCAGTGACGTAGGCGGTTTTGTGACGTAATGAGTGAAAGTTCAAAGTTCAAGGTCACTGGGAGGTAATTTTAAAAAAGTACTACCTCGCACTCGTAAAATCCGATTGTGATTCGATAGTTGTCATTCGATAAAATATCGAATGAAAACAATCGAATGAAGCAATCGAATGAAACTAGTGCGAGGTAGTACTAATACAAATATTACTTTATTTTATTTACAATAATTCATATTACAAATATTACTTTATTTACAATAATTCATGTTTACAATAGTTCCCCGTTGTTGGTTGTCATCGATGTTGTTGATCCGGACGAGTTGCGGCCATCAATTTGCTTTCTGAAGAAAGACGGTAGATACTTCGATCCCTGCGCAGAATCCATGTTGTGTTTTTGACACCTATCTGTTCTGTTAGGTGTTTGCATTTCATTGCTGTCAGGAGGAAAGAATACGTGACGGCAATGAAATAGAAACATCTATCAGACCTTGAGTGAAATGATATTGTTATTTTGTGAAGAGCGTCTCGGAGAGCTCGATGTTCACCGGTCGAGAGCCGGAGGTGTACTGACTATTCGCTAGCTAGCGTTTTTGGTATCAAACAAAATGGTGGGGGTAAAAGTGTAGTAGAACGAAGCAGATGGTGGACAGCAGATGGGCGGCGGCAGGTGGCAGGCGGCAGGTGGCAAGTGTGCGGCAGATGGTAGTCCCCCACTACACCAGTCCCCCACTACACCAGTCTCCCCACCAAGTTTTACATCGCACAATAACTAGTTTACATGTGTTAGTTAGGGTTTAGCTCTTAGACTGTCAAGACCTTACCTCCGTAACTAAAAACCTCAATAATGTTTGCGCTTCAACGCTGTATAAGTATAACAGCTACTATGATCTAAACCGGTGCATGTATTCATATGGTTCTTTTTGCGTAGCAAACAACTGGTTAAAAGTGTTTCAACCTCAATTATTCTTCGACGAAACCGCTCATTGTCCACTAAAAGTGTAGACCTTCTGTATTCATCGTCAGGGAAGTAGAAAGTAGTGTCAAGGGGACTACTGAAGGTCACCTTCCTCATGTTCCTGTAAAACTGCGACATTTTTCAGACTGTCTAGGTAGATGTTCATACGACAAGAGCTGGAAGAATAATGATGTAGCGTTATCGTGTATAATAGGCATATACCCCCACCACAACGTTACCTTGTCCTTCAAACCATCGTTTTTACGCCACGGATGCTATACTGTTGGTTAGATTTAAATTTAAATTGCACCTACTTGTTCGCCTTGTCAAGCTGCGTAATTGAAGTACCCACATGTTAGACCTTGAACCAAAAACAAAGAAGTTATTTAGGTTTGTCCTTGAAAATAGTTGTTTTTTCGCTGTTGCTGCTATACCCTTTGTTGGATCTGAATTCTGTTTGCACCAACTTGTTCGTCTGATCAATCCGCGTAATTTGAGTACCCACTTAATATATTTTAAACCGTAAATAAAGAAGTTATTTAGGCTTGCCCTTGAAAATAGTTGTTTTTCGCTGTTGCTGCTATACCCTTTGTCGGATCTGAATTCTGTTTGCGCCAACTTGTTCGTCTGATCAATCCGCGTAATTTGAGTACCCACATGACATACTTTGCACAAACTGTGTAACCCCCCCCCCCCCCCCTTTTTTGGGTCATGTTCAAGGTCAAGGTCAAGGTCAAGGACCTTGGGACTTAGAAATTTTCACAAAGTGGGCTGCACACAAACATAAGACTAATAGTCTCCTGCCTATGTACAGGCCAAGTCCCTAACTTGAAATGCTTAGGGTGGTCCTGAAAAGGACCGTTTGTGTTTGGAGGAGATGGTGGATAAGGAGCGGTGAGCGGTAGTCAGTGTTTATTTTTCCTTTGTAACCCACTTTACTTGTCCCTTCTGTCGTACTAAAATCAAGTCGCACTTGGTCTCAGGAGGTGGCAGAGTGGACCTTGGAAGGTGGACCTTGACGTAACGGCCGCCGCCAAAGAGGTGTTGGAGTAGGTACTCATCATCGCTGATCTTCCCCACAAGTAGATACTCCACGTTTAATTTCAACTGCGCAAACTTGACGGCGACAGACTCCAGCGGCGTTACCAACTCGGTAAGTTTCACCGTAGCCGTCCTCTTCATTATCTCCTCAACAGTTGGTGGCGGCGATGAAGGTCGAAGCGATGAAGGGCGAGGTGATAGCGATGGTGAAGATGCAGTGGACGTCGAAGGCCGTTGGTCGAAGTAAAGTGGGTGGTTTCGAAAATTCTTCCGTATGCAAGATTTAAAAGAACTAGGTCTTTTGAATCCGCTCCTTTTTTCCGAAGACTTCTTCAAAGTCTCCTTCAAACGTTGCAGTTTCTCGGGTGTAATGGGAGAAGACATAGCGCAGAGGTGTATTCAGTTCGCAAGGCAAAGCTGGAATGAGGTACCAGACGGAGCAAAGCGGGTCGCCAAGTGTAACCGTGACATTTCCATATACGGGTAGAAAGCTAAAAACCGGTCTACATCCGGTTCCCCTTCCCCCGTGACGACACAACCTCCCCCCCCCCCCCCCCCTTTTTTGGGTCATGTTCAAGGTCACCCCCCCCCCCCTTTGGGTCATGTTCAAGGTCACCCCCCCCCCCCCCCGTGACGTAACATCCCCCCCCCCCCCGTGACGTAACATCCCCCCTTCCGCTTCGGTGACGTCACTTTGCCTTTATAAGCGGGAGCAGTCCGCAGTCTCGTCGCAGTAGCTTGCCGCCCGCTGTTTGGGTATACGTCCCAGTGGGTTGCACTCTGCTGCAGCGTAGGTCTGTTAAGTGTGCGTTGGGCCCGACGCGCAATTAAGAGATCCGCGCCCTTGCATGTTTAGTTAGTTTGTTAAGCATGTTAGATAACGCTTGTAGTTTGCTGCTAGGTAATGTAGTTAGTCTAATATATGTTAGTGTTTGGTATCGGTTTGAAGTGTCTTATTTACTAATGAAATATGTACTCCCGGCCCTACAGGTCCCTCAACAACCTTGGTCAAAACTTGGGTTCGCAGCAGCCTGACGCCGGGTGTTTGGGTCTACGTCCCACCGGGTTTCAGTGATACTGTTGACCTTTGCAAAACCGACCTTGGTTGTTCTTGTAAAAGTAACGTTAACTGATTAATTTTGTTTACATAGTTGATGGTAAAGTCTTTATTTTCAAAGTAATGTATCTTGCTTCTCATCCTTTTCCTAACCCCTCTAAGGTATGGCGCGCAAACCGACCTTGTGTCAATACGGCGCGTAAACCGGTTGACATTTCCCATCTTAGCCTGAGAAAACTGTGTAAAATATAAAGTCAGTCTCTTGTTTAAAATCAGTCTCTTGTTTGTTGTCTTTTGTCCCCTTCCCAAATACAGAGCGGGGAATAGAGCAGTATGTTATGCTCTATTCCCCGCTTTGGCTTCATGTTCAGATGACCTTGGGACTTAGAAAATTCACGTACAAAGCGGGGAATAGATCGGTTTGTGGTCCAAGTGAGAATCAATTACTGCTCTATTCCCCGTTTCAATAATATGACCAAACGACCTTGACCCACTTCGGGACTTAGACAATCCTCGTATTGTAATATCCCCCCCCCCCCCCCCTTTGACGTAACATCCCCCCTTCCGCTTTGGTGACGTCACTTTGCCTTTATAAGCGGGAGCAGTCCGCAGTCTCGTCGCAGTAGCTTGCCGCCCGCTGTTTGGGTATACGTCCCAGTGGGTTGCACTCTGCTGCAGCGTAGGTCTGTTAAGTGTGCGTTGGGCCCGACGCGCAATTAAGAGATCCGCGCCCTTGCATGTTTAGTTAGTTTGTTAAGCATGTTAGATAACGCTTGTAGTTTGCTGCTAGGTAATGTAGTTAGTCTAATATATGTTAATGTTTGGTATCGGTTTGAAGTGTCTTATTTACTAATGAAATATGTACTCCCGGCCCTACAGGTCCCTCAACAACCTTGGTCAAAACTTGGGTTCGCAGCAGCCTGACGCCGGGTGTTTGGGTCTACGTCCCACCGGGTTTCAGTGATACTGTTGACCTTTGCAAAACCGACCTTGGCTGTTCTTGTAAAAGTAACGTTAACTGATTAATTTTTGTTTACATAGTTGCTGGCAAAGTCTTTATTTTCAAAGTAATGTATCTTGCTTCTCATCCTTTTCCTAACCCCTCTAAGGTATGGCGCGCAAACCGACCTTGTGTCAATACGGCGCGTAAACCGGTTGACATTACCCATCTTAGCCTGAGAAAACCTTGTAAAATATAAAGTCAGTCTCTTGTTTAAAATCAGTCTCTTGTTTGTTGTCTTTTGTCCCCTTCCCAAATACAGAGCGGGGAATAGAGCAGTATGTTATGCTCTATTCCCCGCTTTGGCTTCATGTTCAGATGACCTTGGGACTTAGAAAATTCACGTACAAAGCGGGGAATAGATCGGTTTGTGGTCCAAGTGAGAATCACTTACTGCTCTATTTCCCGTTTTAATAATATGATTAAACGACCTTGACCCACTTCGGGACTTAGAAAATCCCCGTATTGTAATATATATTTACTCGTTACAACATTATTACCCCCACCGTATAACACTTGCACTCCCCACCACTATCAGTATGTATAAAAGAGGGTCCCCCAGCACTAGTAAAATCATTCTTCCTCTTGTGCTGTTATACCTCACACCATGGCACACATTAGGAAGCAGACACAACCTCTCAAATTGAAACCTTCTGCTTCGTCTTCGCCCGCCTCTACCACTTCGTCTTCTGCGGTTCCATCCATCCTTCGGACAGCCCTGATGTTAGCTAACATCGTCCCGGAGAACTGTCCACCACTACCTGCTGCGTCAACGACTTACACAAGTCCTTCACCTCTTCCGTCAACTTCTCGTGCTGTTTCTCCAAGTCCTTCACCTCTTCCGTCAACTTCTCGTGCTGTTTCTCCAAGTCCTTTGTCAACGTCTCGTGCTGTTTCTCCAAGTCCTTCTACATCTTCAAGTTGTTCTACATGTTCATCAAAGTCTTCCAAATCGTCTGCTTCTTCATCCTCATCAACATCAAGTTCGAGACCAAGCCAACCAGCCACCCAATCATCTTCTCCAACCAGACCTTCAGTAATCTGCACATATACTTCATCTCCTTCAGAGAAATTTAAACAACTTAAATCTGTACAAAGGATGTGCATGCTTCCTGCACAACAATGTAATTATATATTCAAAAAAGGTGCTAAGAAAGGTGAACGCTGTGTTAAACGTTGTATTTTAAATGAAGAAACGTGCAGTCTTCATTTAAAATTAAACCATGGCGCATCTCCTTCTTCACCACGTGCAACAGTGGTGCCAATTAAAATTCGAATTAACAGGCTTTGTAAAAACAAACGCTACTTCTTTGTTAAAATAAAAGACTTTGCAAAGGTGTTGGTTCAATGTGAAGGTAAACTGTACTATGTAGAGTTACCTAGAGCCATGGACCTCCACGTCAAAAAACCTACCCACAAGGACTATTTAATTCGAAATGATACAGGTATCACTGTGTGGAAATCATTAAAATAATAATATAAATAAAAAGACCAAAAGTTTATTCCAAATTAAATAAAGCATTTTTTCCAAATTAAAAAAAAAAAGTGTGGACAACCTATTTACAATTTGTAGCATATGCTGCAGAGTGTAAATAAGTTGTCCACACTTTTTTTGCAATGTTACAACGACCTTGACCTAGATAACGGACTTGGATAATTTACACTAAGTCAAAGATAAACTTAAAAGGAAAAAGGAGAAATATTATACTAAAGTCATTATTCAACAGTAAAGAGGGGAGGGGGTAAGCGGGTATTTAAGCGAGCGATTCGGAATATAATTATTAGTTGTATCATCATGAGCGTCAACAGCAACACATGGGGAAAGGAAATTAACGAAGAGGAGTTGTACGCAATTGCTGAGGCTGCAGAAATGACTGAAGTTTTTAAGATTAATAAGGTTGCGGAGAATGATGCTCAGTCACATCCGCAACAAACTACATCATCGATGCAGTCTACAACGCAGCAACCAAGACCCTATCATGTTATCCTGGAGGAGTATAATGAGGCAATGAGGTACGCCTTTACAAAGTGGTGTGCACAACCGCGTTCTCCTGAACAATGGGAGGAGCACGATGCAGACTTTCGCCTGGTTGGAGACTTAGAACTTGAGCTTCAAAGAGCAAAGGTTGCTCAATAGTGAGAAGATTTATTGTTTACTTTAGAATACAGAGCGGAGAATAGATTAGTTTGCGGTCCAAGTGAGAACCACTTACTGCTCTATTCCCCGTTTTGGCAATTTGTTCAGATGACCTTGGGACTTAGACAATTTTCGTTTGGTAAAAACAACATTGAAATATATATATATATATTTCTTACAAAAATATCTCCTCCCTAAAACTTGCACCCCCCCCCCCCCCCTATATATGTGGGGGTAAACATATATAAGGCGTACAGCTTTAGAGTATAGTTATTCAGCTATGAATAGCCCAGCAGAGTTGATGCAGCCTACAACATCGACGCAGCCTACAACATCGATGCAGCCTACAACAAATAACAAGGAAAAGAATGATGAGGCAAGAAGAAGGAATGCTAGAGAAAGAGGAAGGATTAAAAAAATAAATCAAACATATAAGTTATTACAATCAAAATTACCGTTTATGGATAAAAAAAGTTCAAGGCATGCCATTTTGATACAGGCGATAAAATACATTAATGCGTTAGAAACGTTGTTAGAAGGTGCATCACTTCAACAAGATCTTCCTGAAGACCTTCTAGCATTCGTAATTGACTAAAGATGTTTTGGAAATACTGAACGGGGGGAAAACAGAACGGGGAATAGATCAGTTTGCGGTCAAAGTGAGAATCGCTTACTGCTCTATTCCCCGTTCTGGTAATAAGTTAAAACGACCTTGACCTACTTACAGGACTTAAACATCCTTGTTTCATAAACATTGTTACATATATTTGATACAATAATACCCATTTCTTATCACTAGTTACCCCCACCACTTAAATTGGGGAATATAAAAAGAGATTTCTCATCAGTGCTTATCTCATTCTGCTACTTGTGTTAGCACTAGAATATATAGCAGCTATGTCACCAAAGGATAATATATTTCCTTCTGCAAAATCAATCGTAGGAATTATAAAACATATTGTGATTGAAAGTGAGGATGAAAATGAAGACGAATTGGAAGATTTTGAATTATTAAGTGATATGGATGCAATGGAAGATTTTGAATTATTAAGTGATATAAACAGTGATGATCTTGAAGCAGGATATATGGAACAAATTGAACCGTTAAGTGACGGGGAATCTGAAACCTATAGAATCTATCAGCATCTTCTCTGTTCTGAAGAAATACATGATGAAACTCCAACCACTAGTAGTAGTAGTTTGGATGGGTTATTTTTAGATAGTGCACGAGGGGTATATCATATTCGTCGACGACTATTTCTTTCCGATGCTTCTGATACAACTGATTCCGATTCATCAAATGAGTCTGATTAAGTGTTGTCTTTTTCTTGTCAACTGACAAACTTTAAATACAGAGCGGGGAATAGATCAGTTTGTAGTCAAAGTGAGAACTACTTACTGCTCTATTCCCCGTTTTGGTAATATCGTTGTATAACCTTGACCCAGTTACAAGACAGAAAATATTTACCAGCTTTCAATTTTTTTTTTTTTTTTTTTTTTTTTTTTTTTTTTTTGCTTTTTTTTTTGTTTAGAAAAAGTGGGGGTAACTTATAAATTTAATGGTGGGGGAACGTCTATTTAATGTCGATGCAACAGTGTATATTTATCATATCGGCATGATGAACCCACCAGGAAACTCCGTTTGCTACAGCTTTCCCCTCATCGATATCGATGATGTGATAAAACTTACATCAATAACAAAACGGTTTGAACTCGAAAGGCGACTCATAAAAGTCGACGTAATTCCACAAGATCTTCGTTCTGCAATGTTGACCATCGAATATGTTAAAGATGAATCTACAACTGAAGATCCCTATTGTTTTATGAAATTTTTAGTTGATCGAGATGCAATGTGTACAATCCGACTTCACATCCGAGTTTAAAATCTATCAAATGTTCCTGTTGGAGAAAATTGTCTTAGTTAAATACAGAGCGGGGAATAGATCAGTTTATGGTTTGATATGAAATCATTTACTGCTCTATTCCTCGTTTTGGCAAATATGTTCAATGACCTTGACCTAAATACAGAACTTTGTAGCCTCCAGCTACGATAGTAAATATAAAATGTAAAAAATAGAAAACTTAACGTAATACGTACCCCCACCACTTTTGCTAGGGTATAAATAGAGGGGCATTTGCAGTGTTTTTCATTATTGCGTTGACCCTTGTGGAGATCACACCTACATTATGCATCGCTGCAATATTTGTAAGACTTCATTTAAGGATGAATTTCTTTTAATAATTCATAAGGAACTAAAACATAACAACAACCATGATGAAGAATATGAAGAAGAAGAATTGAAGGAAATAGATCAAATGTTAGCCCAACACCAACATTCCAGACCAAGTGTTATTCAATATGCACCATCAACAACAGCTGCATCGATTTCTACGTCTGCTCTGTCTACACTTCACCGTCCTTCAACATCAATAGCTGCATCGTTTTCTACGCCTGCTATGTCTACACTTCATCATCCTTCAACATCAACACCATCGACTTCTACGCTTGCTATGTCTACACTTCACCATCCTTCAACATCAACACCATCAACATCGACTTCAACGCCTGCTATGTCTACACTTCACCGTCCTTCAACATCAACAGCTGCTATGTCTACTCTTCACCGACCCTCAACATCAACAGCAGTAGATGTGGAACTACACGCTCAAGCACTACCTGGTAAGGCCGTAACACATTTTAAAATTGACAACGTAAAATTACAACTTGAAAACTTTTTACATAACGCCAAAGAATTAGTAACCAAAACACTAAAGAATGAACAAAAAAGATTAAATTTTATCAAATTTGGACTGTTGCTAGATGCCATATTCACTAACATTCAAAACGAAACATCACCAAGAGGTTTCATGACAAAAAACCGAACCATCATGGCTGCGTCAGATATTGAAAAGATCGTAACAGAATGTATTGAGGAACTTTTGACGAAACTACAAGAGCATGAAGGAAGAGGATCTGGATGGACTTTATTAAGTATAACAAGTCTGGATGTTAGAGTTCATAAACACGGTTATGGAATGAGAGGAAGTAGCTATATCCCTCTACCTCAAAAAATTATGAATACCAAATCCTGTATTAACGTGCAAAATGAAAATAATGAATGTTTTAAATATGTTATGTTGGCCAAATATGTAAAAAACCATCCGGAAAGACCAAGTCAAGCATATGAAGAAGTTCAATACAAGTATAATTTCCAGGGAATGACTTACCCTGTTGCAATTACTGATATATCAAAATTTGAAAAGCAAAATCCGTCGGCTTCAGTCAACATATTTGGTTTGGATTCGTCAAATAATGTGTATCCCTTGCGCATAACATCGAATGAGCGCAACAATCATACTGACCTGTTATTAATCAATAAAGGAGAGATATCACATTACGTGTATATAAAAGATTTTGAAGGGCTCGTATGTAAACAGTTAACAAAACATAAAAGTAAAATCACAACATGTAAGAGATGCTTTTGCCACGTGAGCAAACCATTAAGAAGAGGAGGTACAGAATGGTTAGTAGAACAGCAAAGGTTATGTAGTGGAAACTATGAGGTAAGAATTAAATTGCCACATCCCAGCAGAGCGCAGATAAAATTTGATAAAGTAAATCACCAATACCCTGTTCCATTTGTTGTGTACGCGGATTTCGAAGCATCCTTACTTCCAATTGAACAACAAGAAGAGGATATCACAAAAAGAAGCAAATATCAAAAACATGCACCAAACAGTTATTGTATACTAACAAAATCCACGTTGTCTGAAGAACATCTTCAAGAATTTGGACTATCATCTGCTCCGAAGATTTATCGTGGTGAACAAGCAGCGAAACACTTTGTAGATAAGTTGTATTACATTGCCTCCAAGGTGGAAGAAATCTACAAAATTAAAATACCGATGCAGCCTATGGATGAACACCAACTTCGACATCACAATTTGGCAACAACATGTTATCTGTGTAATAACCTATTTACACCAGAAAACGTTAAAGTGCGTGACCACGACCATCTTACCGGAGCCTACAGAGGTGCAGCCTGTAATGCTTGCAACTTAAATTACAAAGTTCCATCTTTTATACCTGTTGTTCTACATAACCTTAGTGGATATGACTCTCATTTCATAATCCCGGAGTTAGGAAGAGATGATGGAGCAATAGATGTTTTGGCAACAACAATGGAAAAATTTATAAGCTTCTCTAAAAAGGTTGGCAAAATAAAACTTAGGTTTATTGATTCGTTTAGATTTATGCCTTCTAGCCTAATGAAATTAACTGAGAATTTAAAAAGAGAAGATCTAATAGAAACAAGCAAAATTGTAGCCAGTAGTAAAATGGATCTGGTTCTTAGAAAAGGAGTCTTCCCCTACGATTACATCGATGGACTGCATAGATTTAATGAAACATCACTTCCTCCACCAGAACAATTTAAGAACAAACTTAATGATTCGGAGATTTCACTTGAAGACTATCAACACGCATGTCGAGTATGGAACGAGTTGGATATGAAGACTTTAGGAGAATACTCAGACTTTTATGTAAAACTTGACGTGACTCTTCTCTGCGATGTTATGGAAGAATTCCGAAGAACCTGTTTTGCAGCATACGGTTTAGACCCTCTACATTCATATACATCTCCAGGACTAGCTTGGCAAGCAATGCTGAAAGAAACAAAATGCAAACTCCAGCTGTTAACAGATATAGATATGGTTTTAATGGTTGAGTCGGGTGTTAGAGGTGGATTAACTCAAAGCGTGACGAGACATGTTAAAGCCAACAACAAATATCTACCTAACCATGATCAAGAGAAACCTTCAACGTACTTGGGATATTTCGACGCGAATAATCTGTATGGATGGGCCATGTCGAACCCACTTCCATTTGACAACTTTAAATGGGTTGATCCCGACTGTATTGGCGATATTTCACAAATTCCAAAACAAGGAGATACCGGATATATTTTGGATTGCGACTTTGAGTATCCAGAACATTTACACGATCTTCATTATGACCTTCCACTCCTTGCAAGAACAGAAATTTCACCAACTGGAAAACACCCCAAATTAATGATGACCCTTAACAATAAACAACGATACGTAGCTCACTATTGGGTTGTTCAACAAGCTATCGAATTAGGTTTACGTCTTACTAAAATTAATAGAGCTGTAGAATTTTCCCAATCGTGCTGGTTGAAACCATACATAGACTCGAATACTACCAGAAGAGCAGCCGCTACATCAGCCTTTCAAAAAGACTTTTTTAAATTGATGAACAATGCGATATTCGGTAAAACATTGGAAAACAAGAGAAGACATAAAAATGTAAAACTTGTTACAGATCCGAACAAACTACAGAAACTCGTACAACAGCCAAATTTTGGAACATCTATAATTATTAACGAAAATCTTGTAGCTGTATCTATGAAGAAAACAAGTGTGAAGATGGATCGTCCTTTGTATATAGGAATGTCAATCCTGGATATCTCCAAGACTCATATGTACGATTTTCATTACAAAAAGATGGTCACCTTTTATGGACGGGAAAACATCGGCATCTCCTACATGGATACAGACGCTTTTATATATTGGATAATTACTAACGATATGTATGAAGATCTTCGGACATTTGATTACAAAAACGACTTTGACTTTTCCGACTATCCAAAAGATCATCCAAACTACGACAATGACAGAAACAAAAAAGTGCTTGGCAAATTTAAAGATGAAGCCAATGGTGTTATACTTCAAGAAATTGTTGCACTAATGTCAAAATTATATTCTTTACAACTAAATGAAAACCAAGTCATTAAGAAAGCTAAAGGAGTAAAAAGTTTGTATTTAAAGAAGAATGTGCATTTTAATCACTATAAGAAATGTTTATTTGAAGATCAAGATATAACAGCAAAATTCAACACGATCAGAAGTTTCAACCATCAGCTGTACAGTGTGACGGAGGTAAAAAAAGCTCTTTCTTCAAATGATGACAAACGCCACATCCTTGCAGACAACATCCACACTCTACCATTCGGTCACTACTCCCTCAACCCTATTGACGAGTAACCCTTTCATCGTCCTACATCCCTTTTCCTTTTCCTTTCCGTATAAAAGGGGGAAAACAGCAGTATTTTGCTGTGTTCCCCCTTTTATACATTAGTTTAGAATGACCTTGACCTATATAAGCAGATTTATACAAAAGAATATTTAATACCATATCAGCTGTCTTCGTGAAACCATCATGTCAGACCTAAAGGAGAAGATTATTAATGAACTACACAAACCTGCAAGAATAAAGTTTCCAAGAAGAAATACTGTTATAAAAGGGATAAATGATCTATATCAAGCGGATTTAATTGAAATGCGACCGCATAGCAGAATAAACAAAGGATTTAAATATATACTCACAATTATTAATTGTTTTACAAAAGTTGCAGACGCTTTGCCTCTAAAGGACAAGACTGGTAAAAGCGTAACAGAAGCCATGGAAATAGCCATAAAAAGAGATAAAAACAAAATTAAACATTTACAAACTGATGATGGAACAGAATACTTTAATACAAACTTTGCACAGTTAATGAATAAATATAAAATAAATCATTATTCTACAAATTCAGAGAAAAAAGCAGCTATTGTAGAAAGATTCAATAGAACCTTAAAAGGAGCACTGTATAAACAATTTTCAAAAAGAGGTTCTTACGTATGGTATGATGTTTTACCACAATTAATAAATGATTATAACAACAGGTTTCATAGAACTATTGGTATGAAACCTAACAAAGTAAATAGAAGAAATGCAAAAGATGTATTAAAACGCATAAAGAAAAATACAAAGCCTAAAGTAGAAAAAATGCAGCCAAGAAAATTTAATGTAAGTGATAAAGTACGGATTAGTAAATATAAGGGAGTGTTTACCAAGAAATACCTTCCCAATTGGACAAATGAAGTTTTTACAGTGTATAAAGTGCAACCGACTGTACCTGAAACGTATATCTTAAAAGATAACAAAGGAGATTTGTTGCAAGGTGCATTTTATGGACATGAAATGTTAAAGTCAACAGTAGGTGATGTATATCTTGTTGAAAAAGTGTTACAAAGAAAAAAGGACGCAGTTAAAGTGCGG
Organism: Allygus modestus; assembly: GCA_963675035.1. Taxonomy (NCBI): domain Eukaryota; kingdom Metazoa; phylum Arthropoda; class Insecta; order Hemiptera; family Cicadellidae; genus Allygus; species Allygus modestus. The sequence continues at coordinate 108,057,884 of OY776116.1, forward strand.
TGGTTAGGGTTTAACAAAACTGAGGATTCATGGATACCTATAAAGGACTTGGTTTAATGCAAGCAACTCATTTCATCGTTAACCTTTGAGCAGGATGGAGATTATTCACCATAAAGATCGATTCAATATTAATAACATAGATGATTTAACTGTGGATAACGTTAAAATCAACAATGGTAAACACGGTAGTTTACTTCCAAACACTGTTCGATGTATAGTAAGTGGCCCCTCAAACTGCGGAAAGACCAATGTTGTCTTTAATTTGATCACTAATCCGCAGGGATTAAGGTTTAATAACCTATATATTTTTTCAAAGTCTCTACATCAACCAAAGTATCAATTGCTGGATAAAATCCTATCTGATGTGTCCGATGTTAATTTTTACAAATTTAACGCTAGTGATAGCATTATGCAACCAAACGAAGCGAAACCGTATTCTGTATTTATATTTGACGATGTATCTTGTGAAAATCAGGATACTATTAGAAACTACTTTGCCATGGGAAGACATAATAACATCGATAGCATATATATAGGACAAACTTATAGCAAAATCCCAAAACAACTTATCAGAGATAATGCAAATGTTTTAATTGTATTTAAACAAGATGATACTAACCTAAAACATATATATAACGATCATGTAAATGCTGATATGGCATTTGAAAAGTTTAAAGAGCTTTGCGGAAAAGCATGGGCGGAAAAGTATGGATTTCTGGTTATTATGAAAGATCAAGCTATAAAAGACGGCCGTTATAGAATAGGTTTTGATAAATTTGTTTTACTACACTGATTAGCGGTATTACTGTACAAGTCGTCAAGGTGTGAAGATGGTTAACCAGGAAAAGCTACTAAAAGAAATAAAATCACTTAGTGATTCTATTAGACAAAAAAACCGAGCTTTAAAATCAGGTATAAATGAAAGAGAGCAATTTTTAGAAACAACATTTAAACCTGTTACTGAACCTTTAAAGCGATTAGCACAAAATATGGAAAAACCTTCAATTCGCTTCGAAGGAGACAAAATGCTACCAATTTCCAAATATGAAGAAGAATTTCAGAATGATGAAAGTTTTGACCAGTTACAAACATCTGAAGAAAGCGACGAGTATGAAGAAAGCGGAGATATAGGAGATTTAAGGGAAAAGAACATTGCAGGAGATACAAGTACAGAAGATACAAGTGCGGAAGATACAAGAGCAGAAGAAGAGGATATCAACCCATCCAACTTAAGCAAATTAGGCACAGATATTATGTTTAAAGGAACACTTGGAAGAAAATATACATTAAAAATGTTACATGGCACACATGCTAATCGAAATTATCATACATATGGAGCTAGAATAGAGGATAAAGGATTAATGATTGGAGATAGAAAGTTAGATATAAACGAAAATGATGATATAGTTATTGGTGATAAGAAATATAAAGGTACAACAGGTTTGTTTGAACTCATCTTTAAAAATAATCCTGGTAAATATACTAAAAAGGATTTACAATTGTTTAAAAATATACTAGAGTATACAAATGCACATAGAAAAAAATATTCCAAAGACCTACCTATTTATAGAAACAGGTCAATAAAATACACAAACATTATATCTAGTCTTTTCCCCTCGAAATCAAATAAAGCTCCAATTAAAAGAAGAGCTTTATCTTCTGCTGAATTAAATGTTTTGCATAAAAAAAGAAAAACAACTGATCCTACTACATCTGGAAGGGGATTATTAAAAAATTTGTATAAAACCAATATAATATATTACAACGATATAAATAAGTTAGTTGATCGAATGAGGTTATTACATGAAGCTATGGAAGCCGGGCACACTGGTTTAGAAAACGAATGGGTAGCTTTGGTTGATGAACTGCGAAAACGAGAAATAATTGTTCAGTAGACGTATATATATAGTAAGAACCTAAACGATAGCGATTCAGTTACATCATGAGTGTGGACAAGTTTGGACGGTATTCCGAGTTTGGAGTAAAATCTGGATATAGTGAAAAAAGAGCTGGGTTTCCGTTAACACCTGATGGTAATTATAATTTTGAAGGAAAAGTAATTCAAAATGTTGGTGATCCGCTTTTGTCTTCTGATGCGGTTACGGTACAATACATGGATAAAAGAACCCCGATTGTACACGAAGACCATTGGGGGTTTTCCGGTAAAAGGTTAAGCAATATAAAACATCCCATTTATGATGGTGAAGCAGTAAATTTAGCGACTTTAAAATTGTTAACGATTTACAAAAAGAATGAAACTGATACAAGCTATGATGTAAAAAAATTAAAATTGTCAAATGTAGGTGATTGTGAGCAGGATGGAGACGCTGTAAATAAGAAAATATTTGATATAGTACACAAGAAATGGACTACAGAATATGAAAAACATATGGAAAGGTTTGGTGCAGCTTTATTTAATTATATCCATCGGGCTTCAGGAAGAGCTGTAGCTTCAGATGTTGACAGCCACAATTATTTAGACTGGAAAAAGATACACAATCCAGAAAAACCTAATCAATTAGATAAACCGTCTGAGCCTTCTAAAGTCAAGACATTAGGAAAGGGGGATAAAGTGAATGTGATTAATGAACCAACAGAAAACGATGAAGATTACATAAGAGAAAAAAGAATTTAAATACCCATGATAAGGGATAAAGCATCAGTCATATTCGAGAGATGATACAGAGAGGATGATGGAATCCAATATTACTGCGTGGAGTTTAATATCTCAAGAGCCGAGATTTCCCCAAGGAGTGCTGACAGATGGTTTTGTTCAACGGTTTGATAGATATATGGATTGGGAACAACTTTCCATACACTACCTCTTCACAATGACTATGTTAAGAATTTATTTTCACAGAGTTAACTGGATTCATATTTTACAAAGACAACAGTTTTCAGAAGACTTCCTTGTAGAGATGACATCAAATTTTAATAACTGTTGGGAAGTAATAAGTAAATATCAAAATCTCTCTGAAAATTACATTGACAATTTTAAAGATAAACTAGACTGGAATGTGTTATTTAATTATCAACGATTAAGTGGCAAGTTTCTAAGGGAACATGACAACTATTTAGATTTTATTCATTTTACCGAAAACAACGATACCATCACCAGCGGAGAAACATTTGAAACATCTTCAATTACACCTTATTTCTATTTTTACTACTTTTATTTATTATGTCTACATTTAATTAATTAATCCATTTCTATATAATAAATGGATTTTAAACAGTATATATAATACAAGAAGCCAAGACTAATATTACATTCATTGTAAAACATTTATAGAGTGCACCTACTGATTGTAAGTTTGGCTATAAATAGTCATGCCGAGGGCTAAACGCATCAGTCATAATCGAGAGAGATTACAGAGAGGAAGGGGAATAGCATCAACAGCATTTTCTCTATTAAGTAAACCGGTTGGAGCTATAGTTAACAAGGCGATTGATTTATTACCTGTGGAATTACATTTACCTGGAGGATATCAATATTGTGGTCCTGGAACCAAATTAGAGAAACGGCTTGCTAGAGGAGATCCTGGAATAAATAAGCTTGATCAGGCCTGTAAACAGCACGATATAGCGTATTCCAAATTTGGTGATACAAAAAATAGATCAATAGCGGATAGAGCACTTTCTGAGAAAGCTTGGCAAAGAGTAAAATCTAGTGACGCGAGTATTGGTGAAAAAGCAGCGTCTTTAGCAGTAACAGCAGCAATGAAAGCAAAAACTACGTTTGGAGGAGGAAAGAGAAGAAGGCGTGGGAAAAGACCCGCTAAGAAACAAGGAGGTAATATCAGAAGAAAACGTCGATCTACTAGTGGTAAAGGTAAAAAGAAACCAACAATATGGTCAATGATAAAAAAGGGAGGAGGACTATACCTAAGACCGTATCGTGTGTATTAAATAAGAAAGAGCAATTAATAATTAAAAACAAAGAATTAACCAATGAAGAACTGATTACATATGCTTCTTGTTTGAAAATCCCATTTTTTAGAGGAGTATTTATGAAAGATGAATTACCGGTTAAAATGTGGAAAAATGAGACTGGTATAGTAAATTTGGATAATAGTGAAGGATTAGGCACTCATTGGGTGTGTTACAAGAAACTTGGTGAAACGATTTATTATTTCGACAGTTTTGGAAACCTTCCACCACCGAAAGAACTTCAACAATACTTTCGTGCGGCAGAAAATGTTTTTTACAATTATACAAGAAAACAACCTGATGATACATCCATTTGCGGTCATTTATGTTTAGACTTTTTAGCTAAAAGTGTTAGTCAACTTTAAGATGTCTTCGTATACAGTGTCATTAACCGGTAACTCATGTACTTTGCGCAGTATTCTGTTTCCAGCGCTACGTTTGCAAAAAGGAAGACTATGGGAAGCCGCATTATTGGATTTAACAACATATAACTCTATTCCAAACGTTAGTGAAGGAATTAATAACAAAATACATTATTACAAGACAAAAGATAATAAAGGAAAATATTCAGCTTTGGAAGAATTCAGTTTACCAACAGGAGCTTATGAAATTGATAATATAAATGAAGTTATACAAAAACATATGGGAAAAGAAAATATAACGATAAAAGGCAATAACAATACAATGAAAGCCGAAATTACTTCTAAGTATTATATTGATTTTGGCCAAGAACGTTCAATTGGTAGTTTATTGGGGTTTTCTAAGGAAACAAAGGTATTAGAACCTAATACAACTCATTCTGGGAATAGAACTGTGACGATCATCAAAGTAAACAGCATAGACATTACATGTAACATTATACAAGGATCCTACAGAGATGGAGAAAATCGGCATATATTACACACATTTTACCCATCAGTCGCACCGGGTTTCAAGATAGTAGAAAAGCCTCAAAACCTTGTGTACCTACCGTTAAACACCAGTTTCATTTCAGACATCGTGCTGAACATAGTGGATCAAGACGGAAACCTTATTGACTTTCGAGGAGAAGCTATTACTGTAAGAATACATATAAAATCATCCGCTTAGATAATGGGGTTATCATTTAAAAAGAGAGAGCCAACCAGCAAAGAGGTCAGTAGCTCATCAGCTGTAGAAGGATTAACAAGTGACAACATTCGTTTTCTAGAAGAAATTGGATTAAAGGTCATTAACAATGGATATACTGGATATAGCGCAGGGCCCAACATTCGACGAGACCTTATGGGAAAAGGAATATCACACGCACAACCCTTACGCTTCGTCCAAATTAAACAATAACGATGAAATTAGGATTCCTATACAACAACAAGACATTTATACTCTTCCATGCGAAAGTTATTTATATATTGAAGGAAAAGTAACAAAAGCTGACGGTACTGTTGGAACCACTGTTCCGTTCATAAATAATCCTATGGCATTTTTGTTTGACGAGATTAGATATGAAATTTCAGGAGTTACAGTCGATTCAACAAAAAAGGTTGGAATTTCCAGTACATTAAAAGGATTAGCGTCTTTAACACCAAATGAGAAGAATCTGTTAGCTGTTGCAGGATGGGTTGCACCAGACAAAAGTATAATTACTCCTGACGCTTCGGGAAACTTTGATTTTTACGTACCTTTAAGATTACTTTTAGGATTTGCTGAAGATTACAGAAGAATAATAATAAATGTAAAACAAGAACTAGTTTTATTAAGGTCATCAAACGATAATGATATTATTAAAGCATCTGCTGGAACAACTGAAGCCAATTTAGACTGGAAACTAACATTAGACAAGATTGTTTGGAGAGTACCACATGTGCGACTAAATGATGAACACAGGATTACATTATTAAGAAAGTTAAAATCAGATCGAGACATTGTAATGCCATTCAGAAGCTGGGAGTTTCATGAATACCCCGTTTTACCTTCAACACAACGGCATACATGGACTGTAAAAACTTCTACTCATTTGGAAAAAGCGAGATATGTAATCTTTGGATTACAAACAAAGAAAAAAAGTATATTAACTGAAAATGCTGGTGAATTTGACCATTGTAAATTAACAAACTGTAAAGTGTTCCTGAATTCACAATTCTTTCCCTACGACAACTTTAATATCTCTTTTGATAAAAAAAGGTACAGTGTTTTATACGATATGTACGCTAGGTTCCAAAATTCATATTACGGCAAAACAAACACACCTCTACTATCTCCCGTACAGTTTGAATCGAAAGCTCCAATTGTTGTAATTGATTGCTCCAAACAAAACGAATCTGTAAAATCGTCTAGTGTTGATATAAAGATAGAAATGGAATTTCAAGAAAACGTACCTGCAAATACATCTGCGTATTGTTTAATTTTGCACGATAAAATTGTTACATACACACCGTTGACTGGTATCGTAAAGACGGTATTGTAAAACGTTGTACCACCACCGGCACCGCCACTGTCGCTAACCTATAAATAGCGGAGCAACAATGCAGGTCTTCAGTTGATCGTCTATCGTCGCATGGGCAACATCTTCTACAAAATGAGTTCTCCATCTGTTGTACAAGGTGATGCAGAAATAGCACCGTTATTGGAACGTGATAATACCAGCGAAGCAGAAATTATCAAGGAAATAACTGCATTTTTAAAGTTTGGTAAAAGAGATAGAGAGGAGGAAAGTAATGCAGACCCATCAAAGGTAGTACCAAAAAGGAAGAAGAAAGTTGAAGAAAATATTCCTCCTCACATTTTAACTGAAGTGTTTTTGCGAATCTTTTACCCCATCTCAGCATGCATCAGTAAAAGTGTATCAGTTGGATTGATGAAGTCATTGGATTATTCCCCTACAGTAATACTACACCATGGAACAAAAAAGGTTTTATTTTCGCAAAATGCTTGGGAGTCATTTTTGAAACATGTACATTTAATAGAATGTTATTTAACTAACAGTTTGTGTGGAAGGAAAACACATATTCGACTTTTGGATTGTGACAATGAAATCGATATTGTTAAACATCGTGGACAACTACAAGTGCGAATTAGAGACTTGACTCAACATGAAAATAAGATTCTACTGTCACGTGAAGAATTCTACGTTTTAAACTACGCAACAGAACCTATTACAAGGTACATGAGACAGTTGGTATTTGCAAGCGCTATTATTAAAGAATATTTGGTCGATACTTTGGAAAAACAACCTGATAGCACCATCGTGTACGGACCTGTGGATACATCTATTTTTAATAGAATACCTCATGAAGTTTGCATGTGGAGAAAGTTAAAGGATTTTGAACCACTTGTAGAAATCGCTACAGAAGCTACAGAAGAAACAACACAGGAAGAAGAAACGGAGAAACAAGAAGAAGAAGAAAACGAAACACAAGAAGAAGAAGTTAAAAAAGACTAAAGTTTGACTAAGTAAAGAAGAACACACGTGGGGTAGGCCTATTGGGGACGGTGCCCACGTTAAATATACACCAACGCGCCTGCAACTGTACGGCCTGGTATTTAACCTACCGTGGTGTGGAAAACAGTTTAGTTGATCGCTAGGTGCCATGATGAGCGGAGGGGATGAAGAAGTGAGTGTAAAGCCTTGTGTAATAGAATTTCAAGCATTTCGAAATAATAATGATAGGTTTATTATCAAGGAATTAGTAATTTTAGACTTGCTTACATTTGTAGTTTACCCATTCACGTTTGAAGCTCCTTTTTCTTTTAACAACCTTAACGCCAAAGCAAAAAGTACAAACAAATGGATAACAAACTACTTTCATCACATACATTGGTATGAAGGATTTATAAGCTACAGTAATCTGCACAGTATTATGTTTAACTTTTGCAAACAATATTCACATATATACACAAGAGGATTAGAAAAAAGGAACTGGATACAAAAGTACACGCACGGTGATGTTTTCGATATAACCATCGGTAAGGACTTTAACATTAATCTCGGTAATATTTGTGTTGCTGCAAAAGATCCTAAACACGGACAATTAAACTGCGCATTGCACAACGCATATCGTTTGGCTGCTTACTTGGAACAAACGCAGAAATGTGGTGGGGGTAGCAAAGAACCGGAATGTGGTGGGGGTAGCGGGGCCTATAAATACGAGGAGCCAACACCGCTCCGGCACGAGTATTATTCGAGACTCCGAAGAGGCAACATCACAGAAGACATCGCAACCACCACTGACGAAGATGGCATCACAACAGTTTCTACAAACACTGGTTGATCAATTCAACACTCATTCAAAATCCGACCTTCTGCTAACTAAAAAGTGTTCAGAATTAAAAGAACAAAAACACTACATTATTCATAACATCAAGAAAGTGGAAACCACACATGGAGAAGCAATTCTAGTTTCATTGAGCGAAGCACCTTTAACTTCAGGAGATGAGCCGAAGTTTCAAGTATTTCTTCCAAAACGATTTGTTCAACTGCTACAGAATGAAGATTTGCGAGATATTCAACCGGGGACGTTGTATTTGGTATCACACGGTGTAAGCGGCAACAACTCAACGGAACTCACTCTGCACATCATGCATCCTTGTACATAATGTCTCTGTTTGTATTTCTCTGTTTGTATTTTATTGTTTGTATTTCTAGTCATCAATGTTAAACTTAAGTTTATTGTATTGTAAAATGTTTGTTTAATAAAGAAAAGAAAAATAGAAAAAAAAATATGAAAAAAACATAAAGAAAACAGCAACACAGCAGTATATTATTTTATATACTGCTGTGTTGCTTTTTTTTAAAATTCGAATGGGTGACCTTGAACTTTCATTCAGGGTTAACTTATGAAGAGGTATAAAAGAGAGGGAGCAGTGAAGTTAGTCTCAGTCTTGTCTAACACACGCTGCAGCTAACATGTCGGTGCCACCTATGAACAATTTATTTTTCGATAACAATTTGAAGACATATTGTTGCGAGTTACAATGTTTTAAAATACCAGGCGATCAAGTTGACGGGAAAGCTTGTCGTAAGTGCAAGTGTTTTAGCTATTGCATATGTAGATGTAAAACGTATCAAATGAACCGACAAGATAAAATACAAGAATTACGCCGAAGGATTGCATTACTGTGGCGGCGAATGTAGTAGCAACCATCTGCCTCGCACCAGCTGCCATCTGTCGCCCGCCATCTGCTCCGCCCCACCACACTTTTACCCCCACCATTTTGTTTGATACCAAAACGCTAGCTAGCGAATAGTCAGTACACCTCCGGCTCTCGACTGGTGAACATCAAGTGCTTTTCACAAACGTAAAACATTATATTAAAATGTCCATTAAAATTAGGTGTATTCATTATGACTCTATTCATCTTGCGACTTACCAAGACCTCGAGGTGTTTAGTGAAGAGTTAAGACTTCTTATTGCGTCCGGTTACGATTTATCTTTGGAACTTTACGCATCAAAAAACAACATGGACTCTGCGCAGGGATCGAAGTATCTACCGTCTTTCTTCAGAAAGCAAATTGATGGCCGCAACTCGTCCGGATCAACAACATCGATGACAACCAACAACGGGGAACTATTGTAAACATGAATTATTGTAAATAAAGTAATATTTGTAATATGAATTATTGTAAATAAAATAAAGTAATATTTGTATTAGTACTACCTCGCACTAGTTTCATTCGATTGCTTCATTCGATTGTTTTCATTCGATATTTTATCGAATGACAACTATCGAATCACAATCGGATTTTACGAGTGCGAGGTAGTACTTTTTTAAAATTACCTCCCAGTGACCTTGAACTTTGAACTTTCACTCATTACGTCACAAAACCGCCTACGTCACTGGCTCAGCCTCAGATGACGTCTTTCATGACTCAGCACTTCCGGTCACGTGACCGGAAGCCATAAATCACTTGGCCCAGAAGCCCCAAATGCCCACTACTCACAATGCTTGACACTTGGTTAGGGTGTGATCTGGAATGACTTTTCGCCTCCACTTGGCTTTGTACCGTTAGTGTTACATTATACTTTTGTCAACAGAAAGCGAAATTACTTTAATTTTAAAACATTTGTTTTGGTTATTTTAGTTTTTGTCTGCTTTTATTTACAAGAAATTTTAGTTGTTCCTCGCCTTTCCCTGGCGCCAAGCACTGTGGCCCGAACTGTACAACTTGGTATGTAGCTTCACCTGGTTGAGTTATATTGACAATTGCATAAAAACACATTTCTTATCTTCCTTGTTGCAACAAACCTGCGTACTCAGCCCTGATGTTATTCTTATGGAGAACAAATAAAATGCTATATCTCACTTAAAATTATTTATGCATTTTTATGAAACTTGGTAAGTGGCTTTATGTGACAGTGAGAAACAAATACATGCATTGGAAATTCGCTAGGTACACAGGTTTACTGCGACGGGGGTATTTTACATTTGACATGTTGGGGCCAGATATTTCCAAGCTGATAAATTTAAGAGACTACTACATAACCAAATATCTACCTTAATTTAGTTAATAATTCACTATCGTAAAATTAAAATTGTAGGTTTTTTGCAACGGGGTATTTTATTACCTACGGTATAAAAAAATAAATTTATGAGAAATGTTGAAAATTTTAATATGCTTATAAGTTATACATTCATAATAAAGATCTTTTTAGTTATGTACAGATAGATATTGCTTTTATTATATAAATAAAATACAAACCAAATATAAAAATTCATGATAATAAATTTTTGTTAGACTAATTTTATTTCCACTCCATAAGTAACACTTGACCATGTCCATTGCTCTCCAAACCCACGGCTCAGTTAGCTTAACAAAACATGTAATGTGAGATTTCTGTAGTGATAGTCTTGGTCACTGAAGCAAAAAGCTTGTGGCACACCAACATCCTGTAAAAATAGTTCAATATTAACACAAGTGCATACCCAGGATTTGTTTTGATTGAATGAACAATTCTTTTTCAGGTACTTTACAACAATTCCTGCACTACCTTCACATAGAAACAAACCAACTGCTATTTATTTTTTGCTTTATTGATTTAAAGTTATATCTTTATTTTTTTAACAAGATATACCTAGTTTTATGGACTTTATTTAACTTGCAGGTTGATAGTTTAAAAACTATAATCAGGATTAAGCAAAATGAGGGATGTATTGCAATTAATATATCATTCAAACACTTCATACTTACTGTCCCCTTACAATTGGGTATGGCAACCTTCGGGATAGTCTAAAATAGTATCTGAAAGGTCTTTATCAGATCACATGATTTTTACTTTCTCCGCCATATACGTAGTATATGGAGAAAGTATTGTTTTCGTCAAAATTTTTGAATTTGAGTTGTTAATGGAAATATTTGTTTTGGTGCTCCCTAAACCCAAATAAGTGATTTTTACGTGATGTTTGTGTGTCTGTCTGTCTGTCTGTATGGATGTGTACAGAGCTAGAGCCCTAACCAATGGACCAATTTTTATGAAATTTGGTATGTAGGTACTAATCCAGGCGTTTTTTTTTCATTTTTTGGAATTTTGGATTTTTAAGGGTAATTAACCCCCAAAAACCGCCAAAAAACATGACAAATCAAGATTTATCAAAAACGGCTCCAACGATTTTGATTCAACTTTAGT